>CAJQZJ010004888.1:8869879-8913587 GCA_907164525.1 Lophiomys imhausi
CTCTTGACATTAATAACAACATAGAATGACGCACACTAAACAAAATATGCCAAGTACTAAATACTATGTGGTTTCAGATATGGAATGAAAGCAAATTCAGTATAGGAAAGTAGAGATTACAGTGGTGGTTACTAGAGGATTGGAGGTTGGCAGTGCAAGGATAAAGGAGAAATGTCAATTAAAGGGTACTAACTTCCATTTAGATAAGAGAAATTAACTTTTTCAATTTAGCTTGTACCATGGTAACCACAGTTGGTAATCATACATATTACAAAACTACTAAAGGAGGTAATTAGAAATATTCTCACCATCAAATGCAATAATAAGTGGTAAGTATAATAATTAGATTTATACAATTATAGATCAGTATATATGTATGTCTAAATATTAAATATAAGCAATTATCATTTGCTAACTACAAATAAATATTTAAAAATAAAAGTAAATGGAAAGCAAGCATGAGACCTGGAGTCATCCTACTTTTTTGTTTCTCTGGGCCACATGTAGAGGAATTGTTTGAGACCCCTCATTGTTGTTGCTTTTGAGATTGCACAAGATAATCAACTTCAGACAAATGGTACAACATCTCCAACATTTTACAGTCCTGTGAACACACAAATGCTATGGAATACAGCAAGAGAGGCTTTGGCAGCTTAAAGGATCAGCTGGCCTTTTCCAAGAGGCCAAGCACCACTGGAGAGGCCTCAGGTTGAAGCCACAGTTTCTACAGTATCTGAAGAAACTCCTTATTTGAAAGTTTTCTGTGCATCCGTCACTCTGAAGAATCCAGACAGACATTAACATGCTGGAGCACGTCCTGAGTTCCTAAACACTGCAAATAGAAATTACACCTTATCCTACCCAGCTGTGGGGAAAGCCCACCCTCAATGCAGAGGTTAGGACAACCACCCAGATGGAGGAACAGCAGCCAACAAGCCCCCTACCCAGGAGGTGTTTGTGGGTACAAATATGCATTTGGACCATGCAATTACTTGGTAAGAGAACAAACTGAATGAAGGCACCAGATTTCCTCTCCTGGGTGACATCATCCGGAGGCACATAACTCATGCTTGCAACACTTATTCAAGAGAGACCAGCCTCATTTGGTGAAGACAGTACAGGAAAGTGAAATGACCCAAGGGTTTAGTACAGCCAGCTGTTTCCACTTCAGAAAATAAAAATAACAGAATGTAAAGTGATACAAAGTTCAAGGTTTAAAAACCATGTCTAAACATCTTATGCCGTGACTAGGCTCTATCATACGTCTTTGTGGTAAGAAGCATGTTCTTGGAGACTCTTCAGCCTTACTTAGATAGGGCAAACAATATTTAGAGATACCGTGATGTGGTAAGAAGTGAACCAAATGTGGAACAGTGAAGATCTGGATTGAAGTGCAAGGCCTGCCTTTCATTGCTTGTATGAACTTGTACCATTCACCCAACCACTCTGGATGTAGTGGAAAGGATGAAATGAGGGTGCATGCCCCACACTTCCAAAGAGAGGCGGCTACTGATGTAAAAGAACATTTCTGATAACAAATAAAGCAATGCTATGTACTGAGCATCAACACAGTGAATCATAATGGTGTCATATGTCCCTCAGAAGAAAGAGCAATATTAAAGAGAAATGGTAGATTGTGGAAATTTACAAAGATTGAAACCAACGTGTATGATATGTTTTAGTATGAATGAGAAGGCAGTGAGTGGAGCCTGAACTAAACAATTTCTTTTACGGGATACAGAATATAAATATGGTCAGCCTCTAAGGAAGGAGGCAGAAAGTGGAAATGGGTATGAAGAGAAGGAAAGATGGGAGGAAAGGAATATCCCATTCCTTACTATTAGCCACTATAGAACATGTTCCATGCTGTCCCTTTGACTCACATGTCCCTCACTCCTTAGGCTTTGTCTGGGTCAACCCTGGTTACCATGAGAGACTTACAGCTCACATCTTCACATCTCATAAGTCATGACTGATTCCTCTGGCATTTCATGTAAGGTTTAATTGCACAGAAATCGAACGATTCCATACTACATCTGCCTTCCCCTATGGACTCACAGGACAAAGCCACATTTGTACTGGTCTGATGGTACCTAGCTCCTACTAGGGACATCATAAATGCTTTTGCATGCATGAATAGCCTTAAAGAATCTCTGCAATGCTGAGTTGGAGAGTCAAGCAGTGCTAGAGAGATTCAGGGACAAAGATTTGAAGGTAATGAGAGGGAATACTGGATACTCTGTGTTCCTTCAGCTTCTCTTATTCAACTGAAGAACATCATAACAGAGAGTCCAAAGTGCCAGACTGCTGTACCTCCAGGATGGATGGTAGGAGTCGCCAGAATACATGTTGAAAGTTTAGAGCCTGGTGGCTTCCCCAGAGCAGACGTGCCAGGTGCTTCCCGAATCTGCTTTTCACTAATGGGGTCCCTCATATGTCTGTTTCCTCCAGAGAAGGTAGCCTTTCTCAGTAGTCGGCCTGACAGGTCATCTTCATCCAACTCATGGCTCACCTCTGTCATCGTTTTCTCCTCAATATTTCCTGTAATCATCATCCTTTCTCCATTTGTACTATGATGACAATCACAGGGACCCCAGCCCAAGAATCCTGGCTCCACAGTGTGATTCTTCTGTACTCACTCTCCCTGATGCAGAGTAGTTTTTGATAGATGGGAATATATACTCAGTATTCACTTCTTGATGGAATATTTTAAGCACTCCCAATAACACATAGAATAAGGATGGACCCAACCCAAGAATCCTGACTGAACAGGCTTGATTCTTCTATATTTAGTCTCCTTGATGCAGAGTAGTTTTTGAAAGACAGGAATACACTCAGAATCCACTTCTTGATGAAATCGTTTAAGCTGCCCCTAAAGCACATAGAATGAGGATGGAAATCTAAACTCTATAATGTAGTCTAAGAGTTTCTCTTTGCCTAATTCTTGATCGTGTCTCTGGATTCCAGCCTCTGTGCTCTAGTTATTCAGATTTCCCTTTGTCCTTCAAATTTCACATCTACCTTCTTGCTGCAGGGCCTGGCAGAAGATTTTCTCCCTTCTTAAATGTTCTCCATCCTTTTACCTAGAGTCACCAATGTGTCCTCTATTCATCTTTTGTTATTCAACTTGGGCAAGGTTTGACTATGTCACTGATAATCTTATTCCATCCTTCAAATAGTTCTTTAGCATAGTCCATGAACATATACTGATTTGTATACTCCGTTGGTTGATGCTTAACATTAAGATGCTTAACATCTTCTCCTTAACATTAAGACCCCAAACTGTGTGAACATAGATTTCTTCAGTATTTCAGTCCCACAGTCAAATCTAATCAATGTCTTCACAAATACTGGGTATTCAGGACATGCATTTAAGATAAATAAGAGAATAATATGAGAATCTAATGTTGAGTTCAACAGTCTCAATTTTTAGAACTCGAAGTGATGTAGTACAAATTTGGGGAAATCTACAAATTTCACTCAAATCTGAAAACTCATGATTTCAAGTAAAGTCTTACATATATATATAAGATATATGTGTGTATATATATATTCACATTTGTGAATGCACCCATTTTTTTAAAAGTCTTTAATATCTAGAAGGGTGGCAGGCCCTCAGAATGGGAGAAGCTAGTAATTTGACCTCTGATATACACTGCATGTTTCTATGCTTTCTCGGTCTGACTTAATCCACAAGTATTTACTGAGTACTTTCTCCAAGTCAGGCCATATTAGAACTTGAGACTAAATCTGAGGTCAGCCTTTGAGGAGAAGTTGATGTGTAAAGGAAGGTGTACACGAAATTGTGATAATGTGAAGAATGAATCTTGACAAATACCTGTGGGTATCACAGTGACCAGATGGAGGGAGTAGGTGAGCTGAGCTAGTCAAGGAACAACAATAACTTGAAGCACGTGCGTAAGGTTGAGGAGGAGTTCACGAGAGGCCATCTGGAGAAGTGGAAAAAGAAAAAAGCATTTCACAAATAGGAAAGTGAGGAGTCTGTGAAGAGTTCTGAGCATTTGAATAGAAACCAGCAACCATGTAACAGCAGAAGTACACATAAGGAAGCAAGGGGCTGTTACAGTCCGAGGAGTCCTAGCAATCACAGGCACTTGATCTCTTTTAAAAAGCATGCTTTTTCTACATGGTCCCTCATTCTGAAGTCAAGCTCATGCTTTACACTTGTTAGCCCCAGCCCTTTCTCTTGTCATTTTAATTAGTTCTTTGCCCTTAAACCTGGGATTGCTACAGCTGCTTCAATATTTCACAGGCAGGGAACCCAGTGTCCTCTAAGAGCCCATCAGGCTGAGATTTTCACTGGCAAATTTACTTCCAGAGGGATAGTTGCATGAATTTGTCTAATGGAATGAATGATCAACCCTCAGTAAACATATTATGAAAATCTTAACAGCATTGTAGCCATGTGGCTGCTAATGAAGTACAGTTGACTGCTCCCACCATTTGGCACCAGCCAACCCAGCACTGTCAACATCACAATATGATATTTGTTCCCAATTATTTCATGGCAACAACTGTAATAGAGTATGGTATTAATCATATTTATTAGAAGTATCAATTTGAGAAAATTTCTGACATGCCAGAAGATGAATCGGCTTATTATGAAAAAAAAAAAAAGAATTCGGCTTGGTGCATGCTGATGGCTGCTGTATAATAAATAACCTCAGTAGATTTTTTTTTTTAAGTAACACAAAAGAAGTTTCATTGAAAACAAAAGCAAAGCATCCAGGCCCTTGTATTCCTGAATACAACACCGCCAGGATACCTTGTTTGTTTAGTATTTCATCAGGCTAGCAACCAGCTGGCAGGATAGTCCAGGTTCTCAGAAAAGAGGGCGAGAGCCATTTTTGTGACTGTGCCCTCAAGAGAAGGGGACACTGGAGGCATAGGATGCTTTCTGAAAATGCAGTGTCCTCCAAACTGCAACTCCATCACTGCGCTGGCATGCTCTGCTGCAGCAAGTATGACTGCACAATAGTCTCTCAGGAAACTGTTGCCCTGGATATAGTCAGGGGCATTCATTCTTCTATTTTATTTGGTAGTCTATTCAAGTGTCTCACTATCAGAAACTTCTTTCTAATGATTCTGGTAAAAGCAAATGTCCTGCTTCTAGCCCCTATATTCTTGTCATTTGTGGATATGACTATGGTATGTATGTGTTTGTGTTGATGTATATATATATATATATATATATATATATATATATACATATATATATATATATATATATATACACAAACACACACAAGTGCATATACATGAAGGCCATGGGACAATTTTGGTTTTTGATTGGCCTGGAGCTTGCCTATTAGGCTACACTTCCTAGCAAGTGAGCTGTAAGATTCACCTGTCTCCACTACTCTAGGGCTGGGATCATGAGCGTACACCATCTCACACACACACACACACACACACACACACACACACACACACACACACACACAGAGAGAGAGAGAGAGAGAGAGAGAGAGAAAGAGAGAGAGAGACAGAGAGAGACAGAGAGAGAGTTTTATTTTTACAGTAGTTCTGGGGTTGTAGTTATGTCCTCATGCTAGTACAGCAGTGATTCACCAGCTGAGCTATCTCCCCAGCCATATGCTAATATCTTCGAAATTATAGCGCATTTATGTCTGCTGAGCTATGCTCCAAATAAGAGCTGAACATTCATTTACTCACAGTCCTACACATGCAGGCCTGACACACAACAGTGAGAATCAATAAATGGGAAAAAAAGAAGAACTAGCAAATGTATGAATAAATGAATGTTTCAATCAATGCACTTACACTTACTCTTTCTATATGAAATTTCGACAGAATCTCCTCTTTTTAATAATTTTAGTCTTCCGCCTGCTCTTGATATTCCCATAACCCTGCCCCGATATTGTTGCTTTACATTCAGACTTTTTCCGTATCTTCCAAACCTGTGACTTTTTGAGCATCTTCAATCCATTCACATTATTGTCACCAATGTGACTGTAAGGAAAAAAGACAACCTATGATTTTCTTGTCTTATCATGTTACTGGTTGGAATTAGGATCTGTCTGTTGCTAAGGTGGAAGCTGAATATGCCAGGGTGTTACATACAACAGCACATGGTCTGTCCCCTGCCTGGTTCCCAGCTTCGTTGCCTGCCTTTCCTCTGCACGATCCCATTGATGCTCAGTTCCCAGAGTTCTTCCTGTGCTGTCTGTCCCATGCCTTGTTCATTTGTGTGAACACACCTGTCAAGTCCACAGTCAATATGAAATTTGTAACTATAGCATCAAGTTGCCAAGGCTCCCTCCTATAGATACCAGTCCTATCCCTCCTCCGTTCTCTATTTCCTTCTTCGTAACTCTTTGCTGCTGAGATGGATCAGACTCAATTTTCTTACATGAATGGAAAGGAAAATGGACGAGAAAAACTGTGGAATTCACAGGAGGATGCTGTTGGATTAGGATTTGTATAGAGTTTATTCTAGAAGGTTGGAAATGAATTGAGTCAGGTAAGTGATAAAGAGATCTACTTATACCAGAACCCGGTGAAACAAATTTTATAAATAATGAAGATATGTGCTGATATTTCAAACAAAGAATGATGAAAACACACCTGTAATTCTGGAGATTATCATGTGTGGAAAAAATGATTTTTCTGTAGTAAAGATGTTTGGTTTTTTTTGTTTGTTTGTTTTTGTTTGTTTGTTTTTTGCATGAACTGGTCTTAGACAGTTTACTCAATAGTTACTGAAAGTCTGCTGAATAGAAGCAGCAGTGTGTGAGTCGTTTTGAAATCTGATACAATAGGTGGAGGGCAGAATTCATATTCTTGAAAGCAGAATCTACCAGATAGCAAAGCTAGCTAATAAGAGAGTTCAATAATTCTTTCACTTACCTGTAAGATTTAAATCAAGTGTAACTTCTCCAAGGGAGGGTCCTCTCGGTTGGGTATCCTATCTTTGGTAGCTACTATATTTTATTAAAGTGTATATCCCAATCTGTGACATGCCTTTTGCTCACAGAGCATGAATTCCTACTTCATTCATCTTCTAGTCCCAATGCCTTCAAGCCCAACTCCCAGTATCAGCAATACTGCTACCTGCATTAGATATTCCAAAGAGAGAAAAGATGTGAACAGTAAGAAGAGAGAACAGGGTCATTTACTTACATAAAACTTTTATTCTTTGAACACAATGATGAGTAAGATGAAAAGATTTGACTGCTGTGGTGTGACTGTGTGACCCTTAGGTCTTATGTTACTATTCCCACCCACAAAGAGATAGGATTGGAAAATAGGGAAAGGACAAAAGTATGAGAATGGAACCTTCATACATAAGGTTTGTGAGTTATAAAGGAGATTTTGGAGACTTACCTAGCTCTTGCTACCATGTGAGAATGCAGAAAGAAGGTGTCATTTTGTGGACAGACCAGAAAACATGCCTTCACCAAACACTGAATTTGATAGTGCCTTGACCTTGGAATTTCCAGAAATCCCAACATAGGTGAAAGAAAACACTTATGTTGCTTATACTCAAGCATGTTTAAGGTTCTTTACTAGAATGGACTAAATAGAATTAGACAGTAGTAAAACTCATAGAACAGTGAGAAATTGACTTCATATGAATATAACAAAGCCAAGTGCTGGTATCAACATGGTTGGCCCATGGAACTGAAAGTGCTGGTACAATGTCTGATACATAAGAGACAATTAGTCTCTGAAACATGGGCTACAAGTTGACATAGACCATGTAATAAGCATGACTCCCTTAAGGAAATCTTGTAAGGTACTCACCATTTTCTGTGTGGGCAAATGAACCTTTTAAAAAGATTACAGGTGGCAACTTATAATCAACATACACTTTATGGGACTGGCATGTAGCTCAGTGGTAGAGTGATTACCTAGCAAGTACAGGCCTTGGGTTTGATTGTCAACATGGCAAGAAAAGAAAATTAAAAATTAAAAAAAATTGATTTACTTTAAGTTTTCATAACCATGTCTCCAGTATCTTCTGTAGTAGTATGGAAGGATGATTTCCTCTGGTAATATTTATCTCCAATTTTCTTTCTTACAGTAGTTATGACAATTATGATTCAAATTTAGAAAAATTCTGGAGAAAGTTATAGGTCTATATATTATTTCCATTTAACTGATTTATTAAATATAATTTATTTTACAAGTAGTTATTTAACATCTGTGGGTATGTATGTGCCTGTTATCTGTCTCTGTATCTGCCTGCATTTTCTGGAGACTCAACCCTGATATTCTATATTCTAAGCAAGCACTTCACCAGCAAACTACTTCCCTAGATCTAAGATCATTTTGTTTTTTAGGTTTTTTTTTCAAAGATAATTTTTAACAATGGCTTATGTTACTTGAAATTTTTACAACCTTATTTTCTGCTGATATAAATGATATATGAACCTTAAAAGGGCAGAGTTATATTTCTTTTCAAATATTTTGTTCATTAAAATATGTATTAGTAATAATGAGTAAACAATAATTTGCTCCTAGAACTTAAAACTTGGGAAGCCCGAAGAACAGATGTTATAATTTATGGACTTATTTTTTGTTACTCCTGACAACTGAAAATAAAGGAAGCTAGAGAAAATGTTCAAAGTAGAAATAAGAAAACAATGGACAACCACAACATTACAATCGATTTGCAAAGCAATTCTATAAATGCTCTCAGATGTCATCTCTTTAAATTTTCTTACTAATATGAGAATCTATTTTGTGATTCAAGACTTAAATGAGATTTACATAAGATCGTTATAATTATAAAGAGTGCACGGACTGATGAAATGGTTTAGTGGGAAAAGTACTTGCTGAGTTCCGAGCTCAGATCCACTCATCCACACAAATGCTAGGTGTGGGAATGCCTATGTATAACCCCAGCTCCAGGAGATGCTGACAAGTAGATTCTGGGGTCTTGTTAGTCAAACAGTTTAAACAGTGAGGTTCAGGTTCAACTCATAAGTTAGAGAAGCTGTTATGGAAGACATCTTGACATGAACTTCTGACTCGAATATGTGCTCAATTGGGTATGTGCACCCACATACACATGTGCATGTGTGTATGCCCACACATACACAAATACGCACATGCATACACACACATATACACACATACACACATGTACACACAAATACACACACACATGCATGCACGCATGTACACACACATATACACCAAATAAAATGACTGGAATGTAGCACTTGTTGAGGAATTTGAGGCGCAGAGTGGAGAGTTGCAATCAGCAGGGAAGATGATGTTCTCCTATAATCATTAGAAAGGAGAGTGGTAACTTCATGGTTAATTCTAGAACTTCTCAGGCTCTGATCAAAGGTCATCATAGGAAATTGGGGTACAGCTTAGTGGAGAAAGTTTTCTTATTGTTCTTAAGGAGTGAATTTGATCCCCAGAACAAAATCAACTCAATATAAAATATTCTCATATGGAATAGTCAATGAACATAAATATGGCACTTCTGATTCTGTGTAAACTTTTATAGACAGATTCATACTTTTGTATTTTGTCTATGGCTGCTTTCACACAATGGCAGATCTAAGAAGGAATAACACAGATATGAAGTATCACAAAGCCTAAAGTAAACATTTTATGGTTCTCTAGAAGAAAAGTTCATTAACTGGCCTGTTGGTTTACCCCTTCCTTGGGAATAGTGGGCCACCAGTCCACCAGGGCAAAAGGAGTAGAAGCTGTGAGTAGGATTCAGATGGCCATAAGTAAAGAACTTCCAGGAGTCAGCTTCAGGGAGACAGCTCATTTTATTTTTCCAGGGGTAAGGTATATAAGGGTTCTTAGGGTTGCAGGTGGAAGAGGCTGACTGGTCATAACACAGTACCTAACTATCATATGGTGGAAAGGGCTGAGCTGGACTTATGTTCTGAGTCAGGCAGTGCTTGCAGGGAGCTCTGTGCAGGGTCATCCCCAAATAAGGTCAGGCACCTGTACATAGAGACAGTCCAGATAAGGTCAGACAGAGAAGAGGAAGCCCCGCTAAGTAAGGCAGTCCTCCATTTTACACCAAGCTGGAGAGCTATCTGGACATGATGGACTGTGGCCTTAATAGCAGGGTCATCCAACACTGGCCCAAGAGAAATATAACCTGGAAGACAATTGTCTGAAACATTAGATATCAGAGATTCTACATGTTTACCCATGCATTTTTCCCCAATATAGAACATAGCTCATTAATCAGTAAGCAAAACTGTTTATGTCAGTTTTCAAATATGAATTCTTCTCTCCTGAAAACCTAACAGGTTTACAAGTGTTTTTTTGTATTTGTTTTGTCTAGGATTGGTGTAAAGAAGGAAGTAAGAGGAGAAAAAGTCTGAGTATTTGCAGATGATTTCACTTTCATTATGAAATCACCAAGGCTTTTCTGGAACAAGAGAGTGTGAAACAGACCAATAGATTAAACTTATCAAAAGAATGAGTAATTGGAGGAGTGCTGTAGAATATCAAGCAGGCTACTTAGGTGAGTAAGCTTCTGGCTTGAGCAAGTCGATTTGCCGGAGATCAAAAGTACAAAGAAAATAGTAAGTTTGATCCAAGAGCCTTTTGCTTTCGAATGCAGTTATTTGCTCTCTTTAGACATTTATCCTCTTCCCTGTGATACAAGAAAGATTGGAAACAGTGAGGAGACAGGAGTGTAATGAGATCATATAGTACTGACTTACAGAAATCAGGATGATAGCAGCATCCTTTTCATAGTCTAATATTTCATTTGTATCAGTGTCTCCTTCTGCTAGGTAAGCTTTAGGCTATAAATAGAGGAGTTGATTGGAAAAAGTTTTGAGTTCATCTAGGATGTGGTTGCCAATTATACCTGGATGTGAGCAACACTATAAATCCTGGATCCCAGATCTACTGACCACTGGCTCTGATGGAGTCCAGGCAGTTTCTTCCATAAGTGTATCCTTAGGAGATTTCCTGTTTGACTAGACTGGGAAGCACCTATGGAATCCAAACTCTCACAGAACTGAGATGTCACTATATCCATCTGCAGCTCATCTTTCTAAGAAAGCAAAACCAAGTTACCCCAGAGGCCTTGTAGGAATCACTTACAATGTGTGCTGTCACCCCTCTGACCTAATCCACTTCCCTTCTCCTGGATGCCACGTGAGAAGCCTCAAACCATTGTCCTAATACACAGAACAAACTCTTCCATGAGGGACTGTGATTTTCTGTCCATTCCCTGGTTTGGTCCTTTTCAAAACCCACATGAATAACATTCCCACTCCATCTCTGTTCCTGTTCAGAAGCCACCAGAGCAGGGCTGCCTTCCTCAACTCTGTTATTTCTTCTTGGTTCTTACCATCAGCCAACATTCTATACATACACTCTCTTTAAGCATTCTCTGGACCTGGAAGGTTCTATCTGTTTAGTACCTTGTCCCCAACGTTGGCATTTGGCACATGGTAGATTCTTGATAAAAAAAAAAAAAAACATTTTAAGTAGATAAATGAATAGCTCTCCTAAATACAATCTTCTGGTCTGACAGATCAGTCTACTACTCATGGGCACAACTTTGAAATCACATAGCCCTGGCTTCATCCTTATCATGCATAATATTAAGTACATTACTGATTCTCTCATAAATTCAATTGCCTGTGTGTCCAATGGAGTACAAACACTGGAGGGCCATTGTGAATGTTACATGGAGTAAGCCAATAAGAGTTCCTTAGGGAAATAAGGCTGAAGTGGGCCTTAGGTTCAGGTTCACTCCCTTGGAATTCCGAGGGCACATGGGATTGATTGGATTCCCCAGTGAGGCTATGGAGGAGCCGGAAGTATCCTTTAGTTTCTCAATTTTTAAGGAATGGGAGATTGTGTAACAGTCATCGGTGCCCTTGTGAAGAAAATTTCATTAAGATGTTGTGAAATAGAGAGCAACAGGGAGCTTTCTCTAGCCAACATGAATCAGGGTTTCATGCTCAATAGAGTGTGCTTGAAGGAGACAGGGAATCTCCTTCACAGCTTTGCCCTTGTGGCTCCAGTTGGGAAGAGGTAAATTGATTCCCACTGGACACAAGCAGTCTGCTGTGACCATGCAGAGCAGCAATGTTTTTTGACCAGTGTCTCCAAGGTGAGATTTAGGGTTTGCAGTTTGTAGTAAAAAAAATTTTTTTTTTTAAAAAAAGGAAGGGAAGAAAAGAAAATAACATTGACAATCAAACTGAAAATATAGGTTCTAGGTGACATGATATTCATTTTCTCAGACCAACCACAAACATATTCAACCCTGGTAAGCTATTAATAGGAAGAATGTCCTCATATTCCAGACAAGAAAACATGGATTGGCAAGGTGCAGTATCTGACAGTTGTTTTCCATATAAATTTTTGGGAACTTGCCCTACCCTAAGACTAGATTTTGTCCTTCACTGAATCTGTGAGCTCAGAATCTGACTCATGCTGTACATTTTCATTCTAATTGTAAAACATAAGAACAGTAGCACTAATGTTTTCATTTACACCAGGGCCTATATTGACATGAAAGAAGCCATTGAAGGAGAAGTAATCAGCTTGAGGACTTTCCTGTAGTATGTATTTAGTATACAATTGTTACTGTTGTTAATACTATTAATAAAGTCACAACACCACTAGCAGAGCCAAAGTCATAACTTCAGCTAAGTCGATTTCAAGAATATTCTCTTCTATAGTGCCACATGGGCCCCAGCATGGATGGTCACAGCATAGAGATTCTAACCTGACAGATTCTAGTTTATAAAGAGTTTTAACAGCATAGTTTCCACACCTAAGATTCAAGTATGGCTGTAGAGGAACAGACCAGCCCATTCTAAGAGGCCTGCCAGAAAGAAAGTCTGAAATCTTCCCTGGAAACATATCACTTGTGGTACCTCCCTTCTCTGCAGGATGCTAAAACCCACTGGCCTCCACAGACTTCATCCTCCCATACAATTGATTCTCCACACAATTAATTTTTGGCACAATGATCAAAGTGATCTCCCTCTTAGGATGTGGAATGAGATGAAAAACAAATTTTGCATTGTGAACTCGAAGTGTGATGGGGCAGGCATGCTGAAAAGAGAAAGGATATGTTGTAAAGATTCAGAATCAACAATGGAAGACATCCTGATCCCTGACTACCCCAGGTGGTTTGTGTGGCTGTGCATGTGACCTTTTATCCCCCAAAATATGCCTGTGGCACTCCTAAGGCACAGAGACTCTGAGTAGCTTACCTAAAATTAGATACATTTTTCTCCAAGTTAGAGCAGAGAGAGGACTGACTCCTTATATACAGAAAGTATTAGATTTATCCCATAAAACTATAATGGCAATTATGGCTCTGCCTCATATCCTGACATGGATGAGGACAAAGAGCCAAAAGACACAGCATCTCTCTTCCAATGAACACTCAACTGCAAAGAAGAAAGTGACTTCTGCTATGGAGGTGAAATCAGAGCCTCTGCAGACCTTTGAAGCTGGAGGAAAAGATGTAAATTAAGCAAGGATGAGCAAAGTATGAAAATAAAGTCCTTGAACAAAAGCAAAACTCTTCTGCAGAGGGTGTGAAAGTGCAGGAAGTCAGCCAAGTGAAGGAGAGAAACAGGATTGTGAGATGTAATGACCACTCTCTAAACAGGCAGATCATGAGAAGCATGAAGAAATACACGGAAGTCATAAATTGCATATTTTATCTGCAGACTTGGAAGAAGCACTGTCAATTTTCTCAATATTCAGCTCATTATGAACTCTCAAGAGAGACAGGAAGCATGCTTTTATTTGCTGTTTCTGTAATAGTGCTATTCGGTAGATGTCAGGGCCATGGGATTCTATAATCATGTTAGGGCAACATGCCAAATGTCATCCTGACATTTCTGTAGTTGTCTTTCTTCCTTTCTTGTCTCCTATTCATTCATCCATTTCTTCATTCATTCAGTAACATTATTTTGCACTTGCAGTGCGCTAATTTCACTAGACACTCTCTAAATGAAGATACCAAAAATCCTCTACAAAAACATATAACATGGTAATGGGAGAAAGGGGTAGTTAGCTTTCCATAGGAGGAAACAAATGGATCCAAAGGCAGATGCCGAATCACCTTAAAGCTTAGCCCTCTTGAAAAAACCCAAATCAAAATCAGAAATGAAAAGGGAGAAATAACAACAGACATTGAGGAAATCCATGGAATATTTGGGTCCTACTTTAAAAATCTATACTCTACCAAATTTGAAAGCTTAAGTGAAATGGACAATTTTCTTGATATATTCCACCTACCGAAGCTAAATCAAGATCAGATTAACAGATTAAACAGCCCTATAACTCCAAAGGAAATAGAAACAGTCATTAAAAATCTCCCAACCAAAAAAAGCCCAGGGCCAGATGGCTTTAGCATGGAATTCTACCGGACCTTCAAAGAGGAGCTAACACCAATACTCTTCAAACTCTTTCACCAAATTGAATCAGAAAGAACACTGCCAAACTCATTCTATGAGGCCACAGTCACCCTGATTCCTAAACCACACAAAGACCCAACAAAGAAAGAGAACTTCAGACCAATCTCCCTCACGAACATAGATGCAAAAATACTTAATAAAATGCTAGCAAACCAAATTCAAGAACACATCAAAAGTATCATACAACATGATCAAGTAGGCTTCATCCCAGGAATGCAGGGATGGTTCGACATACAAAAGTCTATCAACGTAATTCACCATATAAACAAGATGAAAGAAAAAAACCACATGATAATCTCGCTAGATGCAGAGACAAAATCCAACACCCCTTCATGCTAAAAGTTCTGGAGAGAACGGGCATACAAGGACCGCACTTAGAAATAATAAAGGCTGTATACAGCAAGCCAGTGGCCAACATCAAATTAAATGGAGAGAAACTTGAAGTATTTCCTCTAAACTCAGGGACAAGACAAGGATGTCCACTTTCACCATATCTCTTCAACATAGTACTTGAAGTTCTTGCTAGAGCAATAAGACAACTAAAAGATATCAAGGGGATACAAATTGGAAATGAAAAAGTCAAATTATCCCTATTTGTAGACGATATGATAGTATACATAAGCGACCCCAAAAATTCCACCAGAGAACTCTTACAGCTGATAAACACATTCAGCAAAATGGTGGATACAAAATTAATTCAAAAAAATCAGAAGCCCTTCTTTATACAACAAACAAATGGGCTGAGAAAGAAATAAGGGAAACAACCCCCTTCACAATAGCCACAAACAACATAAAATACCTGGGGGTAACTCTAACCAAGCAAGTAAAGGACCTATACAACAAGAACTTCAAGCCCCTGAAGAAAGAAATGGAAGAGGCATTTAGAAGATGGAAAGATCTCCCATGCTCATGGATAGGTAAGATCAACATAATAAAAATGGCTATCTTACCAAAATCAATATATAGATTCAATGCAATTCCTATCAAAATGCCAACACAATTCTTTATATACCTGGAAAGAGCTATTCTCAATTTCATATGGAACAACAAAAATCCCAGAATAGCTAAATCAATCCTGTAGTATAAAAAAACACCTGGAGGTATTACCATTCCAGATTTCAAGCTGTACTACAGAGCAATAGTTGTAAAAACAGCATGGTATTGGTATAGAAACAGTCCAGTAGATCAATGGAATTGAATTGAAGATCCAGAAATAGACCCACACACTTATGGCCACCTAATTTTTGACAAAGAAGCCAAAACGGCACAATGGAAGAAGGACAGCATCTTCAACAAATGGTGCTGGTCCAACTGGATGTCCATTTGTAAAAGAATGAAATTAGACCCATACTTATCACCTTGTACAAAACTTAAGTCCAAGTGGATCAAAGACCTTAACATAAGGCTGGTCACACTAAATCTACTAGAAGAAAAAGTGGAAAAAAAAAACCCTCGAACTCATTGGCACAGGTGACAAATTCCTGAACAGAACACCAACAGCTCAGGACCTGAGATCAACAATCAATAAATGGGACCTCATGAAACTGAAAAGCTTCTGTAAGGCAAAAGACACTGTCATTCAAACAAAACGGCAGCCTACAGACTGGGAGAAAATCTTCACCAACCCCACATCTGACAGAGAGCTAATATCCAAAATCTACAAAGAACTCAAGAAATTAAACCCCAAGAAACCAAATAATCCAATCAAAACATGGGGGAGGGATCTAAATAGAGAATTCACAAAGGAGGAATCCCTAATGGCCAAGAGGCACCTGAAGAAATGCTCAACATCCTTAATCATCAGAGAAATGCAACTCAAGACGACTCTAAGATTCCATCTCACACCTGTCAGAATGGCTAAGATCAAAAGCTCAAATGACAGCAAATGCTGGCGAGGGTGTGGAGAAAGGGGAACCTTCCTCCATTGCTGATGGGAGTGTAAGCTTGTGCAACCACTATGGAGGTCAGTATGGCGATATCTTAGAAATTTTGGAATAGCTTTGCCTCAGGACCCAGCCATACCACTTCTGGGTATACATCCAAATGACTCCTCATGAAATCATAAGGAAGTTTCCTCATCTATGTTCATAGCAGCCTTATTTGTAATAGCTAGAAACTGGAAATAACCCAGATGTCCCTCAACTGAAGAATGGATTAAAAAACTGTGGTACATCTATACGATGGAATATTACTCAGCTATCAGAAAGAATGAAATTATGCAATTTTCAGCCAAATGGATGGAACTAGAGAAGCTCATCCTGAGTGAGCTAACCCAGACTCAGAAGGATGTACATGGCATCTATTCACTTATAGTAGGATTTTAGCTATATTGTACAGGATATATATACTACAACCATCGCATCAAAGGGAACATGGACATAGACTTTTTATTTTTTTTTATTTTTTTTTTGTTTTATTTTTGTTTGTTTGTTGGTTTGTTTTTTAGTTTTCCCTCCCTGGCAATGAGACACTTTTCACTGGTGGTGCATCCTTTTAGGTCCCCAGTGTATGAGGAGGCTCTTGGCCCTCATATGACTTCTGATCTGGGGCAAGGGACAGTTATGTAGGGACACTCCACTCCAGAGGAGTGGGATAGAAGGGATAGGGGGTAGAGGGTGGGAGGGCAGAGCTGGAAAGGGGGGAAAGAGGACAATATGATGGAAATGTAACCTGAAGCAATAAAAAAAGATATAGGCTTGAATAATAGCTATATAAGTTAATAACTGAAATGTGAGACAAATTCATTTATGATTTTAAATTAATGTTTTCTTCTGTCTTAAAATAATGTACTGGTTTCTGGTGTAACTAACTCAAACTGTTATAAACATTAAAGACAATAATAGACAAATACATGAAAACTATAAAGATCTTTAAAATATGTGTATATGCAAATATATCTACTTTTGATAAATCTGTACATTAAAGTTTGGATAATTTTAATACATGAAATTTTAATCAAACATCTTATGATTTAAATTTTTTTAATTTTATTTGTCTGTGCTTGTGTGTGTCTATGTGTGTGTGTGTGTTTGTGTGTGTCTGTATGTATGCATATGTATGTATGTGTGTCTACATTGGTTGTAGGAAAGTTCCAGGGCATAATAAAAAAGCTTAGCCCTCTTAAAATTTGTATTTGGAGCCTTGCAATGAAAATATATTTGGACAGAGTCAGAACCTCAGAACGTGCATGTATTTGTAGTGGGTCAGAATCTCAGAACACATATATGTTTGGGCATACAGTCTCTACATCTGCAATTAATTAAGAGAAGTTTCAGCAAGAAGACAAAAGACAACAAATGCTGGCAAGGGTGTACGGAAAGAGGAATAATTTTTCACTGTGGTTGGAAATAAAAACGGGCGTATCTACTATGGAAATGTGTGGAGTTTTCTCAGAAAGCTCAGTGTGGAACTACTGTATCACATAGGTACACCACTCTTGAACATAAACCCACAGGACTCTATATTCTACCACAGAGATGATGCACATTCGTGTTTCTTGCCACTCAATTTACAGAAGCTTGGAAAAGGAATCGGCCTAAATGCCCATCAACAGATAAATGGATAATTATAATACCAAAATAAAAACATGAAAATTTCAGGAAAATGGATGGGGTTGTAAAATATTAAATTAACTGAGGTAACCCAGGCTTAAAATGAAAAAAAAAATTAAATAAGTACTGCATGCTCTGTCTCATATGTGGGTCCTAGTTTCTAATGTGTCTCTGTGTGTGTGTACTTATGAAAGAATGAGGGGTGCAAAGGTCACAAAATGAAAAGGGCCTATTAGAGTTGAAAAGGGAACATCAAGGAAAACATTTAGGAAAAGTACGAGAACACACATGACATGAAAATGCAAAGAGAAATAGGGGGTGCAGGGGGTACAAGTGAGGAGAAGGCAGTAGATAGGGGAGATGAGTGAGAAGGGAGGACTGATCTAAATGATGTATAAAGATGCCATAAGAAAATCTGTTACTCTGTATGCTAATTTAAAATAAGAGTTCAGGGTGGACTACAGTATGATCTGGAACCTTCTTATAAAGAGCCCTTTTAACAAGAGAGCACACAAAGAAACACACAGAAAGGAAACCCATGGAAAGATGGAGGCAGTCTGGAGGGATACAGCTGGTGAACAAGAGACTCCAACAATTGCCAGGAGCCACAACAGGCTAGGAAAGCACAAGGAAATATTTTACTCCTTGAGATTATTGGAAGAAATGATGCCTTAATTTTAGATGTCAAGTGTTCAGAACTATGAAAAATAAATTTTGGTTATGTTAAACCACACAACATGTGATATTTTCCTATGGAAGAATTGGAAAATTAATATCTAGGATAAAAGCATTAAAACTACAGTGGTGGTCCGCCATGGTGGCACATGCCTTTAATCCTAGCAGTTGGGAAGCAGAGGCAGGTAGATCTCTGAGTTCAAGGCCAGCCTGGCCTCCAAAGTAAGTCCAGGACAGCTAGGGCTGTTACACGGAGAAACTCTGTCTCAAAAAACAAAAACAAAAACTTCAGTAGTAAGAAATAATATGCTCTAAAGTGCTTTTTTTAAATGTCATATGGCTTTAAATATGACTTCTGCTTGAAAGAATTATCTCTTTCACTGTCAATCAAGATACGTTTTCCAGTTTTGAAGGAGTAACCCACATCCAAACTGAACTATTCAGTCTCCCTCCCACAGTTTGGATCTTTCTGCTACTGGCACATCCTCAAAGGAAATTCCTGGTTTGATTTCTTAATTCTGTGAGCTTCCTGCTACTTGTACTTCCTGCAACCTGGTTCCTTGACTTTTTCCAAAAGTGGCAATATTGCTTACAACCAGGAATTCTTTTTTTTAAATATAGTAATTGTGTTATTTGATGATGTAATGAGTGCATAATTTGTCTTTTAATCATGCTTACCCTGACTTCTCTTCTTACCTCATTCCAAATCTTCTTTTCCACCTACTTCCAACTTGGGTCTTTCGTTGGTAAGTCCTATTTGTGCTGCAACACATACTCATGGATATGAGACCATCAGTTAGAGCTTGGTTAAGCTACCTGGACCCAAAAGATTAAAGAAATGATATCCCCAACATACCTGTGGGTGCCTTGAAGCTGCCAATTGTCAATAGTTCCATGGCTAGGATCGAATGTTTTGATCCTCCCCAAACATCCATACCAGGATATTTACTGGGTTGATCTTAGGTAGGTCTTACTCAAAATCTATGAGTTCATATACGTGATTAGTCCTGTCATATCCAGGAGATACTGTTTCAACAAGTCCTTCCTGACCTCTGTCATTTCTTCCTCAATGGTTCCTGAGCACTATGGAGGGGATTTAGTATATATGTCCTACTTATGGCTCGTGACTCCATAGACACTTATCTTAAGGACTTTGGAAAATTGTGAGTTTCTGCATTAAATGCCATCTGCTGTACCAAGAAACTTCTAGATGAGGCCTAGCTATCTAGGAATAGATAACTCATCTTATCTAGGGTACAGAAATACTGATTTAGAGAGTAGCTTTATATTATTGTCTGTTTGGTAAGCAGGAATTCCAACATGTGCAAGGCCCTGAATAGATTGTCTTACTTTGTTATCCACAATGGTCTTCTCTAACTCTTCATTTTGGTTTTTGTTTATTCTTTTGAAATAGTTGTACAATATGTGAGGCTATTTCTGACAGTGATGGAAAATTTCATGTTATATTTTTGTGAATAATGTGATACCTGGGTTCATCCTAGTCTTTCTATCTGGAATCTCTTACATTTTCAAGTAACGTCATGTACCAAACGACACTTTTTTTTTAATTCTAGAACTATTGTGAAAAATGAACAGAAGGAATGATAATCATTGGAGTTTGGCTAAACCAGTCTTTGACTCATCTATTGTAAAACAACAACCTTTGAAGGAAACACGTAACCTTCCTAAGACACAGCCTACCCAATCATATCTACCCCTGGATTACTCTGAAATCATGGGGGTGCTATATATCAAACACTCAGTACCAAGCGTGTAGAGATGGCTCAGATGGTGAATCACTGCTGTACAAGCGTGAGGACATAAGTGCAAACCCAGAACTACTGTAAGGTAAAAATTCTCTCTCTCTAGCTCTCTCTCTGTCATCTATATTTACATCTGTATCATCTCTCTCTCTATATATATATATATATAATCATCTATATCTATTTATTATTATTTTTCTCTTTTCTTCCTCTCTTTCAGTTCTGGCCATTAGGTGTCATGCTAACCACCTTCTCAAAACATGTCATTCTTCCTTTTCATGAACTTGAGAGTAACAAATGAATAAATGAGAATAGATGTATTCTCAGTCTCTTCCTCTTTAGTTTTATGGGATACTGGGCTAATGGAACCCTGCTCCTAACCTCAAAAACACAGGGTAATGTCTCCTTCACTCCATGCATTATGATTGCTGATTTGATCAATCTTGATTTACAGTTTTGCTCTTTGAAGTTCATGTGTTTATTTTACTTTCTTTTTTTAATGCTTATTTATTACTTCAGGTTACATCTCCATCACAGTGCCCTCTTTCCACTCCTCCCAGTCCCGCCCTCCCACCATCTACCTCCTGTCCACTGGAGTAGAGTGTCCCTACATATCAGTCCCCCACCCCAGTTCAGCAGTCATATGAGGGCCAAGAGCCTCCTCATACACTGGGGGCCTACAAGGTAGCACTACTAGAGCAAAGTGTCTCGTTGACAGGTAACAAAGTCTATGTTTCTGTTCCCTTTGGTGCCATTGGTTGTAGTATAGTTATCCTGTACTATGGCAAAAATCCAATTATGAGTGAATAGATGCCATGTGCATCCTTCTGAGTCTGGGTTAGCTCACTCAGGATGAGCTTCTCTAGTTCCATCCATTTGGCTGCAAATGGCATAATTTCCTTTTTTCTGATGGCTGAGTAGTATTCCATTGTGTAGATGTACCACAGTTTTTTAATCCATTCTTCGGTTAAGGGACATCTGGGTCGTTTCCAGTTTCTAGCTATTACAAATAAGGCTGCTAGGAACATAGATGAGGCAACTTCCTTGTGATTCGGTGAGGATTCCTTTGGGTGTATACCCAGAAGTGGTATGGCTGGGTCTTGAGGTAGAGCTATTCCAAGTTTTCTTAGATATCGTCAGACTGATTTCCATAGTGGTTGTACAAGGTTGCACTCCCACCAGCAATGGAGTAGGGTTCCCCTTTCTCCACAACCTTGCCAGCATGTGCTGTCATTTGAGCTTTTGATCTTAGCCATTCTGACAGGTGTGAGATGGAATCTCAGAGTCATCTTAGTTGCATTTCTCCGTTGATTAAGGATGCTGAGTATTTCTTCAAGTGTCTCTCAGCCATTAGGGATTCCTCCTTTGTGAAATCTCTGTTTAGCTCTGTTTCCCATTCCATTTAAATTTGTTTAATGAAGAAAAATACCTTTACTTATGGCATTGACATCTGTGTGTTTCTACACATACACAAACATATTTACTTGGCGAACTGAGGATTCTGCAGGAAATTCTAAGTCAAGTTTTCACTTGAGTGGCATCGGAAATCACTTTGGTCTCAGCCCATGCATTCTTCCACCAGTTTGGCCAGTCTCTAGACTTGCTTCATCTAGAAAATCAATTGACACGATTTCCTCTCCAAAGGCACCTATTATTGATTGTGTATCTTCCTTAATTACGTAGGAGAAAGACTGATTCCTCCTGGACACAACTAGATTTCCCATTTGGCATCTTTATTTCCACCCCAGTGTAACTTAGTTATCAATGCTTGCTTGGATTAAGCTATTAAAGCAGTCACAGAGGGGACAGGAAATATAGCTCAGTGGGTAAGGATTTCTGCTTCCAAGCCTGAAGGTGTGAATTTAATCTCTAAGCCCCACATGGTGGAAATAAATAACAAACTCCCACAGGTTGTCCTCTGACCTCCTTGCATGCATTTTGGCATGCTTTTCCAACCTATCATGCATTCACAAAACAGGCAAAATGTAATAAAAGCCCATATGTGTATACACAATTATATTTCAATCTGGAATGATATTTACCTCATTTTCATTCAGAAAATTCTATAAATAATTCAACTGTGATGTCATTGTACTGGTTTATTGACTGGGTTGGAAGCTCATTCTTAGTGTTCCCCCCAAACTCACACTATACCCTATATGGCCTCTATTTATCTAACAATTGCCACATCATAGTATAACAAGATTGACAATTTATCTTTTATCATTTAAACTGGGCTCTTTGGAGAGTAACATACATAATTAATGATTGAGCTAAACCAATAAACAAAGTGAGACTACACTAAGACAAAAATAGATAACAATGATTTTGATCATCAGCTGAACTATTTGGCTCCTCCTCTTGACAGTAGGTCCCTGCCACATTTATCTGATACTCTGCTCTAGCAACAGTGCCTAACACAGGACTTGGCATAGGGAAAGAGTGCAACATCAACTATTGCCCTTAATCATGGCAAAAGCATAGATAATATGATCTTATTCAGTTTTAGAGTCTTTTCGTTGTAAATGCTAACATATAGCATTTGTATGTTAGGATTATAGCGAGCAGTAGTGGTCCAACCATATCATCTTGCCTGGTTGTCTGTTCATCCTCCAAGATACCTGAATTGAATTACATGTGGAGCATTTTTGTATCCTTGTATATCTTATCCCTTTATTTTGTGTTCATTTCCATCTATTATAATTTCTGGCATTTTAAAGGTGTTGACCTTGTAGGTTATGAGTTCTTCTGGGCTTCCTTTCATTTCCATGAAAGTTCAATTTGTTCATATTGAAAATAAGAAAATTCTGTCTAATAACTTACTGTTTGCTTTTGTTGATAGTAACTATTTATATGTTTGATAATATCTGTATTGTTTTTATGAACTCACAGATTCAAATCAAGTTAGGGACAATTCACACATTAGGGAAGTAGAAAATTGCCTAGTATGTTATCTAAGACTGACTCTGATGCAAGAATCATCAATGACATAATGTATAGAAAGGTGAACACAGGAACGATGTTCCCATAAAAGTCATCCTCCAATAAATGTTGCATTTTTATTCAGTCTCACATAAGAATAGAAAGGGCGATTAAGAGTCCAGAAAATAGAATTTACAAGAAAAGGTTAGAGCAACAGGAAATTTGTAGCTCAGTGACAAAATTATATGTCGCTGTTCGGTGAGATCTCATTATCCAATATCAATTCATTTGAACAGGGACATAATTTAAACTGACAGCTGTGTTTCCAATGAATAAATAGCTCAGTGCTCTTTAACAAGAAAAAAATAATAATCTGAAGCCATTAAACTCAAATTCTTTCTTATCATTCTTAGTTCTTGTACTTTAGGTCATCAAAGATTTTTTTTTACATGAAATTTTCTCTCCACATTCTTCAAGACAATGGAGGAAGAAGTTATCAGATATCAAAGTAGGGGATAGCATACCTCAACTCTTTCTTATTCCAATCTCTTATTTTCTAAAATCAGTCAACTGTTCATTCATTCCATTGCTTTTTTCCTTCAGGAAGTGCTGCATGCTAGGCTCTGTGGAATGCACCAGAACTACAAAAGTTATGAGAGATAAAACAAATATAAAAGTTGTGAGATTGTAAGTCCCTTTCCTACCAAGCTTAAAAATGTATGGAAATCCAAGAGAAAGTGATAACCTCAAGTCATGGCATAACCACAGTTCAAACATTAGATGTTGGTGGAGGATAGGGTGCAGACTAAGATATCATCTATTTTTTCCTCTCAATTACTTTTCAGATGAGAACCTGGTTCAAGGAAAAATGCTATACAGATCAAATTAATTTTTAAATGTAAAATAGCTGGAAGTTTTATTCCATGTTTGTAATCCAAGCACTGTGGAATTTGAAGGAAGAAGATTGTAAGTTCAAGGCCAGCCTAAACTATACAACAAGACCATGTTTCAAAAATACATGCAAATGCACATTTACATATAAATGAAAGGAAAATTTACAAATTAAAGACCCTTAAACTTTTAGAGCTTGGAAATTAATAATATTTAGCAGAGAAAAATTATGTGGACATGTACAAAGTAGTGTCATCACCTGCCACCACTGACTTTACCACCTGTACAGGGGGCTGGGAATGGGAGAGACAAAGAACACAGAGAGGGACACCAAGTCAAGTCAGATCTGATCAAGGTGTCCCTCTCTGTGTTCTTTGTCTCTCCCATTCTCAGCCCCCTGTACAGGCGGTACAGTCAGTGGTCACAGGCGACGACAAAGTAGCAGAGTGAGTTAATGGCAAACTCAAGATTATAATCCTAGTCTTTGAGGCTCTTTCTCTTTATCTGTATTAGAAATAACATTGTGTTGTTAAAAATAAGTATTTATGTGTAGTTTCTACTAACAGAAGCAAATAGGATGGCATAAACACATAAAGTTATATCCAAATACATGAAATCCATAGGTAAACAGTTCATAATGACACAGTAGTGTCACAGTGTTATTAGAGAGCCAGAATTCTGCTAATCTGCTTTACCCTTTTGTTGCTCAGCTCTGGTTTCAAGAAGACTTCCAAAAAGTCCTGGCTATTGTGTAAACATTAACTACATTTGCAGCTGAACATTGTAGTTTTGTTATTAAGTAGAAGAAAATTAATATTGGCCAGGCAAACTGTAGTTTATGCTATCAGAAGACAGTGTTACTGGAATTCATTTTTTATGCCTTGTAAACTGGTGTATGGTCCCTCTTTGTCCTGTACTGGTTTTCCAATATGTGTACAGCAAACATTGTTTCAAGCCAGAGATGGTGACTCTCTTCTGAGCAGAGCAAAGTTTATTCACTGTCTCTAATGTGGTTAACATCTCTCTTCCCATTGCCAAAGATTCATTTTTACCAAATCCAAGGTGTGTTTACAGTAATAATTCTCATCATAAACCTCATCTTATGTATGTCACACTTTAGGATCTGAGGCTATGAGAATCCACTTGAGAAAATGATGCTCTTCTGATCACTGTACATGCTGTGAGAAATCATACTAATGGGTTTGTTTCTCCCCTTAAAAATCCTTTGTCTTCTGCAGTTTCTTCTGAAACAGTAAGAGACTAAATTTTTAGCTTGACAGCAAATGAAACCTTTACAATTCTTTACAAACATATGTAACTTGTGTTGTAGAATAAAATATATAATCTATTTAACTCCAAGCCATCTAGAGTCCAGTTAGTGAAAATATAGTTTTTAATGAACTGCTATTATTTGGTTCTGTCTCTTACTGTATTGTTCATGCTGGTCTTGAACTCTTGAAGTTAAGTGAACTTTGTGCCTCATAAGTTACTAGGATTGCAGTATGTACCACTTTATATGGCTTTACTTAAATGCATACAGTGTGAAACGTAATTTCAAATAGGAGTTTTATTCATTCTGGTTGCTTGATATACAATCATAGTTAGGCCACTGTGGAGCCTTGCAACCTTCAAGAGCATCATTCCATTTTCCTATAGCCAGCTCCTTAAGCCAAATCTGCCCCTTCTCTCTCCCCTTGCTCAACTCTCTTGTACCCTCCAACCTACTGCTATTTGGCTTTGGGGCTCATCGTTCCTCAGAGACTGCTCTTTCAGAGTCTCCACTGAATCAGTAACTGGCACAGACAACTGACCCTTCTCACGCCTGCCTTTTCTTACTCCCCACTGCCCTGATGACTTTTAACTCTCTAAAATGGTGTTTTCCCCTTGCCTTAGTGAAACTTTCTCACTTAGTTTTTCTTACAGCCCCTAAGAAACTATCTCTGGTGCACTTCCTTTCTTTGCCCTTAAATGTCCCTATCCTCTCTACCTTGCTGCTTTCTCACTCTATAGAATAGAGTCCACACCTGAACTTTAAAAATGTCTCACTCCCCATTGACTTGCTGATGACTTTTGAATCTCTGCCTCCACCCCCAAACCCCCCATTCCCTCTCAGAGTCAGGAATCCTTCTCTAAGTGAGTGGTATCCCCAACACTGACTTCATTTTATAACCCTACTCCTCTCCAGTAACTGGGAGCTGGATATATTTCTTGCAGTTTTTTTTTCATTGACCCCTCTGTATGCTTTCCTCCTTCTCATTGAATTTACCTTAATCTATCATCCCATGTTCCTGCCAGACTTTCTAACTGCATGTCCAGGATCATCCTTATTACATCAGAAATCCCCAAACTCAGCAGAATGATCACCCAGAGCAAAAATATCTCACAATACCATCTAGTTAATACAAATTCATTGGCTTTTGGCTATTTCGCTGCCCTGATTAAAATCCTTTGTTACTACTCTTGTCAGAAGGACAAGAGATGCTCCTAACTGTTCAGTAGCTTGCAAAGAACTCTCCTCAGCCTCTCTGCTACTAATCTCTTCAGTTTACTTCTTGCTCTATTTATCTTCCAGCCTATTGTCCAATCATAAAGGACCTCTCAATTTCCAGAAAGTGCCCTGCTAATGTAGACCACATCATTTAGAGATAGAACCATTTTGCTGTCTCTTACTCAATCTGACCTTAAAATGCAGTCTAGGGCTTTTTTGTTGCTTGTTTCTTTTTAAATATTTTCTGAGAGTTTTCAGTTTCATATAGTGTGTTTTGGGTGGCACCATTATAGGGCTAATAACATAACTAGACAAATCATAGGCCCTAGGGAAAATTTTATAACTATTATGCTGCTAAGTGGACATGATATTAAACTGACTTAATAACTTATCAATATATTCATAGGTCATTTCATCTCTTGAAGCTCCTCTGAGAAGCTTCTAATTACAGTAAATGATGATGAGCATAGAGCCCACAACTGGCCAAGGTGCAAAGAATACAAGATTTCTAAGTCTTAAATGTAAGTATATATATTTAAGTGACACCAATTAGAAAAGCAGTTGTTGAACTTGAGAGAGGGGAAGAATGAAAAAAAAAAAAAAGATACCTTTATAGTTTGCCTGAAGTAACTCCTGGAATGTTCTTAAGCAATGTTCACCCTCCTTGGCCCCAAGAAAAGAAATCACAGTCACCAAGGAGTAGTGAATTGGCAGTGATAAGTACAAGAACATTGCCCTTCACCTCCCAGGCACTCCATAGATAAGCCCATGGGGAAAGGGGCAGCTTCAAGGCAGTGGTTCACCTTCAGCAATACACATAAAGAACACATTGTGACCATTGGGAAACTTTCTAGATGAAGGCACATGGTCTGGCTTGCACTGAGGCTGCTGTTAAAGAGTAGGAGAAAGAACACTGGGCAAGGGAAGGACTGAAAGAAAGGGGTCCAACAACATGTTGCTGGGTCCTGAGGAAGCTTTTTTATACCTTCCTAAGCTTAAGATCTATAAAAGCAGCTTCATGTTCCCAGGAGGGAAAAAGTTCTCAGCAATGCAAAGTAGCTTTTTATAGAATAGAAAGTGCCAAGGAGCTTATTTTCTCTAAACATCATGAGCTCTCATTTATGAATGGGCACTGGCTTTTCTCCTTGAGTTACCTGAAGTCAGTAAAGAACAAACCAAAATTAGTTCCTAATTTTAAAGTATTATTCAATTGAAACACTACCTTATTCTGTTACTGTGACAAGATAGGAGTCATATCTGAAAAAGGACAACATGTATTTGTAGAATCATTTTGAAAATAGGGCACTTTTATATAGCTGGGGAGCTGAAAAAAACACATTTAATATAGGGGCACTATGCATATGTATTAAGAATACTCTAGGGGTGTTATATGCTTTTTATTAATTTATTTGATAACATACAAATCTCTCAATAAAACATATGTTTATGGAGCTGGGGAAATGACACAGTGATTAAGAGCATGTGTTTCTCTTCAACAGGAACTCAGTTTGATTTGTAGCACCTATGTCATGTGACCCATAACCACCTGTAACCCAGGTCCAGGGTATCCCACATCTGGCTTTTCAATCATCCACACACATGTGACATGCACATATACACATGTACCTGTACATGAATACACATGCATACAATGCACATACACACACACACACACAAAGCTAAAAATATAACTAAATCTAAAAAAAAAAACTTTGTTTCTATTATTGACCTAGTCATTCACTATAGATACACAAAGTATTAATATGATTTAAAGTACTCAAATAGGAGTCAGTTCTGTTCTAGCTCAAAAAAAATTCATCTAATACCATTTATTTGGTTCACACACCTTTTTCTTCCTTTACATTAGGTGTTGAGGTTTCTTTCATCTAGATATTTCACAAAAATAATTTTAGGGTTATATGTTAAAAGTACAAAATAGATTTCATTGTGACACAAATTATTTAAAATTATCAAGGATACCCTGGGAAATGAACATCACAAAGGCACTATAGCATAGTTGAAAACAAACTTACATACAGAACAAAGCACATGGATGGTTTTCCATAGGTCTGTTGTTGATGTGGAAGCCTTCTGTCAATAGGAAATTAGTGCACGATGAGTTGGGTATTGTAAGGAAATTAGTGCACAATGAGTTGGGTATCATAAGGAAATTAGTGCACAATGAGTTGGGTATCATAAAGAAAATGGTTTTGTCTTTTGTTTCAGTCTTCCTACTCACTTGTGACACGTGATGAAGCTTAATTGTATGCACCCAAACCAATTCGGATACTCAACCTTCTCCCATAGACCCAAGTGTATGAGCTTTGTACTGATTGCAATGAACTCAGTCTTTCATGGTTGTTGATCATGGAGGTTTCATTTTTTTCTTCATTTATTTCATTACAAACACCTACCAGACTTATTGGAAGTACTGTAGTACTCCACCAATGACTTAAACTTCACAGGTCTAATTTTAAATTCATTCTCTTTCTTCCAATGCACATTGTCTTTCTGCATTTTATAATATCAGATAGAAATCTCATGTCCAGGATAGCATTATGTGAAAGATTTTTATGTTGACTCCTGCCTCAAATGGACACGTGAGGTGTGACATGGAATGAATTATTAACTCTGAGGTGCTTCCTTTTTTTCCTCTGAGGGTGATATTCCTTAAGTTTCAAATTTTTATTTTTAAAACAAATTACCTCATGAGAAACCTATGAAAGAGTCCCAGAAAACATGGAATTTCACACACACACACACACACACACACACACACACACACACATATGCACTTATATATATCTATATCTATGTCCATATATATATACATATATATGTATATAGTTGATAACAAACTTACATACAGAACAAAGCACATGGAAGGTACATATATATGTATATGCATAGATAATTATAGATGTAGATGACATAGAATATAGAAATATAGAAATAGATACAGATATACATATATATGAACACACACACACACACACACAGCAACCCACAAAGCTGGAAGCCACTACTGCACTCATACAACTAATCAGTCACTGTCTTTGGTAAGCATTCAAACATATCTGCATCAATACAGCTCCACTTTTATGACATTTGCTTAAGCACATCTCTAATCTGAATAGTGTAACTGGTTCCTATGTGGTTTGGTCATTTGTTCATCCATCATGCAACAGATACATGTTCTTTCTTTACTTTGATCCTTACAGAAATATTTCAAAATTATTATGGATCAGAGAGGCATATTATTTTATTTCTGGTCTTTCCCTGACAGTCTAGAGCAAGATGACATTATTGACTTTTGGTCCTTGTTGCCTTCATGTCAAAGTCAACATTTCTGAGAAACCATGACTCAGTCCTGGTGTATGCAGTCACACTGTCTCTTCTGTATGACTCCGTGAAGCCTTAGCTGCAGGCATTTGCTTCTTTGCTTTTAAAAAAAAGTACCATGCACTTTATTTTCTATTGCCTTTGTACCTACTATTCCATCAGACATCCTCTAACTCTACCTTGCCAGACCTTTTCAACATCTAATTCTTGGCCATTTAGTTTCCATTATAGAGTCTTTCTGATCTTCAGATTTTTGTTCTTAACATAGGTAAACTCAGTCCTATCATGACACAAAATCGAGTAACAGTACATGTTCTGATTTCTCCATTTTCCCCTCACATGCCAGTGTACATTCTTAGAAATGAAGCCCAAATTAATAACAAACGAATGCTAGAATCTCAGTACTTAAATAGCTTTATATATGTAAATCTACACATAGAAAACATTCCCATTACACATATTCTGTGTGAATAATAAATCTGTTTTATATACCATATAAGTATGTGTGATACATAACTATGTACATTTGAATATTGTGTGTATAATTACATATTATATATGATAAATAGGATAATTTACTCAAGTTAGCAATTGTATGCAGGTATTAGTAGTCAGCCGGTATGTGTTCACATATGACTAAAGCCATCAGAATTCAAGCTCTAGGGGACTGTGTGCATCATGTCACTGAGGAAAAAGAAAACATGGACAAACTATATTCCTTAGATTGTTAATGGCAGAAATGGTTTCCAAATCCCCCGTTCATTCCATTTTCAATAACATAGTTTACAGTGCTATGGGAATTTCAGGGAGATTAAGAAAATTCACCATTACTGGGCGGCCATTGTCAGGGATTGGAGATCTGCAGTAGGGAAACACGTGTCTGATGGACACTCAGCCAGAAAAACATACTGGTACATTCCACAGAGGCAGGGATGGAGTTGTGTTTGTTTTACCTGCAGGTATTCATAACGAATTGCAAAGGAGCTTCTCAGTATATATGTGTGAAGTAAAGTGATATTGTCCCATCAGCTGCCAACTTACATTATTCTCAATTACACAGATATGAGGAAACTAGGAAGGCTACAAAAATATTTTGTAATGTGTTTCTACATTTTAAAATAAAGGGACAGCATCTCTCAAGTCTTATGGTAGGTCCATTTTCCTACAGGCCCCCTATGTTGAACATTTTAGGGATCAACATTAGCTCCACCAAAAAATGTGGGGTATTATGCTCTGTTTGGTGGAATGGTATCTCTCCACTATGTAGAATAATGAATTTATCCCCTCTTGGGTAACAGAAAAGATCTTCACATATGGCACCTTCCTCGTGTGGAAAGAAGATATTATTAACCCCTTCATTTCTACTTCAATGAAATTATTAGATCATGAAGGGATAACCAGTGATCTCCTGGTTTAGAGTGCAATGTTTTTGTCAGAGGACATGAAGACCTGCATCACTAAGACAAGTATCACAGACATTTCAGTCTGGCAGTCCTTGCTCTGTTTTCAAACAGAGATTCTTATTTTCTCTGTAGTTGGTGCTAATATGACTCTATTTCTTTTATGTGTTCTATATATTTTTTTGGTGTAGTTAGAAAGAAATTGATGGAAAGATAAAGTAAAGTTGTAAAGATCATACAAGATGTTGAGAGCAGAGCTAAACCCAACTTAAGGTCCTTGGAATTCAGGACCTTATTTTTATTATTACCACTAGGAAATGGAACACATAGTACCAGAGGGAATGTTCCAGAAGCCACTGCATGAGTAAGGTAAATGATATGGTGACTGTTCTAAAGACACATTTTGTGTCTCAATTTGACTGAGGACAAACTCTGGTTTGTAGGAAGGTTTATTTATAATATGCTCACTTATTTTTCTTTGGAACCAATGTGTTCTTGTGACAAGAAGAAAAGTACATTCTAATTCTAACCCAGCTTCTGAGTTCTCCGTTACTCTGATCTTGAACAAATCACTCTGTTCTCTGGACCTCAGTTTTCTCACTTATTGTCTTAATAGCTGTTCTAGTGCCAAAAAAGACACCATGATCAAAGCAACTCTTATGAAAGAAAGCATTTAATTGGGGCTTGCTTATGGTTTCAGAGGTTTAGTCCGTTATTATAATGGTGGGAAGCAAGGCTGAATTCAGTCAGGTATAGGAGCAGTAGCTAAGTGTTATATCTTGAACTGTAGACAGAGACAGAGGAAAAGAGAGAGAAAGACAGACACTTGGGCTTTTGAAATCTCAAAGCCCACCCCCATTGCCACATTTCTTCCAGGAAGGCCACACCTCCTAATCCTTATAATCCTTTCAAATAGTTCCACGCCCTGGTGATAAAACATAAATATATGGGCTTATGGGGGGAATTCTTATTCACAACACCACACTTGTTAAGCAGAAATCTGGGGGAATAATTACAAAGAATTTTTTAATGTTTATTTATTACGTCAAGTTACATCTCCATCACAGCCCTCTCCCTCCACCCCTCCCAGCCCCACCCTCCTACCCTCTCACCCTTCCCCCAGAATGCATAATTCTTTTTTATTCAGTCCAACAAATGGTTCTTTCTCTTATAACAATAAATACAGTACAAAACAACTGAAATAAATAGGCCACAATTCTGAGAGTTATATGGCTTAGCATACATTCTCAATGTCCAGTCCATATGTATTTGGTCCCTGACTGTAACATTCTACTATCTAACTATCTCCATGAGTTTAAAGTTCTATATCTAACTCAGCTTTCATACTAACTTGCATCACAATTTTAAAAACATCTTCTTAGATCCAGAATGCCCTCTTGATTCCTAAACAACTCAAAATTTAACTATGAGACTCTAGCTATCTGTTCTTCAACCACCTCAGAGACCTGAGAGGGATAAATATATCTGATTATATAGGAAGTACAGGGCCCGCAGCTTCCAAAACTAAGAAATGACATACCTGTGGCTGCCTCGACAATTTTCATTTTCTCTCCATACATTACAGCAGCAATCTTCAGCTGTTTGGCCCCATTTCTCTGACAGACATTGATTGTAGAGCAGGAATTATGAAGGACTTATCTACCCTGTCTTGGAAGAGCTAGGCTGTCGACTTTCCTGCTTCCAAGTTTTGTCCTTTTTGGACAGCAGTCTGTCTACAGTAGAAGCAAGGGTTTTTTGGTTTTTGTTTTTTTTTCCCAAGAGATAGACTTGCCACTAATTCAACCATCTCACACTGGAGATTCTTTGATGCTCATCTTCTACTTGGAGTGGAATAGGGGATGCTGTCAGGAACTGGCATGTCTCGATTTCAAAAAAATCTTAATTTAAGAAAACATCTTTGAATGCCATACTCTGCAGATATCTTGGGATTTTGAAGATGCCCTATCTATCTCTTATGTTTAGATAAGCAAATGTTGCTGTCTCTTAACAACTTGATTTCTGAGTAGCTTAGAAAATAACTGTGATAGACTGTCATAGTAACTAACAAAATGACACGCTTGCATGACGGTTAGTTTGTATTTCTTAATTATCCTAAATAGTTTTTGATGGTTGGTAGCAAAAGGCCAAAACTTCACATTTCCTTTTTAATCTTTATTAGGTACAATACCTTTAAGAAGCGTTACCCTTAATTTTGTAACAATATACAAAGATCAATACCAATTTGGCCAAAAAAAAACGCTTAATTTTGTATCAATATACTAAGATCAGTACCGATATAGTCCAATACAATCTTAATTTTGCATTAATATACAATGATCAATACCAATTTAGCTTAAGATAGTATTAATTTTGTATCAATATACAAAGGTATAAGGGCTTATTCAACAATCTGTCCTTTTTTCTTGATCTTTCCTATACTATGTCTATGTCCCATTTTTTCTCAAGTCTATTCACTCCTACATAGGAGAGAAAGAAGGATACAGAAAAGAAAAAGAGAGAAGTCCCTAGGTCTAACCTCCAAAACCCATTTAACAAGACCATTTAACAGCTTGTAGTCTTTTCCCCTAAGTACCAAAATTTTCTGTTATCCATCAAATAACCAAAGGGGGGAGGGACACCCTCCCCACCTTCTGGGCCTGGGACGTCGCTCTCATGCATGACTTCCTGCTGATTTGGGACGTAGTAAACCTGTTTGGGGCCCAAATAGAGATGGAAAATGGTTTAAAATGTTAACAGAATCATTTGATGTTCAGTCCTTTTCTGCTCAGCTATTTAGATGTCCTAAGAAGTCTATAGACAGAAGCTGATCTTCAGGCTTTTACTGAAGTTCTGGCTGGAGCAGTCTGTGGAGCTGAACGATCTTAGTGATTTTGAGTTGTGGTTGTAGACTTTTGAGGAAACAGCTATTGAGGGAGTCTGCAAGGCTGGATCATCTGGGCTGCTCGTCTTCTTCGGTGTCTGATCTGTTTTCTGCTGAGGTTTCACTTGTCCGGTTGTCCCTGGATTCCTTGAATGGATGCTTTAAGTCTCCTGGAAAGATAAGAACAGAGCCCTGCCCTAATCCTAACTCTGGGGCAATTACCTTTTTTTTTTTGGGGGGGGGGTCAGGTAATATTTTTCCTGGAGCAAATTTGGTTTTTTGACAATATATAAAGTATTATCTTTCAATCTGGATTAAAGAAGAAATTATTTTGTTATTTTGGAGCTAAACAAACCTTTAGTGTATACATTTTGAGATCTCAAAGGACAATTTGTTTACATTGAGCATACCTTTTTTATGTAGCTTTTAAACTTAGATCCTTCCAAATCCTATGTGCCTGTCTCTGCATACTAAGTATTGGGATCAAGACCTGTGGTTCCCAACTGAAGGGATTAAAGACGTGCTCCCCCGCCCCTGGATCGAAGTTTTTCCCTATGTAGAGTTTGTTTTGTATGAGGCTGACCTTGAGCTCTGGCATCTGCCTATTTCTGCCTCTAGTGTGTTGGGATTAAGGGCGTATTCTTCTCGATTGATGGGATTAAGGGTATGCACCATCACAACCCTGTTACTTGTAACTCTAGAATTTATAAGACAACTAACTCTATAGTGTTCCTCCTGTCTCTGCTGAAGTTAAAGGTATGGGCTAACCCCACGCATTTCATGTGTTTTACCTTAGCTCTAAGTTTTTTTGACTCTTGGTGGTTTATAAAACCAGGTTGAAAAGCTGTAACCTTTAATTTATTTACAGTGTTTTAAACCTGTTACCTGCTTTTTTTATTTAATAAATGAATTTATTGGTTGCTTCAGGTTACATCTCCATCATATTGTTCTCTTTCCCCCTTTCCAAGCCCCACCCTCCCATCCTCTATGCCCTAACCCTTCCATCTTGCTCCTCTGGAGTGGAGTGACCCCACATAACAGTCCCTCGCCCCAGTTCAGATGTCATATGAGGGCCAAGAGCCTCTTCATACACTGGGTGCCTACAAGGCAGTAGCACCAGTGAAAATTGTCTCATTGCTGGGGAGGAAAAATTAAAAAACATACCAACAAACAAACAAACCAGCAAAAATTAACAACAACAACAAAAAATGAAAGAAAGAAAAAAAAGTCTATGTCCATATTCCCTTTGGTGTGTTGGTTGTAGTACAGATATCCTGTACTATATAGCTAAAATCCTACTATAAGTGAATAGATGCCATATGAATCCTTCTGAGTCTGGATTAGCTCACTCAGGATGAGCTTCTCTAGGTCCCTCTATTTGGCTGCAATTTGCAGGATTTCATTGTTTCTGATAGCTGAGTAATATTCCATTGTATAGATGTACCACAGTTTTTTAATGCATTCTTCAGTTGAGGGGCATCTGGGTTGATTCCAGTTTCTAGCTATTACATGTAAGGCTGCTATGAACATAGATGAGGAGACTTCCTTATGATTCCATGAGAAGTCATTTGGATGTATACCCAGAAGTGGTATGGTTGGGTCCTGAGGCAAAGCTATTCCAAGATTTCTAAGATATCGACATACTGACCTCCATAGTGGTTGCACAAGCATGCACTCCCACCAGCAATGGAGGAGGGTTCCCCTTTCTCCACACCCTCGCCAGCATTTGCTGTCATTTGAGCTTTTGATCTTAGCCATTCTGACAGGTGTGAGATGGAATCTCAGAGTCGTCTTGAGTTGCGTTTCTCTGATGATTAAGGATGTTGAGCATTTCTTCAGGTGCCTTTCGGCCATTAGGGATTCCTCCTTTGTGAATTCTCTATTTAGCTCCGTCCCCCATTTTTTGATTGGATTATTTGGTTTCTTTGGGGTTTAATTTCTTGAGTTCTTTGTAGATTTTGGATATTAGCCCTCTGTCAGATGTGGGGTTGGTGAAGATTTTCTCCCAGTTTGTAGGCTGCTGTTCTGTTCGAATGACCATGTCTTCTGCCTTACAGAAGCTTTTCAGTTTCACAAGGTCCCATTTACTGATTGTTGATCTCTGGTCCTGAGCTGTTGGTGTTCTGTTCAGGAAGTTGTCACCTGTGCCAATGAGTTTGAGGATTTTTCCCACTTTTTCTTCTAGTAGATTTAGGGTGACGGGCCTTATGTTCAGCTCTTTAATCCACTTGGATTTAAGTTTTGTACAAGGTGATAAGAATGGGTCTAATTTCATTCTTTTACAAGTGGACATCCAGTTGGACCAGCACCATTTGTTTGAGATGCTGTCCTTCCATTGTGCCATTTTGGCTTCGTTGTCAAAAATTAGGTGGCCATAAGTGTGTGGGTCTATTTCTGGATTTCAATTCGATGCCATTGATCTACTGGTCTGTTTCTATACCAATACCATGCTGTTTTTACTACTATTTCTCTGTAGTACAGCTTGAAATCTGGGATGGTGATACCTCCAGATGTTTTTTTTTATTGTAAAGTACTGATTTAGCTATTCTGGGCTTTTTGTTGTTCCATATGAAGTTGAGAATAGCTCTTTCCAAGTCTATAAAGAATTGTGTTGGTATTTTGATAAGAATTGCATTGAATCTATATATTGCTTTTGGTAGGATAGCCATTTTTATTATGTTGATCCTACCTATCCATGAGCATCGTAGATCTTTCCATCTTCTAAAGGCCTCTTCCATTTCTTTCTTCAAGGGCTTGAAGTTCTTGTTGTATAGGTCCTTTACTTGCTTCGTTAGAGTTATCCCCAGGTATTTTATATTGTTTGTGGCTATTGTGAAGGGGGTTGTTTCCCTTATTTCTTTCTCAGCCCATTTGTTTGTTGTATAGAGAAGGGCTTCTGATTTTTTGAAATAATTTTTTATCCTGCCACCTTGCTGAAGTTGTTTATCAGCTGTAAGATATCTCTGGTGGAATTTTTGGGGTCACTTATGTATAGTATCATATCGTCTGCAAATAGGAATAATTTGACTTCTTCCTTTCCAATGTTTATCCCTTTGATCTCCTTTAGTTGTCTTATTGCTCTAGCAAGAACTTCAAGTGCTATATTGAAGATATATGGTGAAAGTGGGCATCCTTGTCTTGTCCCTGAGTTTAGAGGAAATGCTTCAAGCTTCTCTCCATTTAATTTGATGTTGGCCACTGGCTTGTTGTATACTGCGTTTATTATTTCTAAGTACGGTCCTTGTATGCCCGTTCTCTCCAGAACTTTTAGCATGAAGGGGTGTTGGATTTTGTCTCTGCATCTAGCAAGATTATCATGTGGTTTTTTTCTTTCATCTTGTTTATATGGTGAATTACGTTGATAGACTTTAGTATGTTGAACCATCCCTGCATTCCTGGGATGAAGCCTACTTGATCATGGTGTATGATAATTTTGATATGTTCTTGAATTCGGTTTGCTAGTATTTTATTAAGTATTTTTGCATCTATGTTCATGAGGGAGATTGGTCTGAATTTCTCTTTCTTTGTTGGGTCCTTGGGTGGTTTAGGAATCAGAATGACAGTGGCCTCATAGAATGAGTTTGGCAGTGATCTTTCTGTTTCTATGTGGTGGAAGAGTTTGAAAAGTAATGGTGTTAGTTCCTCTTTGAAGGTCCGGTAGAATTCCGCGCTAAGGCCATCTGGCCCTGGGCTTTTTTTGGTTGGGAGATTTTTAATGACTGTTTCTATTTCCTTAGGAGTTACAGGGCTGTTTAATCTGTTAATCTGATCTTGATTTAGCTTCAGTAGGTGGAATCTATCAAGAAAATTGTCCATTTAGCTTATGTTCTCAAATTTGGTGGAGTATAGATTTTTTAAGTAGGATCTAAATATTTTCTGGATTTCCTCAATGTCTGTTGTTATTTCCCCCTTTTCATTTCTGATTTTGTTGATTTGGGTTTTTTCCTTCTGTCTCTTAGTTAATTTGGCTAAGGGTTTGTCTATTTTGCTGATTTTCTCAAAGAACCAACTCTTGGTTTCATTGATTTTTTGCATAGTCCTTTTTGTTTCTAAGTTGTTGATTTCAGCCCTAAGTTTGATGATCTCCTGCCTTCTGCTCCTTTTGGGGGTATTTGCTTCTTTTTTTCCAATTCACCCAGTTTGACTGTTAATTCGTTAATATAAGCTTTCACAATTTTCTTTTTGAAGGCACATAGTGCTATGAATTTTCCTCGTAGCACCACTTTCATTGTGTCCCGTAGGTTTGGGTATGTTGTGTCTTAATTTTCATTGGATTTTAAGAAGTCTTTGATTTCCTTCTTTATTTCTTCCCTGACCCAATAGTCATCTAGTAAAGAGTTGTTCAATTTCCATGTGTGTGTAGCCTTTTTGTTGATTCTTTTGCTGTTGAAGTCCAGCTTTATTACTTGGTGGTCTGATAGGATACAAGGGGTTATTTCAATTTTCCTGTATCTGTTGAGGCTATGTTTGTGTCCAACTATATGGTCAATTTTGGAGAAGGTTCTGTGAGGTGCTGAGAAGAAGGTGTATTCTTCTGTGTTTGGGTGAAACGTTCTGTAGATATCTGTTAGGTCCATTTGGTTCATGATCTCTGTTAGACTCATTATTTCTCTGATTGGGTTCTGTCTTGATGATCTGTCGAATGTTGTGAGTGGGGTGTTGAAATCTTCCCCTACTAAAGTGTTGGGATTGATGTGTGATTTAAGTTTTAGAAGCGTTTCTTTTACAAATGTAGGTGCTTTTGTATTTGGGGCATAGATGTTCAATATTGAGAAGTCCTCTTGATGGATATTTCCCTTAACAAGTATGTAATGCCCTTCTCTGTCTTTTTTTAATAACTTCAATTGGAAGTCTGTTTTGTTCGGTATTAGGATGGCTACTCCAGCTTTCTTCCTGAGTCCATTTGCTTGGAAGAACTTTTCCCAGCCCTTTATTTTGAGATAGTGTCTATCTTCAGTAGTGAGATGTGTTTCTTGAATGAAGCAAAAAGATGGGTCTTGTTTACGGATTCAGTCTGTAAGTCTGTGTCTTTTTATTGGCGAGTTGAGTCCATTGATGTTGATGGATATTAGTCACCAGGGGTTGTTATTTGCCATTATTTTGGTATAGGTGATCATCTTGTGCTTCTTTTTGTTTAGACGTTGTGGTGATTTCTATTTCCTCTTTTTTTTTCTTGGGTGTGGTCATCTGCTCTGGGTTGGAGTTTTCTTTCTAGGCTCTTCTGTAGGGCTGGGTTTGTGGGTAAATATTGTTTAAATTTGATTTTGTCATGGAATATCTCGTTTTATCCATCTATGTGGATAGAGAGTTTTGCTGGGTATGGTAGTCTGGCTGGGCACCTATGTTCTTTCAGTGCTTGTAGGACATCTGGCCCAGGCTCTTCTGGCTTTTAAAGTTTCTGAGGAGAAGTCCTCAGAATTCTGATGGGTCTGCCATTGTATGTGACTTGGCCCTTTTCTCTTACAATTTTTAATATTCTTTCTTTGTTCTCTATATTTGGAGTTTCAATTATTATGTGGTGAAGGGAGTTTCTTTTTTTTATTGGCATCTCTTTCTTTAGGTTTGGGAAGTTTTCTTCTATGATTTTGTTGAAGATAGTTCCTGAACCCTAGAGTCGGGAGTCTTCTCTTTCCTCTACGCCTATGATTCTTAGGTTCCTACTTTTCATTGAGTCCTTGATTTCTTGGATGATGTGGGTGAGAGATTTTTTTAGCTTTCTCATTTTCTTTTGATGTTTTACTGATTTCTTCCATCGAATCCTCCATACCTGAGATCCTGTCTTCCATCTCTTGAATCCTATTTTTGGTACTGATATCCATAGTTCCTGTTCTCTTCCCTTAGCTCTCCATTTCCATTTTTAACTCTGACTGTGTTTTCTTTATTGTTTCCATTTCCATTTTCATGTCTAGAATGGTTTTATTGGTTTTGTACATTTCCTGTTCCAGTTTGCTTGCCTTTGCCTGGACGTCTTCTATTGCCCTGTCCTTTTCGTGTTCAAGCTGAGTCACCTTGTTTAGAAGTTCTCTGATGGTGTTATCCATAGTTTTCATCTGTGCAATCATGGCCTCTTTGAATTCCTTCATAAATTTAAGTTCTTCTTGAAGGGACTCTATGACTTTCCATAATGTAGAATTGTTATCGTTTTCATGTGTTTCAGTTGTGGTGCTTTGATCCTGGTTGGCTGAAATGGCATCGTTTTCTTTTGTTGGAGTCATTCTGCCTTGAATCCTGCTTTTTCTGGGGCCCTTGGCCATGTGGAAATCTTACCTGTCTGTTCCTGTTGTCTTCTATTCTTAGATCCAAAGGGGGGCACTTTAGTGTAGCGGTCGACTTGACTGACTCTACTCCTGTAAGTTTTGTTTATCCGCCCCACCTCTTGGGTGGAGACTTCACTTATCAAGAGGGTGGAGCTGTATACCTGTATACACTTAAGCTCTAGCTCCCTGCTGGGAGTGTCTGTAGTAGCAAAATAATAATAATAATAATATTAATAAAGACCAATAATAATGGAAAAGACTTCTCGGTTTGCCCAGGATTGAATCCTATGGTGGGTAAAAATCTGCCTTCCCTGCCTGGAGCTGGCTCTGGAACCTGGCAGGTGGTGCCACGGTTGACCAAGTTCCTGTAAACTGCAGTGAGTTGCAGTCTACAGCCTGGTGGGTATTCTGCCGCTGATTTGCGCCTGTGGGTCTGCAAGCCTTTGCCCGATAGCCAGACCGTCTGTGTGAGACCTGGGGGGGGGGGGGGGGGGCGGCGGGCTGGAGAGTATCTCTCTTTGAATCTGCCGGCTGAGTATTAGATTGGAACTTACCCGGCGTGTCTCTCCTGGTGGGGAGGGGGGTTCCCGATTCTTGGATTCAGCTGCTTCCATGCATGTCCGAGAGTGAGAGGGAGCGTCCTGCCCAGGGACTTTTAGTGGTACTCGGGTAGTTGGGTGAGACCCGGGAGGGGGGGGGGGGGGGGGGTCTCTTAGATATTTTTGTACTGCATCGTATATCAGTCGCAGTTTTCTCCAAGATTAAAATGTGTCCGTATGGGCCGCCACCATCTTGGATCCCCCAAAAAGAATTTTTTTATTAAGTGTATTTGAATTGAACAAAATAAGCCTAATGACATTTCCATGAGGTGTGTAATGTGTTTCAGCATATCTCCAGACCATCATATCCATATTCTCCTCTCTCTCCTTTCCCTCTCAACTTTCCTATAGTAAGAACTTTTTCAACTTTGATCCCCTGAGCTCTACGCATCCTCGCTGTCATATGCCTAGAATACTCTGTTCTGGGATATTTACTTCATTTGAAAGAAACTTTGTTTAAAATGCTTATCTATTTATTCAAGTTACATCTCTATTTCAACCCCTCCCTCGTCTCCTCCTGGTCCCACTCTCCCACCTTCCATCCGTTCTCCCACCTATCCTTCTCCTCTAGTGTAGGGGACTCCCACATATGAGGCCCCCTCAGTTCATCAGTCACATAAGGGCTAAGAGCTTCCTCTTGCTCTGGGGCCTAACATGGAAGCTCAGCTAGGGTAAAGTATCCCAATAACAGGTAACAAAGTCCATGACTGTGACCACCCCTCCTCTTGCTAAGGGATCTGTATGAAGATCAAGTTGCCTATCCTCTATTTTTGCATAGGGAGGATCTAGGTCTAGTCTAAGCTAACTTATGAGGAAGGATGTTATGGTATTTATTTGTTGTGCTATACATAATCAGGGTTGTTTTCAGTGATGTGATCATCCTTACACTTTTTACACTTGGCATTGGATGGCTCTAATTATGACATCACATTGCTGGCCTTACAAAGGCATTGGTTGCTGCTAAATGTAGGACTGTCTTAGCCATGAGGCAAATATTTCATTTCAATTACTGAACAGGGAGGTAAGAGTTATGTTACCCTGGCATTTCTTTGTTCCCAACTCAAAGGTCACCCTAGGCACAAACTCTTCGATAAGTTGACATGGCTGGATGGCCAGTGAGCCTCTGTCATCCCCAGAAGTGGGGATCCAAGTGCATTTACCACATCCAGTTTATTTTATGTGGGTTTTGGATATAAAATTATAGTTTTCTTGTTTACAAGGCAAGACCTTACTGTAACCGAACTTTTAAATTATTATTTAACACTTATTTATTTATTACTAAATTCACTTATAACAAACACCAACAATTTCTTATCTATTAATCCTATAAATTCCTACAACCCCTTTAACCTATCCACTAACCCTATTGATAATTATAACAACTACTTTCATAACCTTTTAGTCTCTGGGGCAGGTCCTCAGTTGTCAGGAACACAGTCTTTGTTGTAGATTCTTTAACACACTTAGCAGTCCTTTTTCTGGATCTCTCAGATGCAGGTTCGTCAGGGTAAGTTGGTTATTACAGTCTCACCTTAAATAAGGCTTCATGCTTTCTTCTCTGTGGGAGACCCCAGCCGTCTACAGGCCAACTTACTTCTTTTGAATCAGGAACTCAGCTGCTCTGCCTCAGTTCTTAAAGCCAGGCACAGTTTCCCCTAGGCCACTGATCAGACAGATCAAACCCCTCCAGGTAAAAGCTGAGCCACAGGGTCCAGTCCTTGGCCTTTCTTTCTGCTTCAGGGAGAGAGCTGGCCATCAATGGTCAGCCCTTTTTTCAGCAGGACTCTTGGAGCTCTCTAACATCAGGGGCCTCTTCCCTTTCTGGGCTCCATGCACTGTCCTTAAATAGGAGGAACTCTGTTTCAGCTTAATTTGGGCTCCGCCCACTTAGCAGCTGAAAACAGTGTCAGGCCAGAAACTTTGTTTCTTCAAGTCCATCAAGTTTTTCCTGTTTTCCTGACTTCAAACTTGTTTTTCAGTCTATTGAGTCTTTCCTGTTTTTCCTGACTTCAACCTTGTTTTTCAGTCTATTAAGTCTTTCCTGTTTTTCCTGACTTCATGCTGATAATGCTCTTCAGGCCCTGAATTAAGAGACAGTATCAGAAACTCCTATATATTTTCTAAATATAATTTATCTAACCCCTACACCTTACTTACTGCTCTCTTCCTAGGTCAGATTTTTAAAGATCATCCTCAAGTGGCTTGCATTTCTTCCCTAAACATTATCTTACTTAAAATTTAGATATTTGACATCACCCTACTTGCCTCAAAGTAGGGTTTGTTCTTAAAAGTAGGAAAAACTGTAGGAATAGAAAACATTTCCCTGTTATCCTCTCCCCCAATTTGATCTTTTATCTAGCATTTCCAAGTCTGTGGCTATAATGCCCCAATAATTTTGTCTTTTCAGCAGAGGAGTTTTGTTTACATGTTTTTCTAAGGTAGTTTACATATAACTGTCGCGTCCCCCCTTGTCCAGCAAGGAATGACGCAACTCACAAAAG
>CAJQZJ010004888.1:8918587-8929058 GCA_907164525.1 Lophiomys imhausi
GGAGACCAGCGCCATCTTTAGGGCGCGGCACGTCGCAGCTCTCTACATATAACAAGCAAATTTATTGTCTCCCTGAGTAGTAGAATCCCAGGGCCCCAGTCTCCATGGCACTGTGGCACCAAATCAAAAGAAACATGGAAGGTCTTTGACTTCAAGGCCCCAGATAGCTCAATTGGACTCCTTCCTAGAGACTCTAAGCTATTTCTGATCACCATTGGAACTATGGAATTTCTCACAACTGGGCTTTTGACTTATCTTACCATGGCCAACTACTATTTATCTACCAGTTTCTTTTTGTCATATAGAATGTTTGAGGGGAAGATCAAGACAGATAATTCACTTCCCACCCCATGGCATTTCACAAGAATTCCTAACAAGAAAGTAAACGTAGCTTGGAGAGGCCTATACAACTTGTTTTCCAATTTAATAAAGGAGAAGGAGGGCCCCATTATTTTTTGTTCTTAGGCTATAAGGAAAAATTTGATTATGACATAAAATGTGGAGAATTTGTTCAATTTATTTATTTTTATACAGTGAAGTAACATTAGTTCAAGAAGAAGTTTTCATGTGAGAAAAAATATGTAAAGTCAATAATTTAAAAAAGGACGACATTTCTATTTTGTGCTGAGGAAGAAACTCACATTTTAGGTATAGAAATAGTGTGTATTCCATAGCTATGAAAGAAAAGATTCTTTACCTCTTAGGAATAACCTGGAAGTCAAAGGCAAGAATGTTTATCTGCAAAGAACCTGATTATAAATTGGTTAGGTAAGTCGACAGCCTAGCTCTGCCAAGAGAAGGTAGGCAAGTCTTTCATAATTCCTGCTTTACAATTAATGTCTGTCAGAGAAATGGGGCCAAAAGGCTCCAATGTATTGAGAGAAATTGGGGACTGTGCAGGCAGGCAGTGCTCTGTTATTTCTTAGTTTTGGAAGCTGCTGGCTCTGCACTTCCTATATATTCAGATATATTTGTCCTTCTTAGGTCTCTTATGTGGTTGAAGACTAGGTATAGTCTCACAGTTAAATTTTAAGTTGTTTAGGAATTAAAAGGATGTTCTAGATCTAAGACGATGTTTTTAAGCCGGTAGGATGCAAATTAGGATGGAAACTGAATTTGGTATAGAACTTTAAACTCATTGAAATAGATAGATAATAGAATAGTAGTATCACTTGCCATATATGTATGGACTGGACACATTGGGAATGTATGTTATGCCTTATAATTTTCAAAATTGTGGCTTAATTGTTCTTATTGCTTTGTATTATATTTATTGTTTTAAGAAAAAGAGCCTTTTATTGAACTAAAAGGAGGAGCTGTTGGGGGGGAAAAGATACACCTTAAATTTAAAAAAAAGCAGATAGAAGGATGAGGCAGAAGAGGGTAGGAGACTGGGACCAGGATGGGGAAGAGGGAGAGAAATGTGATTGAGATATAACTTGAAGAAATAAATAAATGTTGAAAAAAGAAGTATATTATAAATTCATTGAGGTTAAAGTAAATGTTTATTAATTATAAAAATGGTTTATTGGGCTCTTTTTCTTAAAACAATAAATACAATACAAAGCAATAAGAATGATGGTTTGAGTATTACCTCATTTATTTACCTTGTCTGGGGGAAGCAAAGTCCTTATTTCCTGTTGTCCTTTGCTACAAAATGACCAAGAAACAGACAAATGAACTTTTTCTTATTGACAGCAGATATCTTTGTAGTACAGAACAGTATCTATGCTGTTTTAAGTGGACAGGTGTGCATTTCAGTGCCATATTTACAATTTAGTCCAATTTTGGAAAGGATAAACATATACTAATACATTAAAATATACATTAAAGGTGAAATTAAACCTGATACACCCTATGCCCTTTATATTCATCATTGGTCAACGGTGCCAATCAGAATTAAAGACCTTGCATGAAGGACCTCATAGAACTATGTAAGAATCAGTGATCAGTTACAACTGTTTTATTTAAATATATTTTTCTTTTCCTAAAATTAATTTTTTTTACCCTAAAGCATTTCTCAATGGCTTCTCCAAATTCAAGCAAAGTCTCTACTTCACAAAGAATTTTGCCTACATTTGTTCTAGAACTATTTCTCTATCTAAGCAAAAGCATTAGTCTTTGAATCGGTTTTCTTTCATGTCCCCCATCCCCAGCTCAGGATAGTTCTGAGAGGAAGAAAAGAAGCTCAACATTTTCAGTATAAATCAAGAGATTCAGTCTTGCCATGTTTTTGTCTTATTTGACCTGCAAAACAACCTTTCAGAGTACTTTAAATTTACCTAGCAAATGTGAATACAAATGGTCATGAGTTAGAAGAATTTACGTGAAAGTGTTAAGTACTAGATTTGGCACTAAGCTCTGTTTCCATACAGTTTTCTAATTTATTGAGAGACTGCTATTAGGAATAGGTAGATAAAATTCCATGCTCTTTCACCTTTGCTCCCAAGTCTTACCTAACTTGAATGCTGTACTTTTTTACAAAAATAAATACAGTTCTGTCTTCTTTAAACCACATGAGTTTTTCCTCATGGTATGTATAACAGTTTAGAGTTATAATCTTGGTTGCTGAACATTTTATACATATTTTTATTTTTAATAAATTGAGGGTTTCATATATGAGTACATTCTATTTATACCATTTCCACACATGTCCATCCATCTTCTCTCTCCAGCTCCTCTCATGTTCCCACAACTACTCCCTCTCAATTTCATGAGCTCTTCTTCCTCTCTCTCTCTCTCTGTGTATGTGTGTGTATGCATGTGTGTGTATGCGTGTGTGTGTGTGTGTGTGTGTGTGTGTGTGTGTGTGTGTGCATGGAACCTCTTGAGTCCAGTTAGTGTTGCCTTTATTTGCATATGTTTAAGGCTAACCCCTTAGGATTGGAGTTTCATGCCTCAAAAAAAAGAAAAAAGCAAAAAACAACCAAAAATACTGGTCCTTTCTCCCTCAGTGACTACTGACTCCCAAACTACCTATAAGCCTTCATCCATATTTTTGTGTCAATTGGTGTGATCTTTTAAGGTCTATGTGAGCAACTGTAGTATTGAGAGTTCTTGGGGACAACATCCTAGTTCCACCCAAAAGAAACAGATATGTAACAATAGTGTCTGGATCTTACAATCTTTTCATCTTCTCTTCTGTGATGCTTCCAGGTCCATAGGTGTAGGGATTGTCTTAAAAATGTCCCATCTGGGGTTGGAACCCCCATAGTCACTTACTCTCTGCATTTTAACCAAGTGTGGCTATCTCTAATAGTATTCTGCAAAGAGAAACTTCTTTTTTTTTTCCTTTATTTTTTATTTCTTCAAGTTACATCTCAATCGCTGTCCCCTCCCTATTCCCCCTCCAGTCCCACCCTCCCACCCTCAACCCCCCATCCTCTTCCCTTTTTTTTTTCTTTTAAGTTTAAGGTATATCTTATTTCCCCCTACAGTTTCCCCTTTCAGTCCAACAAATGGCTCTTTCTCTTATAATAATAAATACAATACAGTACAACAGAGGTAATTAGGCCACAGTTATGAGGGTTATTTGGCTTAACGTACATTCCCAATGTCCAGTCCATATGTATTTGGTACGTGACTTTAACATTCTACTATCTAACCATCTCCATGAGTTTAAAGGTCTATATCTGACTCAACATTCATACTAACTTGCAACACAATTTTAAAAGTATCTTCTTAGATCTATAACACTCTCTTGACTCCTAAACAACTCAAAATTTAATTATGAGACTCTATCTATCTGTTCTTCAATCACCTCAGAGACCTGAGAGGGATAAATATATCTGATTTTATAGGAAGTACAGGGTCTGCAGCTTCCCAAACTAAGAAATGACATACCAGTGGCTGCCTGGACAGTTCCCATTTTCTCTCCATACATTACAACATCGCTTTTCAGTCGTTTGGCCCTGCTTCTCTGACAGACATTGATTGTAGAGCAGGGGTTATGAAGGACTTCTTTGATGAGATATGACAGATGCACTTATTTGTGGATATAAATGAGTATTTAGAAGCCAGTTGGGAGCTATATTATTTTATTATTGTGGTAATAATTGGTCCCCCCCTAGGGCCAATAATTCTCAAGCCACATGTTCTTAGACAGGTTTACCGTACAAGACATGAGTTCCCTCCAACTGAACAAGGTTTAGGATTAATTAGACAGTAGACAGCTATTGCTTGCCCCCATGATAGAATTGCCACAATGGCACCAATTGGATATATTTGCTGGACCCAGCATTGTGTGGTTCTCAGGTTTTAAAGCTAGTTAGGACCATTGATAATTTTCATCATTTGTCACTTTACAAACTACTTTCCAACAGTGTGGTAGATAAGCATGAAGGAGGAAACTTCCAGATCCATACCAGCTTGGTTTCTTCAAGTCCTGTAACTGAAGTGTATGGTGAGTATCTTTAGCAACAAGATCTTACCTTAATGCTCTGACACTCGACCAAGAACCATGGTAATATCCTATATTGTTTTGGGTGTCTCTTGGATTCCTCTGCTCAACAACTTGAAGGGAAATATTAACTGTTTGGCACTGGGGATTTTGTTAGTTATTCTATGGCTTCTTGTGCATGTGTTTGATGGGGCAGGTGATCCTACTATGTGAGCAAAGCAATAGGTTTCCTTATAGCTTTCACCAACATTGTTACTGTTATTTATTCTTCCTCTCTCCCTCCCCCTCTGCACTACTCTTTCTAATTAAGCCCCCACCCCAATTTTCACCCCCTTTCTTTATAGCACCTGTGTCCTGCTATCTCCTTCTCCAGAGTTTCTCCCTTTATAATACTCCCTTTTGATTTTGCTGGCTTGAACAGTTATTCTAGGTTACACACTCAAACTTAAAGACTCAGAGCTATGGTCCATAAATAAAAAAGAACATGTGGCACTTGTCTATTTTGGGACTGGGCTGCTCACTCAGTATAATATTTCTGGTTCTATCCATTTGCATATAAATTTCATTATTTCATTTTTTCTTTACCCTTGAATAGAATTCTATTGTGCATGTGTACCATATATTTATTATCCATTCAACAGTTGATTGACATTTAGGTTGCTTTTATTCACTAACTATGTAAAAAGAGGGGCAATAAGGTTGGCTGAGCAAGTATCTCTGTAGTAGGATATTGAGTCCTTTGGGTCTATACCAAGGAGTGGCATATCTGCATCATATAATATATATTTTTAGCCTTTGGAGGACTCTCCACACTATTTCTTAGAGTGATTGCTCCAGTTCACAATCCTACCAATAGAGGATGAAGGGTCCCTTTCCATGCATCCTTTTTAGTATTTGTGGTCGGTTATGCTTTTAATCTTTACTATTCTGACTGACTGAGATAAAGTGAAAAATACAAAATTGATTTCACATTTCTTACTATCTCTATTTATACCTTACATAGCTCACTCATTTACATGTTTTAGCTCATTTAAAAACTTATTTGTTGCCAATGGTAGTCTTGGGCCCCTGGTGAAGTGGTGCAGAGTGTCTCTGAAATTCCTACTTCTAATGTGCTCAGAGACAAAGGTGGGCACTTTTGCAAAAACTGGAGAGGAATGACGTCGTGCTCTGCTTGTGTGAAAAAAAGGACCCTCTCTTTAACCTGGAAAGGGAATCAGAGATGTCTCTTAGAAGAACACAAGAAGTGAGTAATGGCTTAAATAAGCAAGGGACAATCAACAGAGATTAAAAAGAAAGGATTAATGCTTAGAAATACTGTCTAAAACTGTCTATAAATATGAAAAAAGAGTAGATTTGAAAACTTGCAAGCATTTAAATCTTTCCCAAATGAGAAAGACTGTAGAATCATGTGAAGGATGGTGGAACAGCACATCCAGACATCCTAGAGAGGATGGGACACAGTAGTGGAAAGTTCAGACACAAAACTAAAGATTGAGTTTTTCGTAGAGTTTCAGGAAACAGATGGCAACAAATTCCAAGACTGCACATGGAGGAATGAGAACTTCATATCCGTTTCAGCAGGACAAACTCAGCCAGAATCCCATGGGTGGATTAAGAAGAAACAACTCATCAAAACGAAGAAAAAAATTAATAGGGAATGTTCAGCCCAAAATGAAACATCTATGCCACATTCCTCTTCCAAATTTCAGGGTCCATTGGATAGGAGGAGGCAGGAAGATGATAAGTGCTGGGGGTGGGTTGGGGATTGAAGCCTGTGAGGAAGCCATGCTTTCTGGATACAGAACAGTAGATGACAATATAAACCATATAAACAGTAATTATGATAGCACATGCAATATTTGTGTGAGCTCATGCCAGACAGAATCACAGTATGAAGTGCAGAGGCAAACATGGAGTTCTACCCTTATCTAAAGAACTGTTGTCAATTGAAAGCTACTTGGAGAGGGAGAGTCAAGTTTTTATGGGTGTAGCTCCCTTGGAAGGCCACACACCCAATAGTATATGGGTAGTCCAGTATATGGGCTTTAATTTTAAAAGAGAGAGAGAGAGATACAAAGTTGAGGTGGTAGGGAAGGGGGGAGTGTATCTGGGAAGAGTTTTCAGTGTGGATGTGAATATGATCAAAATACATTGCACAAAATTCTCAAAGAAATGATAAAAATGATTAGAAGTCAGATAACATTGAAAGAGTAAGACGTGGGAAATGCCTATTGCATTCAGAAACAAAGAAGTCATTAGGACTAAGGCCACAGATTTCAAAGCAGTGTGGTACACTGGGGCACCAAGAACAAGATGACATAGTCTGTACTTGATCGATAACATTCAAATGACAAAAATCAAGGGAAGGCAGATGAAGATCTCCCATCTCTTCTTGAAGGGTTCCAGGAGACTTTCAAAAAGAGATGACAATGGGACTAAGTTTTAAAGCAGCAATGATCTATTCAAAGGGAGGAGAAACTAACCAGCTTCGAGTGCTGTGAGAAGAGTCAAAAAGGAGATAAACAGTGAAGCCTGTGAAAGCCTCTTGCAGATTCACTGTGGTTTAAGAGCAGAGGCGGTGCACAGAACAAGAGGGGTAGGTAGGTAAGTTTTGGGAACTCAAAAGCAGATACAATTTGTCTTCTTAGTTTGTTCTTCATGCACTATCCCTCTTTCTTTCTCAGCTTCCTTACATTCTACCTTGATGCAGAAAACCATGCATTGCAGGTAGCTCTGGTTTGGTTTCCAGCACTGCATAAGCTACGCCTAGAGGTATAGACCTGAAATCTCAGAACTCAGGAAGTGGAGGCAAGATGAGAATCTCCAGGGTATCCTCATCTACAGAGAAAGTTGAGGCCAGCCTAGCCTACATGAGACTCTGACTATAAGACATAGAACTAAATCAAAAATTAAAGGGGAAGAAACAAAAACTAAGAGAAGAGAAAGCCATGCTGTGTGGCTTTCAGTCACTCTGATAGCTCAGGCTGGCACACACCACAGTGCAGATCAGTCAATGGATGTGTAAGGTTAGAATATAACCTTCTGTCAACATGCTTCCCTACTCAGGATCCCCAGCCCCCACAACATAAACAAGAAAATAAGAACGCCTGCCCAGCTGTCTTGCTGGCTGCCACTGGGTAAATTATCTTTTATTAAGGATCTGTAATTGTTCTCCACTGGGCTGTGACCTAAATTTAGTAGTTCTGAGGAGTGAGACCCAGCCAACAGGATTTCCCTGAGAACACGATGAAGTTCCTGTATCAATTCAATTCATTAGCTAGAAAAAGAACAAGCAGCCAATTTTTTTTCTTTCCCATTCTTCAGTGAACCATTTGTTTGTTTAGTTTGACCACATTTTTTTTTTTCTTGGATTCAGCCTGAGCCTCTGTAAGGACAGCACAGCTCATTCAAGCACTTCCTGCAGTATTAACTCCCAAGGCAGAAACCAAATCACATTAAGTATATCTTGCTAGTAAGACCCTACATTTTTATTTATGTATTAGGGAGTTTCAGCATAAGGAGAAGAAATGTCCTTATGTAGTCAGGATGACTCACATGTATCAATAAGTGGGGAGAAGAAAGGAGAGAGAAACAAAGGAAAATGCAACACTGGTTAGAAGCTATCAGGAAAACTCATAAGTAGGAAAGGTCATGAAAGGAAAGGCATCCACTAGAAGCATTGCTTCCAAAAATCTGTTTTCATCCTGACAATACAACTGAAGACCAGAGAAGTCAAGTCACTTATTTAGGACACAGTTTCTAAAGACCTGGGAAAAATTTACCCCATGTCTTCTGACTTCAACCCCAATGTCCCTTCTCATCATCACTAATTCTCAGCAATGACATTCTGGATGCATGGGTACCAACACAAACAAGAAAAATAATGTTCAATTTTAACAGCACTCTTTGTTCTTTTTTCCCAACAACTCTCTACACAACTAGTTCCCTTCTTCAGTCACCCTAGCTGAAACTTCCTGGTGACCAATATGTTGCTGTGGAGATAGTTCATACATCTCTGTGTGAATAGAAACAAAAGTCCCAATGCACCCTTACAAAGTTTAATCTTACCTTTCTCATTTTCTTTGGATGTTCTACTGATTTCTTCCATCAAATCTTCCATGCCTGAGATCCTGTATTCCATCTCTTGAATCCTATTTTTGGTACTCATATCCATAGTTCCTGTTCTCTTCCCTTGATTCTCCATTTCCACTTTTAACTCTGACTGTGTTTTCTTTATTGTTTCCATTTCCATTTTCATGTCTCGAATGGTTTTATTCATTTTGTACATTTCCTGCTCCAATTTGCTTGTCTTTGCCTGGAAGTCTTTCATTGCCCTGTCTTTTTCCTGTTCAAGTTGAGCCACCTTGTTTTGGAGTTCTCTAATGGTATTATCCATTGCTTTCGTTTGTGAAACTGTGGCTTCTTTGAATTCCTTCATAGATTTAAGTTCTTCTTGAAGCGACTCTATCACTTTCCATAATGTAGAATTGTTATCGTTTTCATGTGTTTCAGCTGTGGTGATGTGGTCCGGGTTGGATGAAAAAGCATGGCTTTCTTTTGTTGGGGTCGTTACGCCCTACCAGCACATGAAAACAGACATCCTAGTGTGCACCAACAGTCTCAACACTCAGAAAGGAGGGATAGGAGGATAGGAAATGGAGGCCATTCTCACCTACATAAGGAGTTTGAGGCCAAACTAAATTACATGGGAACCTTTCATTAAAAAAAGAAAGGAAGTTTGATGTTTAATTAAGAGGTGAAGACAAGTCTATGTCCATGTTCCCTTTGGTACATTGGTTGTAGTATAGATATCCTGTAATATATGGCTAAAATCTGACTATAAGTGAATAGATGCCATCTGTATCCTTCTGAGTCTGGGTTAGCTCACTCAGGATGAGCTTCTCAAGTTCCATCCACTTGGCTGCAAATTGCATAATTTCATTGTTTCTGATAGCTGAGTAATATTCCATTGTGTAGATGTACCAAAAATTTTTAATCCATTCTTCAGTTGAGGGAAATCTGGGTTGTTTCCAGTTCTATCAATTTATTTTTTGTGTGTATGAAACCTTTTATTTTTTAATATAAAGCTATATAGCATTTTAGAACCAATAAAACCCTGGTATTTTTAGTTATAAAAAAAAAAAGAGGTGAAGACACACACACCCTGAAAGTAACTTAGTGTGACATTGTGCTGTCTCTGATATCTCAGTAGAGTTTCATAGCAACTTAGTGAGGTAGGCTGAGCAGGTAACTTCATCTCTCCTGTATAAGAAACTGAGGCTTTAGGCTGGAGTTAATGGTAGAAGATAGGATAAAGAGTCTATGTCTTATTGCCTAGAGCATTTCTTAGTCTAGTGTAATGATGTTCAAGTTTCCTTTTGAGATTCTGGAAACCCCATATCAAATGATGACTCAAGAGAGAATTTTGACATCTGTAGTTAAAACTACTTAGAAAGAAACATCACAATGTCTTGAAAAAAAAAAGTCTGCCCAAGGTGATTCAAACTTAAAGTCTCATAGTACATTGGTAGTTGCATGGCTGGGAAACAGTAGACAAATCATTAATTAATTTCCATATAAGTTTCCAATCCTATAGAAAGTAAGGGTCGTTGGTAGAATATGAAGTCCATTCTGTCCACCACTATGGACAGCTTTCCTGAGCAGTTAGTAAGGCACTATAGATAAAAGAAATTTTCAGATCTAAAGTGTTTCACAAACTCTATGATTATTTGAATATTGAGATGCCCTGGGTTCCTTGCCTAACCCCACATAAAAACAGACATACTGGTGTGCACCACCAATCTCAACACTGAGAAAAGGGACATAGGAGGATAAGAAGTGGAGGCCATTCTCACCTATATAAGGAGTTTGATGTCAGCCTAAAATGGCAGCCTCCTTCTGTGTCCAAGGTCAGTAACCCTACTGACCTTAACATATGAGTAACAGCAGCTGTATGAAGGACAGGTGTTCCTTCAACCCAATCCATAGACAAAATAGTTGCAGTATTAGTCCCTTCGTGTGTGTGTGTGTGTGTGTGTGTGTGTGTGTGTGTGTGTGTGTGTGTGTGTG
>CAJQZJ010004888.1:8933067-9002402 GCA_907164525.1 Lophiomys imhausi
CACACACACACACACACACACACACACACACACACACACACACACACCTTTTCCTTTAACTTTTAAATATGAGACATAACCAGAATCCAGATGGTGTACAAAAAGGAATTAAATATGAGGAAGAAATTATCACCTTTTCCATTCACAGAAAATGTCTGGCAAAGTTCAGGAAAACATTATTCAGAGAATGGAGGCTCATTGCTAGAATGTGAAAATGTCAGTCATATGCCTGCACACCCACCAATTAACTGCTGCTATTATAATTAAAGCTCAAGACAGAGATGGCACCATAACAAATTGGAACAGAAACAGGTATCATTTTATAGAACTGACACATATACTGAATGTCATGGTATCCTGATGCTCATTTTATAGACATGAAAATAGAAGCAGCAAGACTAAGCTGACCATTCAAGATTACAGAGTTGGATTTGGAGATTAATGTTCAGAATTTAAAATCAAGTAGACAACCATAAAGTAGACAACCAAAAAGATCTCCTTTCTAGTTTAGGCCATAGATCTTTGAGAAATCCCCAGTTATTTAACAAGAATTAAAGAACATGTAGTCCTGTTAAAGAGTTGGGGGCAAATCAAAATAATTCTATTATTTATGTTTTCTTATTTCTAAGTCAACATGACATGAAAGACATGGAATTGCATGAGATAAAACAGGATATATGGGATGTGATTAGAGAGAATAGAATGAATGGACTGGGATAAAAAGGATAGGGTAGAATGGGTGGGATGGGATGGGATGGGATGGGATGGGATGGATGGGTATGGGATGGGATGGGATGGGATAGGATGAGATAGGATAGCATGAATGGGATGGGATAGGATGGGATAGGATAGGATGAATGGAATGGGATTGAATGGACAGGGATGGAATGGGAAGGGACAGGATGGGATAGGATGGGATGAGTTGGATAGGATTAGATGTATGCAGATGGAATGGGATGAATAGGGTGGGATGTGATGGGCTTGGATGTATTAAGACTTGGTGTAGAGTATACTACAGAGTACCTACAGAGTGAGTAAAATGGGTACAAATGGACTTGAAGACACAGCACATTAGAGTTTTGTAAAAAAATAAAAGATGACATAGAATACAAAATTCAATAAAATCAAATGGATTCCATCACTAACTGTTTTGAGATGTGGAGAACTGGTACATTAAATTGGGATGAAAGTAATTAGTGGACTCAGGAACATGTCAGCACATTTTCAGCTTAGATGATTAGGCATCCAGGGATATAAAACCCTAGTACATTTCTTGAGTTATTCTTTAAATTTCACATAGTTGGTGGCTTACCTTAAAGATTATGGTCCACAAAATGTTTTAACAATTGTCACCATTTATATTCTCTACTAAGCATTTTGAAGATATCATTTTATATAACTGTCACATATACTGAATGTCATGGTATCCTGATGCTCATTTTATAGACATGAAAATAGAAGCAGCAAGACTAAGCTGACCATTCAAGATTACAGAGTTGGATTTGGAGATTAATGTTCAGAATTTAAAATCAGGAAGGTTAGCTTGAGTTCCTAGCCATGAAACTACCACATATACAGCTTCTCACTATGACAAGTGCTTCTAACCTATTATACTTCAAGAAGAAATATCATGATTTGTTTAAGTAATACTTAGTCAAAATATCACCCGTAAAACTCTGTAAACAGACTCTGCACTGAAGTAGATAAAACAAAGCAAGATTCCCACGGTTGTCAACTCTTCTGTAATACTGATCAAAAGCAAAATCATTCATCCTCACACACCAAAGCTGGGTCTCAGTTGTGGATTGCCTGAATCCATTACCCACTCCTAATCCCTAATATTCATTTGCACAACAAGTATTACCTAGGGGACTTCAGAAAATGCAGAGGGCACTACCATTCAAATGTTCTTTTAAGCACGAATTTTACTTGTCTAAGTTTTCTAAGAGAGTAGATTCAGATACTCCCAACAAACCGCCAATAACTGAGGGAAGAAGACAATTCAAGAAGGGACATTGAATATTGAAAATAAAATAGGCAACTAAACACACACATCCTTACTGAGGCCCTGCTATGTCCTTTGGTGAAAATTTCCAGTGAGGATACTAATGGTTTTCTTTCTGAGGGACTATTAAGTTAAGAGGTAGTGCATAAACTCTTAATTGAGAGGGAGTACTGGGCTCAAATCCTGACTCTACCATTTAATAGCTTTTTCTCCTTGTGTGAACTACTATGGTTCTTTGAACCTCAATTTACTGATTGACTAAATGGAGGTAAAAGGATTGATTAAATGTATTAATGTGTATTAAACACTTAAAAACCATCTTGTTTCAGTCTAATAATTTAACACCAGCTATTATTCTTGTTCAGGCTCTGTGTCATGTGTTCAGTCAATGTTGTCTTTTGGTTTTTCATTTAGCATACCATGTACTCTTTTGTACTCTTTTAAAAACTGGACTGTCATCTTTAGAGCACTTTAAAGTTAGAAAAGAATTAGAAGAAGATATAGAAATTTTGTATATATTTCTTACACAGGGTATGCCTAGAATTGCCCACTGTCAACATCCCTTACCAAAGAAATACATTTGTTAGAAGTCATAAAGTTATATTGCAATGTCATTAGCATGCATAATTTTCATTACAGTTCACTCCCAGTGTTGTATCTTGTGTAGGTTTCAGCAAATCTATAAATGGCACATATCCATATTAATTATATCGAACAGACTATTTTCACTGAAATCCTCTGCCCTCAATCTATCAATGCCAACCTGATGACTTGCTCTCCAACCCTTGGAAATCATTAATATTTTCACTGTCTTCATAGTTTGATCATTTCAAGAAAGGCCTACAGTCAAAGTTATGTGCAATATAGCCTTTTAAATTGTCCCCTTTCACACAGTAATAGGAATGTGTTTTCTTCATGCTAATGACTTTATTCCTTCCTCAATATGGAGTACAGTTCTAAGGTGTCATAAGTCTGACATATGATAGTTATATTATTTAACTACAAAAGTATATCTTGTTTGTTTCCAAGTTTTGGCATTTATGACCTAGACTGCTATGTACACCTGTGAGCAAATATTTGCAATTGCAAATTTCAACTTTGAGTAAACACCAGGAATTACATACATATTTATAAAAGATTACCAAGAGTCTTCTAAAGTAGCTGCATCATTTTGCAACCCCACTACCAGAGACAGAAATTTCCATTTGCTCCACATCTTTGCCACCATTTGGTGTTAGGATTGTAGATTTTGGCCATTATAATGGTATATTATCGTATCTAAGTTTGTCATTTGTATATTTCTGGTGGCATGTGCTATACACAGCTTCTCATATGTTATCACTTTGTATTTTCTTTGATGAGGTTGTTATGGCCTTCAGTAGAGTTAATGTCCAGTTGTCAGTTTTCTCACTGTTGAGTCATTTGCCTTTTTCAGTAATTGTCTTTTTGCAGATGTGTCTTTTGTAAATTTTCTTCCAGTCTATGATTTGTTTTTCTCATGGTCATGGCATTACCTTTTTCATAGGAGTTTTTAGTGTTAAGCTATTCCAACTTCTTTCACAACTGTGCCTTTGGTGTTTTGTTTTAAAAAGCCATTATCATATGTAAGCTCATCTAAGTTTCTCCTGTATAATCATCTAGGAGTTTTATTGCTTTGTAGTCTATGTCAAAGATTGACTTAAGACTTAAATTTTTGTGGAATATTTATAGTATGGGTCTGGGTTATTTTGTATTTGTTTGCTGTGACTGTCCAATCATGTTTGCCTTCTATTTGAGGAGATGATCTATGCTCTGTTGGATTTTTTCCCCTTCATCAAAGATCAGTCATCTGTTGATATATGGATTTCTATCTTCCTCCATTGACCTAGGTGTCTTTTATTAACATACACTCTCTTGAATTATTATGGTTTTTAGTAAGTTTTGAAGTTGAATATGTCTGTCCTCCCACTTTATTATCTTCAATATTTAGTTTAATCCATTGTGTCTTTGCTAATCTTCATACACATTCATAAAAATATTAGAACTAATTTGTTTATATAAACATTAGAATTAGTTTGTTTATATCCACAAAATGAGCTGCTTATATTTTTATGGTAATTGTTTATGTCTTGACAAAATGACTTCTTACCCTTGAACAAGATATACCCCCCTCCCTCCCTCCTTCCCCTCCTCTCCCTTTCTTCCTTTCTTCCTTTCCTTCTTTCATTCTTTCTTTTTCTGGACACTGGGGATTGACTTAGAGCCTCATAAATTCTAGAGGCTAGAAAGGCACACTACAATTGAGTTATATTCCCAGCCTTCCTTAAGCTTCTATTTTTTATTTTGAGGTTGGTTTTACTAAGTTACTCACTAGCTTGCTTGGACTCCTCAGTACAGACACACATTGAATTTGTTTTCTTCTTGTCTGAGCCTCCTGAGTAGCTGGAACATGGGCTTGCACCAACAAGGCCAGCTTCTTTCTATTCATTAAAAAGAGGAAGAAACCTTGGTTTCTTTCATTATGGCTTTGTGGTTGTCCTCATATAGATATTATACAAATTTTATACGTTCTGTACATATGCATTTCTTTTCTTGAATACTAATGTGAATAGTATTGGTTTTAATTTTAATGTCTCTTTTTCATCACTGGTATATAAGAAAATATTTGAATTTTGCATACTAACCTTGAATCATGAAGGCTTATTATAAACATTTATTGGTCCAGGATTGTTTTATTTATGGCTTATCCTGTATATACTTCATCAACAATCATCACATTTGCAAAGATGCTTTGATTCCTTCCTTCTGAGTCAACACATGCTTTGCTCTGTTTCTTGTGCTATTGTACTAGCAGGACATTTAGGAGAAGTTAAAAGAAAATATCCGTGTCTTATTATCATTTCAAGTATCTTATGTCTAGTATCTTATTACTTAGTGCACATGTTTTGGAGATTACCTTTATCAAGCACTATTCTATTTCTAATTAAATGTGTGTTAACTTCTTCAAATATACTTTTTACATATATTAGTATAATCATATCATTTTTAGTAATCCATTACTATTTGTAATGTAATGGATTATTATTTTTCAAGTATTAAGTCACTAACTTATACCTGATACCAATCACATTTGATCACGGTATGCAGTTCTTTGTGTACCTTGTTGGATATTTCATATTTTACTAATATTTAATTGAGAGTTTTACATATGTATTCATGAGAGGTGTTGAACTTTCGTGTGTGTGTGTGTGTGTGTGTGTGTGTGTGTGTGTGTGTGTGTGTCTGCACTGTGTACTTCAAAGATTATCTCAGGATGTTTTTTCTCCGTTTTCGGTAATTCAAGAAGACTATAGCAGTCTGCGGTCAGGTATTGATTTTCCCATGTTAGTTTTATTCTAATAAACTCTATCAGGCTGAGCTCTGATTAAGCTTCTCCTCCTAATTGCAGATCTTTTTTAGAACAAAAAGTTCTGTACTTCAAAAGGTTTATTTTCCTATCTCTCACAAGATGCACAGGGAAAGCTCCCTCTGTCCTTCCCTGTAAAACCCCGTTACAGCTGCAGGAAACAGAACTCACAAAGTGCAAGTTTCACATTTGTCACATCTTCTAAGACATTTCCCTCAGACTCTCTAAGCCCCAGCTCCTGTCACTTCATCAATTCTAAATTCAACTTTTCCTACCCTGCCACTTGTTTCCATGGTTGCTGCAGCTCACAGGTTTCTGTTTCTGCCATTTGTGACCTTCCATCATTTGTCTCCAATGTGAGAGGCAATAACCCCATTATGCCCTTCTCATGAGGATTTAAAAATATGTAACAATATTATTTTGCTCATGTCTTTTTTAGGTGGATTGAAGTGGTAACTTCTAAGCTTCCTACATGTAACCAGAAACTAGAAGTTTCCCAGTATTTCTTTTAAAGTCCCAAAAAATGTTCAGGAGGTAGGTGTAACTTTCATCATTTCACAGGTATGGAAACCGAGGTTCCAAGAAATATAGTGACAGCCACATTATTACTAAATACAGACCCAAGTCAGTTTAACTTTAAGCAGTACTCTTCAACATTAGGAAAAATGGCTCCCTCTTCATCCTTTAGTAGTCTAAAGCAGCATAAGTAAGAACATTCCAAAATAGGGTTGACGTAAAGATTATTAAATGGTTTTGTTAGAAGGAAGGCTGTGAAAAGGAATACTTGTGAACTTCATAAAGAAAAGTGAAAAACCACCAGGACATCAAAGAGATGTATCATCTCTTCCTGGAAATAGTTCATCATCTTTGGAGGGCCCCACCCTAAAGACCGCATTTAACTTCCTCCTGTACAAGCTTCTATACAAGCAACTTGCCACTTCTCTTTCCCCTCTAGGCCCTGATAGAGTTGTTTTTAGGCCTAGTAACCAAAGCAAGCTATGGCAAATAGGCTACTTCTTTGAACCTGAGAATTTGATGCTTCCAAAAATGCTTCTGCAACATCAGAATTATTCCATGTCTGTGTGGTCCAAGCCACCACCCTCTTTTGATATCTGCACACATTTCCAAGGTGGTATTCCTCCATTAACTCTAGTCCTTTCCCAATACATGTTGGGTCCTACAGCCAAAATGAGCTTTCCAAACCATGAATCTACTCTTCTCTTTTCATTACTTTATACCTAGTTTCATTAATCTTATAGAAAATCCAAATATTTAAAAAGAAGAATCTCCAATGTCTCTAAAAGACTGATATGGTGAGCCATGAAACATAAATTATGAAGAGGGAAGACTAGCAGATGACTTAGAGTTTACAGGATATATATACATATATATATATATACATATATATATATACATATATATATATATACATATATATATATATGACCTGTGTATATATGTCACTGCATGACTATATAGTTACCTATGTCAGTGAATGAGAGTTCTACTCATCCTGTGCTTCATACTGAAAGTCATAGAGTCAACTTTGACTTGATCTTCTAAGCATTTTGACTTTTTGATCTTCCAAATAGCTTTCTATTACTACCAGAAGCACCTTCTCACTTGCAAAGGCTTCAGAGGACTGCTTGATATTAATTCTCCCACATAACCTTTATTTCCTGATTTCTGACCCCATAAACTAAGCAGAGTGAATCTACCCAAACTCACCTTTTCTTTTCAGTACAGTCCACTGACTCCCTTTTGAATCCTTAGACCGTTCGAACACTCTCACCTCAGGTCTTCATCATTGTGATCCTTTCTTAGAAGGCTCTTACTCCAGATGTCCACATCTTTCTTTGTAGTTTCCTTCAGGTCTCAGCTCAAATGTCACTTTAGTAATCATAACATCCCTGATCACTGTATCAAATGACTTAGCTGTTCACTAATTCACTATTCTTTTTCCCATTCATTTTTTTTTTAATTTTTCCCCCTACAGGTCATTCCATTTGGTGGAGAGGTTACTTAAGAAATACTTGATACTTATAAATGTCTATCAACTCTTAAAAAGCTATAGATTCATAGACAAGAGTTGTTTAACATTGTGTCCTTTGTGAATATTGGAGTCCAGTTTATAAAAGATGATATAAGATGCTCAATAAACATTTTAAATTACAGAAATAGTAGAAGAATTAGAAGAATTCATGCATGAGTGGGTAGCACATTGCCCACCAGATAGAGGTTTTAAAAAGTATAGTGATAGAACCTGCAAATGTGAGGAAGGGTTATTTGCTTCCTGGGGCAATTACGTTGGAAGAACAAATGAACATTCCAGTTTTGAGTAGTGCAAGAGTATATTCAGTGAGGGAAAATCTGAGAGAGTTGAGAGACCTTTCTTGAGTTTAAGAGAGAACTCCAGATAGACCTTTATGATGGGTTAGGTATAACTCATCCCAGAATGTTTGAGCTTCTGACCTTTATCCTGCCTCTGTTGAGAACCAGCTTCAGACAGTCTTAAGTGCAGTCAAGTAGCCCCATGCAACTCCAGCACAGCAGTCTAGTATGGAAAAGGCCGTGTCCATTACATACGTGGACATTTCCAAGTTAGACTTTGGTTAGCTCAGATTTGATTGAAGTAGTTATCTCATAGGATCCCCATGGATCTACTGCAGAGCATTGGCCTAGCTCGGGATGTTTTATTACGACTTAGGTTCAACTCTGATGCCACATTCTGCTGAGCTACCTGAAATGCAAATTGGAGGGAGAGCTGCTTCACTCCAGGTGCTGCTTCACTTCCAGCTCCTCAAGAAGCTGATTAACAATGATGTTAGTTAAGATGCTAGGTTCCAAGGCACTGAACCTGAGATTTATTGATATTAAGCTGGAAGATAAATGGAGGATGGAAGAGATATTATTCAAATGTCAGAGAACATTAAAAAAATAGATATGTGTCTGCTATGTGTGCAAGAAAAGCATGGTGAGAAGCAAAGAAAAGTTGGCCCTGTGGTTCCAGCCTTAGATCCATCACTGACAGACAGTAGCACTTTGAGAAGCCACTTAGGACTGCTGGGGCTCTTCGGTTCAAAAGATATTATTATTATTTTCTATATTACTCTTAAAACTCAACTAAGAGTTTTATAACAGAAACATCTGTTCTAGTGTTTTGTGGAGTACATTTCCTGTACATTTGTTAATACAGCCTTCTCATTAATCCTATGGAAGGCAAATATTATTCTAATTCTGCAAAGGAGGAAAACAGAAACTCTGACGTGCAGCAGTGTGTTCAGTTCCCACACCCGGGGAAGTGTCTGTGGTATTGTGGTGATCTAACCACTCAACGCTCTCCTTTAGAGCTCTCTTATGCAGGGGGCTCCAGGGAGCATAATGTGGGTGGAAAGTAAGTCAACACACTATATATAACCAAAGACATCAAAATATCTCTCAAGGTGGGACTCTAGTAAGAAATGCAGATTACAGGACTGACTCAATAATTTTAAAAATGATAAAAAGAAAAAAAAACTTCTCTGTGTTTTCTTGAACTGCATTGCTGCTGTTAAATCAGTAAATTGGGTGAAGTTACAGGGCCCTCCTAATAGACTGGAAGGAATCATCAACCCTGTTTCCAAATATTACCATCAAACCACAGAAGGCAAATGGAAAGAGTAGAGGAGACATTCACACACATACAGAAAACTCATTTCTGGATGGAGCTTTATGAAAAAATAATGGAAACGAGAGGGGAAAGATATGGGTTATCCCCTCCAATACTCAACCTGAACACCCAGGCAAGGAGGACCAGGGTAGGACTGTAAGGTCTCTAGGGTGAACAATTCAAAGAATCATGGATTCTATGGTTCATGCAATCTATCATTGCTGGGAATGCTTCAAATCATGTGTCTCACTCTTTTGTCCTCATCCTGGCAATTTAATCTCTGTGGTAAAGTCAAACAAATTAGGTTGGCAAGTTCTTCCTCCTAAGGGTCTAGCCAAGAGAGAATTGGGGACATGAATTTCTTTACAGTCCTGGTGATGAATCTGCTCAGGGTCTTCCATGAACCATTTCTCCATACTCAGGATTCTCAGACATTTCTGTGTGTGTCAGAGTGACTTTGAGATCTTGTTAAGTCATATTCTATCACAGGGGTCCAGAGAAAAGCCTACGATTTAGAAATTCTAACATGTTCCCAGATGATGCGGATTTGTGTTGATCCATTTACCACCTTAAGGGCAGCACAATTCTTCAGAGAGCAGGATGTCTATAAATGTCATTGGAAATACAAACACAACCCCCCCCCCCAAAAAAAAGAAGCAAACACAATCCTCTGAGTTTTCCTAGAAATGCTGGGAGAATCTCAGACCCCAGAGTCCAAGGTAAGGTCTGATAATAAGAAAGTTCAAGAAAGTTCCGTTCATTTCTGACCACTTCCTTCCAAATTCTTTTCCTTCTATCTCCAACCATTCTATCCTTCAAAATGTCCTAATCATCTCATAGTAGACTGAGAAGACAAATCTAATCTTTAAGGCATCTCTGCTATGTATGCCTCACCTCTGTTTATGTATGTATAAGTTTTCGGTGAGTGACTTCCACATGTAAAATGCAAGTTGTGTAGACAAGAATGTACATAACATGAGTTTTAATGAGTTTGATCTTGATTTTTAGTTTGTTCATTAGTGCTTAGAATCTTTTCCAAAGTCATGAAATTAAAACCATAAATATGTATCATCGGATGGCACTGTTAATACTACCCTAAAGTTTATATGTTGTTTGTTTTTTAGTTTTCTCTCCCTGGCAATGAGATACTTTTCACTGGTGGCACTGCCTTGTAGGCCCCCAGTGTATGAGGAGGCTCTTGGCCCTCATATGACTTCTGAACCGGGGTGAGGGACTGTTATGTAGGGACACTACACTCCAGAGGAGTGGGATGGAAAGGTTAGGGGTTAGATGGTGGGAGGGCGGGGCTGGGAAGGGGAGAAAGAGGACAATATGATGGAGATGTAACCTGAAGCAACAAATAAATAAATTTATTTATAAAAAAAAAGAAAATCTACAGGAAGAAGGGAGGAGTGAAGGGTGGGAGTTGCATTAAACAAGTAAACACATTAATCATGAAAAAAGAAAAAAGAAAAGCATTTACTCCAGAGTCCCCAGAGAGAATGTTACCCTGGCAACATCTTGATTTCAGACTTTTGACCCGTAGAAATGTGAGAGAATAAAGTTCTGTTGTTTCAAGCCACCAAACCATGGTGATTTGATATTTATGTCTCAGGAAGTAAACACAATAGGTTTAAAAAGTAAATTATATGTTAAAACCAGTGAAAGATTTTTCACTATATATTAAAAATAATGAAATTTTATATATATATATATATGTGTGTGTGTGTGTGTGTCTGTGTGTGTAGGTGTACACACACATATATATGCATACATATAGAGACTGGATTAATAATAAAGTTGGAAGAAGATGAAGCACAAAGCAGAAAGGGAAGGGGCGAATCCACATGGAAGCCACTGCCATGTTTTAGAACAGGAAAAGAAGTCATTGTCTGAAATAAGGTAATGATAGAGGGTGAGAACAGCAGATGCAGGAGAGGGTCTAAAGAGACAGACTCAGTGGCCACAGAAGGAGGAGGTGGGGACAACATATGATGAGTGAGTAAACATGCCATTTCCTGAGATACAAAGTGGTGGAGGAAAAGAAAAAGGTATGGAGGGAAAAATAGACTTCACCTAGTGTTGAAGTGCGTTTGAAGCAGGGAAATGCAAACGTACAGGAGGCTGGTAGGTTTCTGGGCTGAGGACAAGATGGAGAACTTGACCAGAGTTAGATGTCAGCCAGCTGTTGCCCTATCAACAGGAACAAGACTTTAAGGGATTGTGCACAGAAAGAGAAAAACCTGAGACAGAACCCTAAGGGGCAACGTTTGTGGGATGCCTAGAGAAAGTTTGTCTCTCAAAAGTATTGAGAGACAAGGGGCTGACCCAGAACAATCAGACAATGGTTTTTAAGGAGAAAGTGATTCATAATATTAAAAGTCATGGGATACTAAAAAAAGAAAAAAGAAAATGTTATTTATCAATAAGAATACCATTACCTGAGAAAAGGTCCTGATTTCTGTCTGTGCAGGTTACAGAAGTTTTCTGAAATGTTTCTCACTTTTGCTCCAAGAGCACCTTTCCTTCATGTTCCTCTCAGGATTTTTCTATATAGCTTCCCTTCTGTTGATATGATAAAACATTATAATCAAAAGTATCCTAGGGAAAGGGTTAATTTAAACTTACACATTATAGCTCATCATTTAAAGAACTCAGAGCAAGAACTCAAGCAGAAATTTGAAGCAGAAAACATGGATGAATGCTGCTTGCTGACTCGGTCAAGAGATTCCTTCTTAGCTAGCTTTCTTATAGGACTCAAGTGCATCTGCCTAGGGAATACTGATGCCCATAGTGGTCTGAGTCCTCCTACATGAATTAATGAGCATGACAATCCCGCAAAAAAATGCCCACAGGTCAATCTTATTTGAATAATCCCTCAAGTGAGACCCCTTTCTTAGGAAACTCTAGGCTGTGTCAAATTGAAAGTTAAAACTAATTAGGACCTAGGAGAAGTGACAAGTATTCATGCACAGCCATTAAGAGAAGTGTTGGTCATAATTCTAATGAATTGCCTTACAGACTGAGACTATGTCTCATGCAGTTCAGAGATGAGACTTTGTCCCCCATTTCAAAAAATGCACTTATAGTTTGATGTATGTCCATGTAGTGTCTCCTGTCATCAGTGATATTAACTGAGAGGGCAGAACAGTACAGAGATTGCTTTCTCCAGCATAGGGTCTATATAGAGAATAGACAAAAATGCATTACAAATTCTTTATGTAAGGAACACGTTTTGAGAATAAATCCTAAACTTTTGGTACTAAAGACATTGTGCCAAATATTTACATGATACTGAGTTCCTCTTGATAGGGAAAGATGATTTTTGCATAACACTGAAGTCACAACTAGCTAATCATCGTACACTTGGCCCTTGAACAAGTTTCTATCTTCTAAGCTGAGACAGTTGGTCAGGAGCAATCAGTATAGAAAGGAGAAACACGAAGCTATGCTGTGGTCCTCTGAAGTTCTTCTTTGTGGAAGGATGAATTATTAAGAGTATCATTGACCAAAATCAAACCATTAGTGGAATACATATCAGCAAGTCTTTAATAGTTAAAAACCATTGAGATAATGTTGGAAGATCTTTCTGAATACATTTTAGCATTTTGGTTTAAGTATCTATAGTAGCACCTAATGGTATTAGTAGTAAAAATTAACTATAGAAGAATATAATTGAGTATTTTTAATTAGACTGTGTCTAGTAGTTATTTGGAGATGATAAGATATTAATTTTATGCTCATCTTAATTTCTTTTAACTCTTTTTTTTTCTTATTCCTGGTGAAATGAAGAGTTTTTCACACACATGTATGGCCTTTGTACACAAGTAAATATATAGGTTTTGTAATTATTAAAATATGGAAGTTCAATTGTAAAACTAAAATTTACATTTTAGGATTCAAAGTTTAAAAGGCATGTATAATACTCATGAATGAATGACTGTGTGACACCACAAATCATCACCCACCCAGTGGTGTTAAGTACAAGTGAGGCCCTTACTGCCACCTGCTGGCAGCATACCCTAATTGAAGATTTAGTTTATGAGTGATGCAAAGACACTTACATTTATGAATGACAGAAGTCACTTAGGAGATATACAACAAGAAATAGCAGAGGGACTCAAACTTCTGTGATTTGAGGAAAGACTTGGGTTTTCATTGCTCCTAGCAGCCAAGAAGAGAAGTACAACTTTGTGCTTCATCATGAAAGTCAAGACTTACTTCCTGTAGGATCTATCCAAAAATATTTATTTATTTAGTCAGGAAGTCATTTTTCTCCTAAGGTAGTAGGACCATATCCAATTATCAAGTTGACTAAAAATTAAGAAAAGATTCTGTGTTGTATCTTTTCTGTGGTTATAGCGTAGTGGAAACAGTGACCATTGATATGTACCAGCAGTGTGTTTTATGGTTAACTATCTTGTCCCCTAAAATTCTCTTAGCTCAATTGATTCATGCAATATTTTATCGAATTTATCTCGTTGGAAGGACTACAATTCAGGCTAAATCCATCAGAATCTCTGAGGATGGGAATATCATTGTTTTTTTTTTTTTTTTTTGTCACAACTTTCTGAAGGTTCAGTATGCAGCCAATATTAAAAACCAACGAACTGGAGCAAAGAGGAAGTTAAACCTTATGCAATGAAAACAATGCCTTTCTTAACTTAAAATCAGTCAAATCCACAGCAAATAGACATGGAAATTTCAAGAACACCTTAATATGTGCGACAAAGCGGTCAAAATGGTAGCACCATATATTCTTGAAAATTCTTCAGAACCTCTGAACAAGTTTATTAATTTTAACTGATACCTTTATGAACAGGTGGTTCCTGAACACATTTTATTTGACCAACACTAATGTGTTTAGTGACTTTATTGTCTCTCTCTAGTTACTGTTTCAGATACTTAGCCAAAACATGATTCATGAGCATCATGTCAAATGAGTTGTAAGCAGCATAGCATGATTTAAACCTAACTGTGTCTGACTTCCAAACCTAAAGATGTTTCTTTGACACATCTTCAGATTCAAGTTTCAAAATAGAATGGCTGTCACACTTTCAGGGGACTTTAAAAATTCATGAACAACTACTTTCCAGTCTTACAAACCACGTGGCTAAATACTTTCCACTTGTGCCTCACCAGATCCCAAGCCAATGGATATAAATGATTCGGCAACAAGGATGTTTTTCACTATTTACAGGAATCCAGATGAAAGACAGTTCAAAGATTCATCTGACTTTCCCTGTTTGTGCTTCCTCACTTGCCAGCTGGCCTATTTAAGGAACTCTAGTTCAAGAGTCAAGATGGCAGAAGTTGTCAACTTATTTACAATTAAATGTGTCAAAGACAGATTTTCAATGGAAAATTTTGGTAGGAAAAATGAGTTTTACAACTATAAATAGACTCCCTCAAAAGTTTCAGACTGAAGTGGGCTGTGGTTGTCTAGTCCTATGTACCCTCCACTTTTGGCCTGTAGACTTCACACCTTCACCTGGGCTGTTTTATATTCTTTGACTAGGATAATCATTTTTCCCTGGTTTTCCAATAATTTATTTATTTTATCACTTTACAACTTGATTGCAGACCCTTCCCTTCTCTCCTCCATGTCCTACCCTTATATCCCCCTCTCCCTATTCTACCTCTGAGGAAGGCAAGGGGCCCTTAGGTATTAACCTAAGTCCATCAAGTCAAAACAGGACTAAGCACTTCCTGACCCACTGAGGCCAGACAAAGCAGGCTAGCTATGCAAAAGGGATCCAAAGACAGACAACAGAGTCAGAGACAGAGACCGTATGGTATGTACTAACTTATAAGTGGGTATTAATCATTAAGTACAGGATAACCATGCTACAATCCATAGAACCAAAGAAGCTAAACAACAAGGAGGGCCCAAGGGAGGGTGCTTGAATCTCACTCAGGAAGAGAAATAAAATAGACATCTGAAGTAGATGAAGGGAGGGAACAGGTTGGGAGAAGGGATGGGGAGGGGAACAGGGGTGAGGTTTAGTTGTGGGAAAGCAGGGGTGAAGGAGGACTGACAGAGAGAAAGGAAATTGGTGGGAGGCATTTCTGGGATGGGGGTTCCCTGTAGTCTATTGGGGTGACCCTAGATGAGATTCCTAGCAGTTGGGGTTATGCAGCCTGAAGTCACCAATCCCTGTAGCCAAGTGGCATTTACAGTGGAGGGAGAGGGACATCAACTCACCCATAAAACCTTTGACCCCAAATTGGTCCTGCTTACAGGAAGTGAAGGGATAAATATGGTTGTGCAGAGATAAAGATAAAGTGCAGATATTGAGGGAATGGCCAATCAATGACTGGCCCAACTTGAGACCCACCTCATGGGAGAGAGCCAACCCCTGAAATAATGATACTCTACTATTCTTGCAGCCTAGCATAACTGTCTTCTGAGAAGCTTCATCCAGCAACTAATGGAAGCAGATGCAGAGACACACAGCCAAGCAACAGGTGGAGCCCCCAGGGAGACTAGTGGAAGAGTGAGAGGAAAGATAAAGGAACCCAGAGGGGTCAAGGACATCACAAGAAGACCTACAGAGGAAAATAACCTAGGCCTATGGTGACTCAGAGACTGAACCCCCAACCAAAGAACATGTATGGGCTGGACCTAGGCCCCCCTACACTAGGTAGCTGATGTGTAGCTTGTTCCTCATGTGGATCCCCTACAAATTGGAGTGGGGTCTGTCTTTGAATTTGACTGGGATAATCTTGATTATCTACTCAAAGAAAACTATAATGCAGAATTTGCTCTGTCTGCAATGTTAAAGTAGATTCTTGCATTGCATTGCATTGCATGTGAAAGAGTGAGTTTGTTAAAGTCAAGAGGATGTTTGCACACATGCAAGTTAAATCAAGTCACTTTCCAGCCTAACTTCCCTCCAGTGTCTCCAACTTTTTAAGATTAGAAACTAGATACCTTTGACTTTGTCTTACTCTCATCATCTTCCTTCCCTTCCTCTATCCTGATGTCTTCCTCGCTGTCAGGCTTAGATCCTGTAATTCCCTCAGTCTATCAACAAATATTTTTCATGTAATAGATCAGCACTGAACTCTTTTAAGTGACAGTAGCCATTAGGTCCAGATTCTATGGTCAGCAGTATGAGGTGTAATCAGCGAAGTGAGTCTTCTGTTGTCACCTGGAGTCACTTTCATAATGCCAGGATCTGGCTTCTGGACTGGAAATATATTAGTGAAAATGGGCTTGCTCTTCTTTGGTGCAAACCCTCAACAAGTGGGACTTAGAGTATAAGTTCAAAGTGCTCTTCTTGAGAGCCTTGTCCTCTGATTCTCTGTGAGGTTAGACTAGACTTCTTTATCTGGTAGTAAATTTGTCTATGAGAACAACAACAGTATCTTTTTTGGCTTCCACACTGAACAGCAGGCTCACCAGGAGCCCAGACTCAATGAATGGGGAATCTGACTTTTTTTGCTGTTTCAATTGGTTATGTTTTATCTGCCATTCTTTACTGACTATTACTCAAGATCCTTATGTTAGTTCTCATATTTTCTTCTGACCACCATGTTTGATCCATTTTTGACAATATTTTTCCTTTCAAATCTGTTAACTCCTACATTGATTAATATGAACGTGTTTATAAACACTTCTATAATCTTATGTCATTAATGTTTCAACAAGGAGATGAAGTCACAGGAACAGTCCCATAACTACTCAGTAAAAATGGTCTTTTTTTTCCCATCAGGTAGAAAAGTTCCCAAAACTGACTTTCTTTCTCTTCAAAGACACTCATGATTTTTCAGTTAAGTCCCTAATTATTTTTAGTACTGGAAAAATCTGTCAAAATGACCAAAGGGGCTTACATTTCATAGACTATGAGAAACAAAACCACGGGGGTAGACTGAAATGAAACAAAGCGTTTTCTAGCACCGTCTAGGTCAACTTTTCTTTTAAAAAAAGAATCAAACTTGTTCCTTGGGTTTTCATGACAATTTTCAGGGGCCCTCTTTACTTTGTACTCTTAGAGAGTCAAAAATATACCTACCCATTTCCTGCTGTTGTATTTGACATGCAACTTTTTGACATATGTGAGGTATTCTCCCAACTAACCTCATAAGAAAGTTTGCCTTCATAAATTCAAAATATTTGAAGTTTAGAAAATACAGTGTTCTGTTACATATGACTGGACATCATGCATTCCCAAAGGGAAAGACATTTTTTTGAAAATCCTGAGACAGGAACTACTCTTTTCTTCTCTTGTGTTCTCTATCTCTCTCGCCCACTCTCCCTTTCCCATTCCTTTCACTGCTCCCTCTCTTCTCATAGTTACTTCATGCCAAGGCCCAAAAGGACTTCACAAAATGCCCTGCATGACCAAAAAAAAAAAAAAAAGAAGAAGAAGCTTCAAAGGCTATAAGGATTATATCAAAGAGAAGTGTCCCACAGTAAAGATTTTAGAGTGACTCTGGTGTACATACTATTAATTTCACTATGATTAGAAATAAGCTACTTGAGGATAAAGTGGGATTATAAACGCACTCAAAACTTATGTGTGGTCAACACAGCAGCATCATTGTATCACTATGCATTACACCAAGGGGAATGACAATAATGTTTCTGTTGGATTAGGGGATTTTGTACAGTAACAAGGGAGTCTGAGCTGGTGTTGGTTGCATAATCTGAAACATGAGGCTGCTGTGCCATGTTGGGAAGGCCATAAGTCATATAGAAGGGAAAATTATATAGACAAGTCTATGTGGGAGTGGCCCATAACAACTATAACAGCCCATTGGTCCTGTCCACAAATAATAGCAAGAGGAGCTGGGACATGTCATGTCTTTAAGAAAGGAAGAAAATAAAGATGGAATGAGACAAATAAGTTCTAAATCTAAGAGAAAAGAAGAGTTTTCAACAAGAAAACATCATTTTTCCAGATTACAGTCTATCTTTGTAAAGTGGCTTTCACTTTCCCACTAGACCTCCTTTCTCGCCGAAATCTTCTTTTCCTGTCTCTAGTTTCTTCCACATTCTTCTTCTTTGGTCTGTGTGGTGGTCAGAACCACAATTCTAATGACATTCTTCAATCACTGTGTTCATTCTATAGTAAAGTAGTATGACAGCCAATGTGTACACTCTTTCCTAACCCAATCCTCAACCTTTACGAAGTAGTTCTTAGGAGTACAGCTCTACAACCAGAGTGCCTGGTTTGGACTGTTTGTTTTTTCAGTTACTGATAATCTAAATTGAGAAAGAATTAAATGTCTTTCAGAAAACTATTTATACAATGATTATACTAATGTCTATTTCTTTTTTTTTTTTTTTTTTTGGTTTTTTGAGACAGGGTTTCTCTGAATATCTCTGGCTGTCCTGGACTCGCTTTGTAGACCAGGCTGGCCTCGAACTCACAAAGATCCGCCTGCCTCTGCCTCCCAAGTGCTGGGATTAAAGGCGTGCGCCACCACCGCCTGGCTACTAATGTCTATTTCAATGAGATGTGAAATTTAGGGTAGTTTGTATGTGTAAAGGACTTAGCATAACACTCAACTGGATTATTATTTTTCAGAAAACTTATCCTCCATGACTCTATAAGATGCATCCTTGTTCAGCTCCACATAGTGACAAAAACAGCAGAAAAATCCATAGGGAAAACAGCCATGTAAGAAGCAAGTCTTACATGCCAGAACCTGAATGTAACAAATATCTTAAGCCATTGAAGTTGAAGTAATTTGTTACAAAGAAATTGATAAGGTGGGAAAGGTCTGTCTAATTTAACTTCTGTAGTTTCTTTGAATTTTTTGTATATAATATAGTGACAATTCCCACTTGACAACAATTGTTATAAGAATTACATTAAAGCATCACTTTAGACTAAATCATATGTTACAAGAGATAGAAAACATTTGATGCCATGCCTGGTATATAGAAGGTATTCAGTAAACATTTACATAGTCGTTTCCCCAGAATCTATCATTGTAGCTCTTTCTCACCACCAGTTTGGATTTCTAGCAATCAAATCTCTAATTTTTAATAATGGTTACACATAATCATCATATCTTTCATAACCAGTATCTGAAAATTTTAGAGAAGGGGACATGATTTTGTAGACTAATGCTCAACATGCCTGAACAACTGAGGTAAAAAGCTTGCCTTATATGTCCTGTCACACTCCTGGATTTTAATGTTTCTTGTCTAAGAAACCATTCCAAACTGCAGCAAATGCATGAGGATTTGGTACATTAGTGACAAAGGGGATGTGACTGAAATATGCAAACTCAGGAAAAATGTAAATTTGAAACAATAAGGAATTTGAGATTGTCACAAAATGCTCCAGGGCATTCCAATGGGCAGCAATTTAAGAGGGTATGCAGAAGTAAATGCATAGACTGGTATACTGTGTAGGTTTTTCAGGGCTGCTTTTTTGGTGGCTAGGAGAGAGGGGATGCTGATGTGTTAATGGCCAATGATGATGATGTAGTGATCTATACTTTAAAACTTCAATAATAAACATTGCAAGGACTCAAGCAGTTAATAATTTCCTTCATGACTGCAATTATTGAGATTTGCTAGTTTGGAAGTTATGTATAAAATAGAGATGTGGGGAAAATAAAATATAAATAAGGGAACTGAAGCACAGAGTAGTATGTACTTTGACCTAGTCCAGAAATCAAGCAATTGGGATGGTCAGGACTTGAACTCAGGCACTCTGATTTATATCCACTCTTGTTATGTAAAATAACAGGGATTAAAAAAAAAAATCAGCAGCCTGAAGGAAAATTTAAAAGTCCAAACCCTAAAAGCACTTACAGTAGATAGGGTGCTTTCACATGCATTGTCTTCTGTTGTGACATGGAACTTCATTGCTTCAGAGTTGGAGAAACAGATGAGAATAAACCAAATGTCTTGGCTAAGATTGGTGCATGAGTATGAGACTCAGGAGCCATGCCAGCCACTTAACTTTCCATATTGGGGGAGTTGCTTCATGTACTAAACCTTTCTAAGACAATATCTTAATCTACAAAACTTCAGAGCCTAAAAAGAGTGTCTGCCTAATGGGTTGTTAGACCATCAGATGAAGTTAATGCAAAAACACTCAACCTCTTTATGACTCTAACAAGCAATTATCATTGTGAAAAAACTAATCCCTCTCATTAAAATGATGATTTGTCTTTTTTCCATTTTTGAAAGAAATAATGAATAATCCTTCAACTAAATTTTGTCTAAAGCATATTACCTACTCAAGTATGATGAGAAAATAATCTCTGCCTACTTTCTTCAAATGCAGACCCATGAAGGGTCTATAATATTAGACTTTGTGAGACTTTGAAGGAAGGATAAAAGAAACCCTTAGCTCTAACAGGAAGCTGGGGAAGTTGAAAAGTGAAGTTTCACTTCATAAGCACTTTTCTTTTTCCTGAGGGGTGAGTGTTTTTGTGTGTGTTCACATTTGTCTATGCAGTGCTCAAAATTAAAATTCTTAGAAGGAATCATTGAAAAGCAATCATTCAAAAGGCCTTAAAAAACGACACCTTGAAGAGTTCCTCCAAGCTAATTCATCAACAGCTCTGCTGTGATTCTTCATTCAGATTTATTTCCCTCTCAACATTAAGTGCCACAAATTTTTCAGTATAGCAATGAGTGGAGAAAGCAAGGTAAGCAAGCAGGAGAACCCTGAGATGAGGCACCCAGCTTTCTTTTTTATTTTTCCTTCTTTCCTTCTTATTTATTATTTGTTTTCTTATATAATGCAGCACCACCTCTCTATCCATTCCTCCCAGATTACCACTGTTCCCCACTCCATCTCTTCTCCTACAAATTCACGGCTCCATTTCCCTTCAGGAAGGAGCTGGCCTCCCAGGGACATCAACTAGACATAGCATAACAAGATACAATAAGACTAGGCACAAATCCTCATATCAAGGGTGGATGAGGCAACCTAGTAGGAGGAAAGGGGCCTCAAGAGCAGGTGGAAGAGTCAGAGACACATACTACTCCCACTATTAAGAGTCTCACAAAAACCCAAGCTAAACAGACAATATATATGCAGAGGACCTAGTGTAGACCTGTACAGGAATTTTAATTCAGAACATGGCTGCTCTGGCAAGTGGTCATATCCAAAGACTTTCTAGGTCTGTATGATCTGGCTGGAATACGGATGCGTCTTTAATCCCAGGAGACAGAGGCAAGCAGATCTCTGAGTTCAAGGACAATTACTTCAGATGAACAAAAGTTAATTTTACACAGACCCATGCAGGCACCATGATTGCCGCCTCAGTCTCTGTGAGCCCTTATGAGCTCTGCTTCATTGGTTCTGTAAGCTGTGTACTCCTCCTGTCCTCGACCCTTCTGGCTCCTATATTCCTTTCTCCTCCAATTGCACAGGATTCCCTGAGCTCCACCTACTATTTCACTGTTGGTTTCTGCATCTGCTCCGATTGGCTCTTGGAGGAAACCTCTCTAATTATGATTGGGCTAGGCATGGATCTATGCGTACAGCAGAAATATCATTAAGAATTGTTGACTTTTTAAAAACAAAGAAACAAGCAAAAATCCAAGCCCCTTCAGAAGAACCATTATCCCTTGGCCTTTTCTCTTTATAATTATAAATTAATATAGTCCTCTATCTTAAATGAATAGAGAGCTGCACACAATTTACAGTGACTTTCTACATCACTTCACAGAGTACTTCTGACCTCATTACCTCATCCAGTCCTTCCTCTGATGCTGTTATCCCACTAGTATTATGTACATGTGGTACTTGGCCTCAGAGATTTACTGAAAACAAAAAGCAATACCATCTTCTTTCTACACCTTTATCATCTCCAATTCTTTCCATAGTCTCTAGTGCATAAAGACATTTAAAGTTAATTACAAAAACGTTAAATAGGAGATACCACTAAAAGATTAATTATAGCTTACCAAGAGAAAATAAATGCCCTCATATGAACTCTAAGGACTTACAATTAGGCTCATCTATTTATAAAAAATGAAAGCGTATCCAATCAACACTATATGTTGGGCACATTCTGAAACCAGACGTTAGGCCAGAGGTAGATATGAAACACAAGGCTCTCTGTCTCTGTGCATAGAAACAAAACATATAAGAAAGTTAAAATGGTAAATATAAATCAAATGATAAATAAATAATGGTGTATGGAAATTAGTCATGACTAATTAAGTCCAACTTTTTCTAATATATAAACTTCCTTCTAATTCTTTCTGGGTGTTAATGGTTACTTTAACTGCACAAGTCAGGAGAGGAGTGCCTGGCAATAAGAAGGCTTTCTATGTAGAGCAAGCATCTTCTTGTTCAGAAGTCAAAACATACAGTAGTTCATCCCAGGTATAAAATCATTGCAAAATCCCCAAATTTTATAGTTTTCTGGATCTAGTCTTTTTCACATTTCATCATGGAAGTTTCCCAATAATATTCTGAGACCAAGTGGTACATACCTACAGTCCCAGCCATTTAAGACAGAGCAAGAGCAGGAGGACTGTAAATTTGAGGCCAGCATAGATTACAGAGTAAGATACTGTCTCAAGAAACAGACAAACAAACACCACAAAAAATGAATTAAAAAACAGAAAGAATATTTGTGTTGAGGAGTTAGTGTCTTAGCAAAGAGTTGGTTCAAACTTAAAGAAACATAAACAGCAATGGAAGTTGTTAAAATACAGATTTTTGAGTTCCATCTCAGAAACTGATTCAGAATATCTTGGATACAATCTAAAAACTGCTAATTTAAACAAGCTCCCACCATATCTGATGGTTCAGGTTTAAAATTTACATTTGAGTAGTATCTCAGACAAATTTTTAAAATTTTCTTCTGAATATTACACCTTTTTCTAGGATTCTAGCCTCTCTGGTTTTTTCTTCTTTTTTTACAATATTTATGAATACTTGGGAATCATCTTACAATTACATACACAGAGTTAACTTGATTCAGATAGTGAGAAAAATACTTTCTAAGAGAGAAAGAAAAATGGAGAGAAAGGATGCTTTCAGAAAGCCCATTTGGACACAATTCTATATCTATTTGAGTTACAAAAATGTCTATTCATGTAAATATAAATATGTATCAGAGGGCACTTCAAAAAACAGGAAATGTCTGCAAGAAGAGGCCAGTTCCACAACCCAAAGCTATAGGACTTCCATGACACAGGATAGTTACAGCATATCTGAGAGGAGTTCCAGTGAGGTTCCAGTACTGAGAGAGTGGTGGAAACCAGACGCCTTGTACCAGACCAAGAAGTCATTTTAATGAACATTTGCAAGCAAAATGTGTGGAAAAAAGGGAATATTGTGAGACATACTGAGACACACTGCAGCTTCCACAATGAGATTTTATTTTTTATGCTGGGATAGATTGCAGGGGTGGAGGGTGGGTCTGAGGGGAGGTAGGAGATGAGCCGGAATAGGGTGCATGATGTGAAATTCACACAATAAAAAATTTTCAATTAAAAAAAAAAGTATGAAGTAATTTGTGACTGCAAATGGAGTCATCACTGTGAGTCCCTGCAAGGTCCCATGGTACACCTATGAGCTTCATTGGAGGGACAGAGATGTGGTTTGACTTAAGCCATAGAGTCTAATCATGACATATACCATATTTTCCATTAGGCTGTCATAAAGTTTCCATTGAACTCCACTTTTCACTAAAGTCTTTTGCAAAGCTGCTAGCACACAATTGCATGTACTATGGTAGTTCTGAACCTCCTTGCTTATCGAGGATGCAGTGAGAGGAGAAAGGACACCATGCAGATGACTGACTACCTGAGTAAAGGGAAATGAAGCTGGGAAAGATATGTTCTGTCTAAAAGAAAACTGGAGTTAACTTTTTGTCAACTTTCTGAGTTATAGAATTAAAAGGTGAACTCAGCTACCAAGGACCTTGCCAGTTTCTAGCTGGGCCCCCCAGGAGGAAGTTAACTATCTCCCACTGCATCTTACAACACCTACTGCTTACAGCCCTCCCCCTAACAGTTCCACATTGGGCTCTTACACACTCTGACTGAGGGAGGATGAATGGGCAATAACAGGAAATTATTTTCCTTCCTTTCCAAGTATGAAATCACTGGATATATTATACAATGTCATACACTGGTTGCCTTGTATATGTTGTGCAATAACATTATTCCCAGTAGGCAGATGGGGACAACAGGACTCAAGACACACTCAAGATTTAATGTTTTGTAAGTAAGAAGCCAGAAATCAAAATCATGTCAGCTGGATTTCCAGATCCCTGTTCTTTTGTGTGTGTGTGTGTTTTTTTTTTCAGTTCATTGTTGGGCTCTTCTCTAGAAATTTGAAGCCTATGAGCAGAATTGGACACCTGAGGAAATGATTTTCATCCCAGATGGTTAATACGAAGCTGTAGTAATACATGGATGACTATGAAGTACAGAGAATAGGATCACCAGAACTCAATGAGAGGGCCTGCTAAAGCTTTCTGAGGACAGTTACAAGTTTAAAGTGTAAGAAATGACCAGCAAAAAAAGAAAAATAGAAGAGTATGCCAAAGAAAAGAGATGGTATAAACAAAAGCAAAGAAGTGTGAATCAAGCTAGAACCTTAGGAAAATTACAGACTATTGACAAAATTATTGAATAATAAAACATGAAGTAAAAACAAAGGAATATATAGGATTGGCTTACCTAGAGTCCTAAAATAGACTGATTTCAAGCAGTACAGTAAAAATATAGGTTAAGAAAACAGAAAATTGTTTACTGCACTATGGTTGTACAACTCTGTAGACATTTGATGAAGTTCCTGCATTTATAGGCAGTGTCTGATATCATACTTTTCATAATAAGAAGTAACAAAACCACATACTGATACATTGTAACAGGTATTTAATGAGTACCTATTATGTGCCTTCTGTTAGACATCAAGTATCTAACATTAATCAAAGCACAAAACATACCAGTCTCCTTGGTATGTTCATGAAGAAAATAGTATATTACCTCAGCCTGCTATACAGAACAATATACCCATGCAGGGGGATGTGAAGTGATTGCAACGTTCATTGTATATTCCCAAAGATTTTGTTGAGATTTTTGATGCTTAAATAGACTGCTGAAGAAGAAATGGGAGTTGATTCAGCAGAAAAGCACTCCAGAACCATCATGGACCAGTCTGTGAAGATCCGTGAATCGGGGGATAGTTAAGAAAGTTAAGGAGGCCAGTATGTCTGGATAAGAAGGATAAGAATCGTCAATGAAATGGATGATAGGGAATAAGGTTAGAGAACCGTAAAGTATGGGTGCCTTTTTGGTCACTGGGTACTTGGAGTTTCCCTGAGAAGAACAGAAGAAGTTGGAAGGATCTGAGCAAACAAGTGATCCCACTTAGGGTGTAACTGGACTACTTCATAGCAATAGTAGACTAACAAATAAATAGGGAGATGAGCAATTATCTTGACAAACAGCTTGGTGCCTTGAACATAGAGATAGTATGCCTTGTCTGGAACAGTGACTAGTTTCAGGATACAAAGAAAGGTGACTAGGGGGAAGTATGTCAAAGATGACCATGGATTTGCCTCCTAGACAACTGGAGAGAAGACAGTGGAGCCCATTATGAATGGACATATTCTTCTTGCAACTTTGATTCGATGTAACTTTAAAAGTATTTAAAAGATTTATACCTTTTAATTTTACTAATTGTCCCCCCTTGTTCTTATGGTAAGAACTGCACTGGGAGATCCAAGATGGCGCCGACCATAGAGCAGTGCATCTGAGTAGTAGGTGAATGAGATCAATCACTGTGGAGTGAATGTGAGGTCCCCCAGCCAACTGTGAAACACAGACGGAGTCTGAATTCCCGAGGCAAACACTGAGACTGGTCACCAGGTAAAACAGCCCACGCAGTTCCTGGGAACACCACCGTGAGATCAGCCAGCTCTGTCACCAGTCTGGAGAGGAGCTCCAGCTAGAGGAGATCTAGCCCAGGAGCAGATCCAGCCCACGGCTCCAGCCACAGATCAGCAGCCCCGCCTGTCTGCCGGATATCCAGCCTGCACACCGACCTGTACACCCAAGAGGAAAATCAGCTGCAACACAAGAGCAAAGATTCCACCTACCAAGGTTAAATCAAGAACAGGTAAACAAATTAAACAGTCCTATAACCCTTAAGGAAATAGAAGAAGTCATTAGAAGTCTTCCAACCAAAAAAAGCCCAGGCCCAGATGGTTTCAGCACAGAATTCTAGCAGACATTCAAAGAAGAGCTAACAACAATATTCTTCAAACTCTTCCACCACATAGCAACAGAAGGAATACTGTCAAACACATTCTATGAGGCCACAGTCACCCTGATACCTAAACCTCACAAAGACCCAACAGAGAAAGAAAATTTCAGACAAATTTCCCTTATGAACATGGATGCAAAGATGCTTAATAAAATACTTGCAAACCGGATCCAAGATCACATCAAAAGTATCATACACCATGATCAAGTAGGCTTCATCCCAGGGATGCAGGGGTGATTCAACATTAGAAAATCCATCAATGTAATCCATCACATAAACAAGCTGAAAGAAAAGAACCACATGATCATCTCATTAGATGCTGAAAAAGCTTTTGACAAAATACAGCACCCCTTCATGTCAAAAGTCTTAGAGAGATCAGGCATACAAGGACCATATTTAAACATAATAAAGGCAATTTACAGCAATCCAATAGCCAACATCAAACTAAATGGAGAGAAACTTAAAGCATTTCCTCTAAAATCAGGGACAAGGCAAGGCTGCCCACTCTCTCCATATCTCTTCAACATAGTTCTTGAAGTTTTAGCTAGAGCAATGAGACAACCAAAAGAGATCAAAAAGAGATCAAGGGGATACAAATTGGAAAGGAAGAAGTCAAAGTATCCCTATTTGAAGATGATATGATAGTATACATAAGCGACCCCAAAAATTCCACCAGAGAACTTCTACAGCTGATAAACTCCTTCAGCAAGGTGGCCGGATACAAAATCAATTCAAAAAAAATCAGTAGCCCTTCTTTACACAGAAGATAAATGGGCTGAGAAAAAATTAAGGGAATCAACACCCTTCACAATAGCCACAAATAATATAAAATACCTGGGGGTAACTCTAGCCAAGCAAGTGAAAGACCTGTATGATAAGAAATTGAAGTCCCTGAAGAAAGAAATTGAAGAAGATATCAGAAGATGGAAAGATCTCCCTTGCTCATAGATAGCTAGGATCAACATAATAAAAATGGCAATCTTACCAAAAGCAATATACAGATTCAATGCGATTACTATCCAAATACCAACTCAATTTTTTACAGATCTGGAAAAAACAATTCACAACTTCATATGGAATAACAAAAGACCCAGAATATCTAAATCAATCATGTACAATAACAGAACATCTGGAGGTATCACCATCCTGGATTTCAAGCTGTACTACAGGGTAATAGTGATAAGAACTTCACTGTATTTTCATAAAACAATTGAGAATTGAAGTCTCCTTGATATTACACATTGTAGATATCTCATGAGCACTTGCTGATTTTTAATTATTCAATGCTCCTTTCCACTTTTAACAATAAGTCTATTTTTCAGGCCTCAGTCAGCCTACTGAAAAATCTCCTAGTCCTCATCACTGTTGATATAATTCTTGATGCATAACACTGTGCACCCTGTCTTTACAAAATATACATTGTAAAGTTTTAAAAACATGAATAAAACCAAGACCATACATTTTTCAACTAACAGAGCTTGAGTTCTAAAACTTGCAGCAGTCATTTCATTTAATATTTATAACCCTGGAACATGGGCAATATTACTCCCACACATGATGAGGAGGAAACTGGATTGCAGAAATGCTGGGGCAGTTTGCCTCTGATCACACAGCTTACAGTAAGTCGGTTAATATATGAATGCAGAAGCTTTCCTTCCTTCACATTGTTGCACTCTCTTCACCAAATCTGGTGATTTTATAAACACCAAAAACATTTGCAAATTTTAAGAAATACTTGGCCCACCTCAGTGTCTGTAGAACACTGTAGTCATCAAGAAGAGGTCAAAAAGAATAAATAATTTTAAGTCAATGAAGCCAAATCAAAATGAGGAACTGTCCTGTTTAAAATGTTGAAGCTAAGCCACCTCTACAGTTTTGTTTTATTTTGCTTTGCTTCCTCCTATTTTCACCTTGGGGATATAGTATTTAATGATGAAGAAAGTGATGTGTGAGGTAACTGTGATTTCTTTGGACTTTATCACCATATATATCTGCTTCTGGTCTCTGTATCCTAAATTACTACTACTCAGAGAAGGCTACAAGAGTCAAACTCATTACTTTTGAGATGAGGAAACACTGGATGATGTCTAGCAGGAAGTATTGCTAAGTGTGAGTGTAACACAAATTAAGACATAATTTTTTCTTTCAATTGATCTGTCAAAAATATGTGCCCATTAAGTAAAATCAATAAATAAAGCACTTTGGAATATTTCTAAATGAGCATTTGGTACAAAGGGAAAGAACAAGATGTGAAAGACCCTGAGACAGGACAGAAGTCTTGGAAAGGTTTCTTCTTGGCTCTGAAAGTTTAAGGTCTCTCACGTAGTGATGAACTCTGTGAACCTAGTGCCTGGTCAAATTCACAGCCTGTCTAGGAACTCCATTGTGTCTCCTTTCTGAATTATGTATCAGAAAATCTCATTCTCAATTCTGACTTGATCATCTGACTGTCAGTGATGTGTATCTAATTACGTATTTCTCTGAGTTTCAGCAATTGCATCTCTGAATACAGGAAGCTTTAACACTAAAGCCTCTTCTATTTTCCTCAGTAATTGACATCATAGGTTTTTGCTATATAAATCATTTATTCTGTTCTAGGGAAACAAATTATAATGTGCTTATGTTATGCTGAATCTACTTCTTTTAGCTGTCTGGGCTGCTTTACTTTACAACATCTGCCAGATGTATCAAGAAGATTCTGACAATTGGCCTCTGTCTTCCACTATCAGATCCACTGGGCATCTGAAGCTAAAGGAGCCATTTATCATACTATGTCAATTGTATTTGGGCCCGGATAAAGTGCAGCTTCACGGATCTGGAACCAAAGTGGGGGGGGGGGGGAACACAGTAAAAACAAACAAACAAAAAAACCCAAACAAGCAGTATCATCTTTTTGGTCAATATGGCCTGGGTTCCAGTCAGAACATAGCCACTTACTGTTTGTGCAACACTGCCAACCCCAGGCCTTTCTCAGTGAGGTCTACCAGGGGCCCCAGACCACTGGGTTCTCATTCATGACAAAATTTATCATTGATCAGTGTGTAATAAACAACATGTACATTGAATATGAATATTACAGATGTTTGAATATGAAATCACTTACTTTTTATCTAAATATTAGACATCAATTCTGTGAAGTGGACAAAAGGATAGGATAAGGTTATGATGCCAAAAAGGGAAAATGGTGCCAAGTTACTCTTTAAATAGCTAGACACCATTGGAATGTTAGCATGGCTACAATCTGAAGTGAACTAGTCTGAAGAGAACATTTCAAACCCATACAAGGTCATTTCCTAGTTTGCAAAACTGATGTTAGAGGGGGAAAAGTTACTGATGCTTATCAGGGATCAGAGCTAGAAAATGCCCTCTTCCACTCCAAGGCTGGCTCCACTGTTGTTGAAGTACAATGAGCAGATGACACCCACAGAATGGAGAAGATGAATCTGCAGATTGCAATAAACAAATACACATCTAGGGAGGTGGCAGATACTGCTTATGTGAGCCCCCCGATAAAGCATTATTACTTTGCAGAATGGCCATGTCTTCCTTAGAAGTAGCTGTTATAGTAGTGTATAGGAGAACTCTAAAAGAATCACTGGGTTCTTCAGATGATATCCAGAATCAGTCAGATCCCAATGTATCTTCAGACTGGTCACTTAATCCTTAGGATCCAGTGTTCTCACTTGACAAAGGGTCACCACATATCACATACCTGTTTTCACTTGTTAAGTAAGCTGATAGTGAATACCTGCTAAATAGATCATGGGCTAGTCAAGATACTAGAATACAACATTCGATTCCAGTGAATTCCTGACATCTAAATAATCAGTGTTGTGAAAGAAAAAATTGCATATGTAATTAATAAATTTACCAAAAAGTTTAAGCACACACATACACATATATGAAACATTCATAGTGACCTCAGTGAAAAGGGTAACAGTTGTTGTGTCCTTGGGAGGAGGTGGAGATATTTGTGTGGAATTTAAGTTTGTGTTGGAATTGTCACATAAAATAGCCACAAGAGTGTATTTTAGGCAGATAGAATGTTCTAGGGCAAAGAGTAATGCCATTGCATGGTACCATTCCTATCATGGATGTAAAGAAAAAGTTTTCAGGGAATCTCAAGGAATGGTTTCTATGTTAAAAATCATGGTCTTCAATAACATTTTCTGCTGCCAAACTCCAAGATTAAATACCTCCAAGATTCTAGTTAAATGAGAAACATATAAATTTAAAAGATTATGCATATACGTATGTATGTGTATGTGGGTGTGCGAATAGAAGTGCAGGTGCCCCCAAAACCCAGAGTGTTCTGTTTCCTCTGGAGATCCAGTTAGAGGAGCCACCAGACATGAGTGCTGAGAAATGAGATCTGGTCCTCTGGAAGATTGAAGAACACAGTATTTAGTAAGCAAACAATAGCTGAAGAAATTGTGCTGGCTGCAGAAAATTATAGGGAACAGAGACTTCACGGTCTGACCATGAAATCACAGGGCACTGGGGAAAACCCTGACAAAATACCTACCTAACTCAGCCCTGGGTAATAGAGGCTTGTTAACATAACCACAGGCTCTAGAAATGAAGCAAAAGCCTTCCCCAGAGAAAGATTATTTTCTTTTTACCTCATTTATAGAATCAAAGAAAATGGGTTTAGTTCCTTCACTTTGTATATTTGCATTATACTTTCCTTTCACATGAGCTCCACTTTTTCGTTATCATCATTTGTCATGAACTTTATACAAATTCTGGCTAATACAATAAGGAAAGAAAAAGGCATATAATTTAATAGTCGTAAAACTCTCTTATTCAGCTACTATATTATTGTATAAAAAGAAAAATCCCAAAGAATTTATAAAATATCAGAACACTGTCTCTACCTCAAAACCCAGCCATACCATTACCTGGGTATACATCCAAAAGATTCCTCACCAAACCACAAGGACATCTCCTCAACTATGTTCATGGCAGCTTTATTTGTAATAGCTAGAAACTGGAAACAACCCAGATGTCCCTCAACCAACGAATAGATAAAAAAACAAAAACAAACAAACAAACAAAAACTGTGGTATATTTACACAATCGAATGCTACTCAGCCATCAGAAACAAGGAAGTCATGCAATTTGCTGCCAAATGGATGGAACTAGAAAAGTTCATCCTGAGTGAGCCAACTCACACTCAGAAAGATGTACATGCATCTATTCATTTATAACTGGATTTTAGCCATATAGTACAGGATAACTACCCTATAACCAACACAGACTGAAAGGAACAGGAACATAGACTTTGTTACTTGTTATTGGGACAGTTTGCCCTAGTGGAGCTTCCATGTAGGCCCCCAGTGCAAGAGGAAGCTTTTAGCCATCATATGACTGCTGAACTGAGGGGGACTGATATGTAAGGGCACCCCACACCTGAGGAGTAGGATAGGTGGGAGAAGGGGAGAGGGTAGGGGGATGGAAGGATGGGCCCAGGAGGGGTGGAAGGAGGGGGTTGTGATGGAGATGTAAATTGAAGTAATAAATAAACACTTAACAATATATCAGAACACATAAATGAATTTGAAAAACTTCTTGGGTATAGAGTTTATATTAAAAAATAATGAATAAAGGAAACATCAATGTAGTATAAACATATTGGTACAAGAATGAACAAATAATCTGACAGAACAAAAGAGTCCACAAACAAAACCACATAGACAAGGTCATTTTATTTACAACAATAACACCAAATAGATTGAGAAGGGAGTAGTAATGCTGCTATTGGTTAGCCGAATGAGAAAAAAATAACCCTCGGCTGCATTTCATGGGCTATATAGAGATAAAGCACAGGTGAGTATATAGCAAATGTGAGTAGTTAAGCAAAGTAGCTTCAAGAGAGGAAAAAGATGTTATTTCCGTATATTGAGATGCAAGGTGTTTCTTTCCTTTTTGTTACAGTCTATTTTCATTTTGATTATGTGTATGTATATGTAAGTGCAGATGCAAGTGGAGGCCAGAGGTGTGGGATGCTCCTATGGTTACATGAAATTGTCAGCTGCTGATGTGTGTGCTGGGAATCAAGCTCAGGTCTTTTCTAAGAGTAGTACATGCTCTCAAATGCTGAGCCATCTCTCCTGCCTATAGATACAAGGTATTTCTTAAGCAGTATTTGAAAAGTAAAAAGGCAGGTCATAACTCTAGAAACTGCTTTTCCAATCCTGTATGCACTTGTTGAATAAAGGATTCATACCAAGAATGCATTAAGAACTCTTATACATTAATATCAAAAGGACAAACAACCACTTTAAGTATGGCAACAAAAGTTGACATTATAGGTAGAGCACTGGTCATGAGAATGGATTATAAAAGTTACAGTGGTTGCTGGGTGTGGTAGCTTACTTCTACAATCACAGCACTCAGGAGGCTGAAGCTTGAAGATTGCTTCAAGGTAAAGGCCAACTGAGACTTCACAGTAAAGTCTTGTCTCAGAAACTAAATCAAAATCATCCCTGGTGTCAGAAACTTAGCCAATTACCCAGGGCTAGTGAAGTCATGACTCTTGGAAGAGAACCTACATCCATCAATTTACTGAGCCAGAATAAACCATAGCTACATTCTAAATAGTTTTCCTTATAAATGTAGTCTTCACCCGGTATCAAAGAATTTTCCCTTTGCAACAGTCTGAGGCCACAACAAATTAGAAGGATGTCATGCTGGGGTGAAATTTGGAAGTAGTTAAAAGAGGTAAATAGGGAGTATATATGCTCACGTTTCATTGTATTCTTGTATATAAGTCTCACAAAATAAAGAGAAATTCATTTTTAAAAAAAGCACACACACAACCAAAAAAAAGGCAGAGTTGTCTCAATGGATACATCTATAATACAACACTGACATTCAAGTCTTGCATCCAAGGCCCAGTAAACAGTTCAGAAGAGAGAGTAGAAAGATTATAGAGCCAGAGTATAAGGAAGTATATGAGGCTTTGTCTCCTAGTAATGTAAGGAGCTATACCTATAAAGTCTCACCAACCTGAGTACGTGAATATGATATGACCAATGAGAACGACAACAGATATGCCAAAGTAGACAAGGGAAAGACCACGAGGCCTCAACTCTGTACAAAGAACTACAGGCAAACAAGGTGTGCTGAGTGTTCTCTTCTTGGGGGAAGAGTATGCCAATTGTTTTCCAGTACCAAATAGTACCCTGAAAACATACACGCAAGTAACATTATACAGACCAAACAGGTTGTACTCATGTATTTAGGTTAAAAAAATGCATATATGATAACAGTTGATGAAAAAAGAGACCATCTATTTTGAATAGAGCCAGGAGGAGTATATGGAAGGGTTTGGAAGGGGAAAAAGGGGGGAGGAGGGAATAATGTAATTATATTATATTTTAAAAAGTAAAAGAAGTATTTTTTACTACACATTATTAGATTGGTTAAAATTTAAAAATAGCTGAGTAAAACAAGTACTGGTAGCACTCAAAACTAATTCTGTAATGGGTGTGGATTGGTTTCATTCCTTCAATAGAACTAGAAATGGTCTATTGAAGTTAAATATTTGCCTATGTTATGTCTTTGAAAGTCCATTTTCTAGACATATGCTGATAATAAATGTATCAAAAATCATGGGCAAAATATTCATGACTACCTTTATTTTACAAAATTAGCTGAAGACCATTCAAATATCTATAAACCTGAAAAGAAGAAATAATTATGGCCTATTTACACAGTACTCTTGCTGGTTGGCATTTGAATGTGAGAGGGAGCTATATCAGAGAAGAGCTTGGCAACAATGACAGCCTTGCCTCATCCAGGCTGCAGTTGCAGTCCCATTCTGCTTAGACCTGACTCTAGGATAAGCCTGTGGCCCTGAGGATCTCTGAGTCTTAATGGAGACAAGAACTGGCTGAAGAGTATTGTTATAGAGACCTATCCTCTTCTACTGCCATCAAATGAGTCTTCATTCATTCTTTCATGAAAATCATGCCTTCTGGAGACCACATATGCTATAGCAAGGGCTAGGATGCAAGTTCATTTCCCTTTGCCACTCACTTGATAAAGGAAGCATCTCCATATCCTAGTAATAGAAAGAGATAAAAGGGGAGGGCATAACAACTACAGTCAGCAAGACTTTCTACTTATTTTTAATAAGGAGAAATCTCCATATATATATGGAAGTATGGGTATTTTGAATCTATTTCCCCATCTACAAGAGGAAGAGTCTGCCAAAGAGTGTGTATAGAAAACTACATAACTGTTTATTTGACTTTATGCATGTATCTTGATGTATAAATGTGTTTCTTAATGTTTAGCATGCAAGGCAGCAGGTGTGTGTGTGTGTGTGTGTGTGTGTGTGTGTGTGTGTGTGTGTTTATAATGAGGGTATCCTGGGCTTTACTTTACTCTAAAATCTAAGTAGTATCAAAGTATGAGTCAGAAAGGAGAAGGGTTAACCACTTCATGAATAAGGAATTCATTCAAAAGACTGGTTTATAACCGGTGAGAGGAAGTTTTGAACAATTTCTCGTAAAGTTACAATAGCCCAACCTGTAAAGGAAACCCCTCCTAGCTTAGAATTCCAGAGTGTTTCCTAGAGTTTGAAAGCTGGCCAAAAAATGACCAAGCATTTAAAAGACAATGAGGAGCCTAGAGACAAGGGCATGAATTCATCTTCCTTTCTCCTCCTCTGATCCTTTCTCTCCCTCATCAAAGTTTGAGATGCTCCCTGCTCTTTTAGGGAAGCTAATAAACTTTTAGTATGTATAGCCCTCCTACCACTTACTCTTGTTTCTCTCATGCCCACTCATTCAGTGTGGCCCTGTGCTTGGTTCACAGAAAAGCAGTAATGTTTAATCCCAACCTTTCTCCATTTCTCCTAATGAAGTCAGCTGTCTCCTTTGTCAAATGGGTATTCTGACTGCTCTCCTGAAGCAGCTGCTATGAGCCTCTGATGGCCATGAGCTGATAGGGCATGTAAGGTCCAGGGTTCTGTGGAAATGGGAAACATGGCTGGATTCTTGGTCTTCCTTTATGTAACACAGCATGGTTGCTACCCAAAATAATATTCACTGAACAAACATTTAAAAAGGAGGAAACTTCTAAGTAAATGTTTAAATGGTAATATAAACTATTTGGTGATAAAAGGAAAATAGATCAGGAGGGATTTCTTTCATGTGAGTTCCATACAGATTCCAAGGAAGAGTGAAGAAAAGCCACCGGATGGAGTGGGTGGGAGTTGGAGGCCAGAAATGGCAAGACAGAGAGAAAACAATTGTGTTGGAGAGAACAGCTGCCCCTCCACCTCTTCTGCATCTCAGCCCCACCCCATTTCCACTTTGAAGACCTATGACAAAGTCCCTTTAGTGACCAACAGGTGGCACCCTCCTATAAACTTGTTGTTGACCTTCTTGAGCTCAATAGGCTACCCCTGAGGTGTCTTATCTTCTTACCCCAGATTTGTAGCCATGAAGCCTCAACTGCTAATCATGTGGTGAATTTGGACCTGTTTGCTTGTTATGGTTGCTTTGAAACAGGGTTTCACACTGCTCAGGCCTCAGACTCTATATATCTGACGGTGAGTATGAAGTTCTGGTCTTGCTGCTTCCGTCTCCCAAGTACTAGGATTACAGATATGAGGCACCATCCTCTGCTTCTTAAATTCTTGTTCATACTGAAGACAGCTGCAGTCTCCATGTATGTGTTGAATTTCAAAACATCTACTGACATGAAAGTAAAATTGTGAACTGATGCAGGACTCCCCAAAAGCTGTAACAAGCTTCAATCAGATCAGTGGCCTTAGTGTGACACAGAGAGTTTCCTGTAGGATCTGGGTACAGCTTTACATCTAGTGTCAGCCTGGTGTGTTTTCAGCCAGAACATCAGGGTTGACCAGAATGCTTGGGATGCCAGGGCACCTAGGGAAATGGCAATGTAAGGACTTGAGGACTAGAGCATATGGATAACATTTACCAGGCTCCTGATACTTGACAGGAAATGTAGTCGTCTTCATCAGCTTGCCATGAGCTGTGAAATGGGGTTGGAGATAACATCTTGTTTTGTTCCGCTTTGTCTTATTTTTGTGGGTTTTAAGACAAGGTCACCTTCTGGTGCCCTGGAACTCACTATGTATCCCAAGGTGGCTTAGAGTTTTGAGTGATTTTTTGGCCTCATCCTTCCAAGCACTGACATTACAGTGTCAGATACTAGACCCTACTAAGAAGACGGTCTTTGTATTCAGTGTTGAAGGATCTTAAGAAGCAAGTTCCAGGCCCTCAGACAAAGCTGCCTATCAAAACGTGTGGAAAAATGCAGCCCTTGTTTGAGATAACTTTCTTTTTCATTTTCTCCATGAAGGTTATGTAGCTTCAACTTTCTCATCTGCCACATTGTATACTTCCAGAGAAATGACTTGTCCGAGACACAGTGAAAAACAATGTTAGTCACACAAAGGATGCTGCCTATAACTGACTGGAAAATTATTACATGAGAAGATCTGTAGGTGTCCCCACTTTTGTTGTCTCAAAATGTTCAGCTCTTGGGGTTCAATGTTTTCCCCCATGAAATCCCCACTGAAAACAGAAACTAGAATTATGAACTCAAAAGAAAAATATCTATTTGAATTTTTCTTCTGGTGAACTGACTTTTTAGCTATTTTGGGACATTTTCTTGGTAGCTGAAGCATAGCAGACAGATTTATGTTTCTTTCCCATAGAGACCAACTGTCTTTGAACAATCTGTGAAATGGCACATGCTACAGGGCACTTACCACAAAACACTAAAGCCACTACAGGGAGTAACAGTTGGGGAGATGGGAGAGGCAGAGGTAACATCTCCCTTGGGGATGGAGTTCTCACTGGTTATCTGCTGGTCTGAGAAGCTCAGGAGGGTGAGAGGGCCTCTCTTTTCCGAGTTGGCCCGTAACTTCTAGAAATGAGGTTAAAAAAAAAAAAAAAAAAAAGGTAAAACTGAATGTTAGCACTTTGAACTGCAGGACTGATTTTATGAGAACCAGAATGTTCCAGACAGCAGAGACCTGAAGAAGGTTCCTCACTAATGAACTATCAGATTCTAGAATAGGGAGTTGGTCAGGAGGACATCTGAGATAGCCCTGACTACCAGGAGGTGATGGTTTATGATACAAGTTTGGGAGACTAGGAAACTATGCATCAGAGGGGGCTAAACATTCTCTCAGTGTTCAATAGCTGTCTCTAGAGTTAAGTCTCAGTTCACTGCCCGTGGAAATGAATCTTTTTTCCATTGTCTCACATGCCTCATCCACTCATGTGTAAGGGACGTGTCATGTGTACTTTGGCCCAAGTAAACATAAGCTGTGGAAAACACAGGGATTCCCCAGTGACACACTCACCTTTGAAGGGCCCTGCTGCAAAACTACAGCAGATCATTACCCCTGGGACTTTGCTGTGGGACTTCCTAATTCTCAGAGAAATGTAGGTAAAACAACCCACTTTGCATAGCTGAACTCAGAACAGAGTGAAATGAGAACGCCATGCTCATTTTCCTCCATACAAGATATTTTTAAATACTTCTTTTATACTCAACACAAAAATAAAACACAGCTATAAAGAAAACAAATGATAAATATAACATTTTATAAATATGATTGTGCAACTGCAAAAATCATCTTCAGTATTTTGTCATTAGAGCAGGGGCAGCAGATTTTTTTTCTCAAATATCCTTGATGACAAATGCCTTGGTCTTTGAGATTTGTTATCTCCCACAATACTTTTCAATCCTGTTATTCCAGCAGGAAAATCTCCATAAGTGGTACAGGAAAGTGAGGGTGGTTCTGTTACACTTGCAGAAGTAGGTGACAAAGTGGGAGTTAGTTTGTGGGCCACTGCCTTCCATTCCCCAACAGAAAGAATTAAAATTGTTTTCTATATGTATAATATCAGATGTGCTAGAGAGCATCATGCCTTTTTCTTCCCTCAAGTTATATCCTGTCTGGTCTTCACCAGTTCATTCCTGGCTCCCATGTGGGAAATCGTTGCTTTCTCCATCCCCACAAAGGACATTGATGTGCCTCCACTTTGAACTACAGGGCTAATTTGATAAGGACCAGGATCTTTAGGTGTTGGGAAACTGAGCCCAGGATGCTCAGGTCTCTGAGTCTTGACATCCTTCACTTACTCAGGCCAGACGGCCCTCTGCATCACTCCCAGCTCAGGCCCAGCTCCAAATAGAAGGCAGATGGGGGAAGCCATTATCTTTCCCCACTGCCCCTTCCCTCTTCCTGCACTCCTCTCATCTGGATGGAATGTGGGATCCCTGACTTCCTGTTTCTCAGTTTACAGAGGATCCTAAATGTCAGTTTCACCTTAACGCTGCTTTTTTTTTTTTTTGTCTCACTTTTACTCCAAAGTTTTTACTGATAACATTTTATTGGGTAAACATGAGTTTTAATGAGCTCTCTTTATTTAAGACTTCCATCCTGTAGCACTTGCTTAATCACCCAGTCTGAGGCAAACAGTTTGGAGGAATATGTAAAGAAGCCAGAAGATTTGTGGGCCATAGGGAGCAATGGAGTTCTGTTGTGCAGAACAGATTTCCAACAACTTACTAGCCAAAGAAGGCTAGTAATAAGTTAGTATGGATTAAGCCTATTTAGTATTTCCATTGTAAATAAAGAAGAAAGGAAGGAAGGAATTAAAATAAAAACCATAAAGAAGGAAATAAAGCCTACTTCTTTCCATCGCAATACTGCACCTAGGTAATTTGTTACTTCAACCCAGTGTGTCATTTGTACTAGGTTATGGCTGTGTGATTAAGTATAAGACCTAGGCAAGTTGTTATCTTCCATGCCCTCTATCTCATCTCTAAAATGGGACTAATCATGGTTGGATTTTTGTTTGTTTGTTTGTTTTGTCTGTTTTTAGTTATGTTGTTGTTTGTTTGTTTGCTTGTTTGTTTGTTTGTTTTATCTGAAAAGGAAATAGGATTCTGAATGCTACTCTCAAATGCCAGGTCTTTCTCTCTCTTCCCATCACTCTCCCTGACTTAGCCCTGACTGAAACTGTTGTAGTACACTACACCGTTCACTGGAGTTGATTCCTACTGGCAGGTACCCAAGGACTTCACAGCACACCTTCCACAATCCTTAACTGCTCCCTCACTCTCATCACAGTGTGGGTAGCCCTAGTCTCCTAATCCAGTTGCCACTACAGGCTCCCCCAGTGCCTCTAGTTCTCACTCAAGGTCTTCATATTTTTCACAACTGTCCTTTTCTCTCCTGTATTTATAATCAAGAGGGGCTCACAATCATCTCTGCACTATCACCTCTCTTCCACTATTATTCTAAAACCATTCAGTGAACAGGCATTTCCTGGTGACTCTCCTCAGGAACTTTAGTCCTCTGAACAGTTTAGATCTCAAGGATCTCCTAAATGCTTGATGGCCAGTGCATGCAGCTAATGGAAGAATGGCATAACCTTTGGGGAATAGGGTCTAGTAGGAAAAACATTAGGTCACTGGGGCAGGTTCTTGAGGGATATATTGTAGTCTCATCCCTTCTTTATTCTCTTTCATTTCTTAAGCACCATGAGATGAGCAGCTTTTCTCATTGTGACCACCATGACCTACTCTTCCACTCCAAGCAACCAACCCGAATAACCATGAACAGAAACCTCTGAAAGCATGAACTAAAATATATCATTCCTCCTTGCAAGTTGATTTTCTTTGATATATTTCACAGTAAAAGAAAGCTGGCTGGCCTAATTCCCTAAAAAATGCTTATGGGATTGACTCACCTGTGTATAGGAGCTGTATTAGACCTTTGAGAACAACCTGGAGCAAGCAAGACCTGCCATTTTTCTCCAACAACTTAACATTCTAGCTTCTGATTTGGGCCTTTCTGATCATTGACAACCAGGGGCTCCACTTCCAGATGTCTCAGGAGTATTTGGGTATCATTCCATGTCTAAATGAGCCTCATGTGGGACACAAAGTAGTCACAGAAAGAACATTATAGAATAATGTTGGGATTATTAACTGTTCTATTATTAATTTTATTAATATTTTATTATTAATTTTAATATTTAATTTAATTTATATTTTAATAGTAAATTTTTATTATTAACTGTTACTGATAATAACTGTTGGGATTCCTACAGAAAGCAAGGTCCTCCTTGAGAACAGGATATCATCTGTTTTATGTGCATCTCCCACGTACAGCTTACATAGTTTTTGATATCAAAAATCCCAGGTAAATGAATATTGCAGGAAACCAACTTTCTTTGTCTCATGACTCCCCACCTCTTTTCCTTAATTCTCACCAAAGAAAACAGCATTCAGCAAAAAGGTAGTCAGCAGATGGTGGGAAAATTTGAATATCATCACAGATGAGGATTATCCTATTCTGTTCACTAAAATTGGTGGGTTTTAACAATGGTTACTAATAACCACCACTTCAGATAACCTATTCACATATTCATTTCCTGTTCAGTGAGGAAGCTTGGGTGAGGAGAGTGAGCTCCTCTAAGCCTCAGTTTTTTTTTTTTTTCAGTAGATTGATGGACAAAGCATACACTTATTGTTGAGGGACAGCTAAATTAAGTGAGGTAAAGCACACTTTAGTACCTAGCTTCTAGTACTTAATTACCTATGCAAGAAGTGACAGATTTTTCTTCTTCTGAAATTCTCTCAATAATTTAGTGTGATGGCAACAGTGTCTTCTTCCTTAATTACAGTGTCTATTTTTCTTCCAGTTAAAATAGTTTCTTATTTCAAGTTCATCATTTCTTATTTCAAGAGTGGCATGACTGTTGGAGTACCTCCCAGAATTCTGAGCTTGCTTAGTGTGCAATCTGCTGAATAATAAGGGACTGTGAGATGGTACTTAAGAATGTTAACAATACATAGGTGGGATTGTTTTTCATTGACCAATATTTAGGTAGGCTGGCCACATACCATGCATTGTATCAGAGAAGAGATATGTTAATGACCAAATCCCTGTCTTCATGGAGTTGGGGTTCTACTAAAGGAAAACAGATAAGCAAGTAATAGATGAGTGAATGGGAAGGTGACGGATGGGAAATGGTGGATAAATAGCATGCGGAGAAGGGTGGTAAGGGATCAAATCTATCCTTTCAACGAACAAACTCATGATCATAGGTGAGGCTATTATTTGTGAAATGAAATAGAAAATGCAGAGGTTTGGCTTGTTGACCTTTTTGGTCTGAGACAAAGTGTGGAGCCCGGGATGTTCTGGAACACAGTATCTGCCTGCTTCTGACTTTCTAGTGCTGAGATTAAGGTATATACCACAGCGCCTGGTCTTTTGTTCACTGTTTTTCATTATTTACTCTTTGAAAATTTTCATACATGTATGCAATTTATTCTTTAATTGTTTGAGAATTTAATACCTGAATATAATGTGCTTCGATTAGAACCACTCCCTACCCTTTCTAATACTCTTCCCTCATTTACCCCTAACTTTGTGTGCTGTTTTTTTTTTTTTTTTTTTAAACCGGCTGAATCTGCTTAGTGACTCCAAGTGCAAAGGTGGAGGACCAAACTTTTGAGTTGATAAAGCTTAACGTTCAGTAAAATGAGACTCCTTTCAGTAACAAGGCCCTGTGATTCAACATGGGTCTTATGCCCTGGAGGCCAGCCCTGATTTTGCACACGTTATTTGACAAGTTATCTCTGCCTCAGTTTTCAGCTGGAAAGGGACTCGAGACTCAAAAATACCTTTTAGTGTTTTGATATGTAGCAGTGGCTAGGTGGCCGGGTACTCTTGCATCTCAAGGCTATCTTCTAATACATGTCTCAGCTTCCTGAGTACTGGGATTATAGGCCTGTACCACTACTGAAGCATGTGATTAGAAAGAGGTATCTATCTATGCCCTAGTTTTTCTGTTGGGCAGTACAGAAAGCCATTTTTTTTTTACACCAAAACACTTTCAATCAAGAGATTGTGATCTAGGACACATGGAGCCCTGAAAATAACAGGTTTGTTCAAGTTCTAAGAACAAGTTGTATGTATGTGCATATATGTGTTTAGGACTATATTCCTCCTCTGAGAAGGGATCCTGTAAGATTTATTGTAAAATTGTTCATCCAGGTTCATAAGGGTTAAGAGCTATCAACTTGAAATGGAGCTAGAAATACACACTATCTATAGGGAAGCAATAATATTAAATTATATATTGTAAGTCTCTTCCTATTTGTGACATGCCCATAATTCAATTTATTTGAGCTCAAGACAAGCAGCTACACTAGGCAGTGTACCAACTAACATGATGTTCCTAGCCCTTACCATGGGAGGTCATTGCTGTTTACCACCTCCTCTTCAACTACACAAATCAAGAGCAAGGACCACAAGCTGACCTTAAACTATTCAACTCCACTTAATTACCCATTGTAGTAGAAGCACATAAATATAGGATGTCCCTTTGCTCTGCCATTCTGCTTTGCATCGTTATCAGAAAGACAAATGCAATTCATGTCCAATTACTCACTCACCGCAAGGTCAGATATTTATTTTTAACGTACTTGTGATTTTAGGATTAGTGATATCAGTATTTATTCATGGCTAACCTAAACCAAACATCCTGTTGATATCTATGAATTGCCATATAGTTATTGTCACAGGTATGCTGAGTCACAAAGCAAATAAGAAGTTTATGAGTTGACAGGGAAAAGGCTGCAAGGAGGTAAAGATAAGTTTCCCTGGGTAATCATTAGTGTCTTGCAAAATAGGCACATTGTTTATTTATATTGTCCATTTATTGAACAGTGGGTGCTTGGGAAACTGAAACTGGCCCAAACAGTGAGGATTAAACAAAACTCACATCCTTCATTTTAAAACGTGTTGCCGGGACATTTTGGTTCAATTTATGAATGGCTCATTTTAGCCATCATTTTTGTCTCACTCGTAGAGAAGAGCTCTGTCTAGCTCACAAACAATGACAGAAGTAGGAGAGGTGGAAAAATAAAGGAAACACTTGTGGGTAGGGTTAATTTGCTGAGAGATCTGGAGTAGCCTGAACTAGTGCCCTACCAGAACCCTTCTTGTCAGTTCCTGAGATTTCTTAAAGGTGACAGTCTTGAAAAGGAGAAACTAAGCCCTTAGCTGTAGCAATATGCATTTGGTTCATTTCCTTCCTGATTCACATTCATCCAAGCAAATACATTTTATTGTTTTTTGTCCCTCTCATCAAAACAGTAATAATTCCCTGAACATTTCACTAATCCTTGGTCTTTACAGATGGCATTGTTATAGATTGTGCCTGCTATTCAAATCATTTCCTTTCTCTAGCTATCTGTAATAACAGTTAAGAAATGTGCATGTGTGTATGTGTGTGTGTGTGTGTGTGTGTGTGTGTATTTTTTCTTAACTTGTGTCCTTGTTCCTCTTAGTATCTTTGTACATACTTAGTAGTCTGGAAAAGAGGCTTCTAATTGAGGCTCAGGGTGAGAAGGTAGCTAGTATGTTGGACAGATACTTTTTCTCCAAGCTTCTGTTTTTACACTTTTGAAAAGAGGACATAAAAACATCTGGTTTCTGTCATTTCTATCATTGTCATCCACCACTCTGTACTTCACTAATATTTTATCTAGCTTCAATAGGGCATGCACTGTCATAACTAATGTGCAAGGCAGCTCTCCTTATCAATATGATAAGCCTAAATTAGGGGCAATGTGAATAACGTTTTAAGAACCTTTACTTGAGAGCAAATGAAATAAGAGTCCTTAATCCAACATTGTGTCCAAAAGACTAAATTTGATGTTTGAATGCATAACAATACATAAGGTTTTAGAATGTGAAATTTCTAGTCTCATAAATCAAAAAGTCTTTAAGGAGCTAGAAAAAATGGTTCTGAGGATAAAGTGTTTGGTACACAAACATGAAGACATGAGACTGAATATGCTGTGCCACAGGAAGCTGGTCATGGAAGCATGGATCTCTAAGCCAGCTATGAGGCTTGGAAGGGTTGGAGACAAGAGGACTCCAAGAGCTTACTGGACAGCCTTTCTAGGCAAAACAGTGTGTTCCAAATTCAGCGAGAGACCATATCTAAGAAAATAATGTGAAGAGTGATATAGAGGAAGAAACACATACCTATTGTTGACCTCTGGTGTCCATAGGCAAGCACATACACATAGATGTACATGCATATAAACACACACACACACACACACACACACACACACACACACACACAAGAGATAGAGAGGGGGGAGAGAGAATTGAATAAAAGCAATTTATTAAGGTTTCATTGAAAGAGAGGTAACATAGGCTACCCTTCTCTGTTCTGCTATGCTCTGCTCAGCTCAGCTCATATTTTTAATCAATTGTTCAGTTCTTTATTCCCTGTCTGAAAAAACTGAGGAGTGAAGAGAGGTGCCCATAATCATTAGGTGTATATATACCAAGGTAGGAGAAGATTTATGGCTGATAGAGAAAAAGTAAAGGAAATCTTTACTTTGAAAATGATAAGTGTCTTTGATATTTAAAAAAGTAAGGACAAAATATTTCTGTAGGTGTTAAAATACAAAGCTATAAGAATAATGAGAGTCAGGAACATTCCTGAACTGGAATTCTCAACTCTGTGTAAGAAAGGCCTTTGTAGACAGTACTGTGGAAATTTTGAATGGGCCTTACCAGCTGGTGTGACATGGCCTTGGCAGGATGATTGTCTACCCACTGACAAGTGACTCAAGTAGCACAAAGTAGTGGGTGTCATCCTGGGGCTTGTGTTACCCAGAGGACATCTGGTAATGTCTGCAAGTATTTTTGGTTTTCACAGTTCTCAGAGGCCAGAGAGCTAAGAACTCCTACAACGCATAAGACAGTTCTTCACTAACAAATAACTATTCAGGGCAAAATGTGTCAAAGTTGAGGAATTCTGAAGAGTGTGATAAAGATGTTTAATTTCTCACATCTTTAGAGCTGTGAGGAGAATTTGAAATTGACCTATCCAAGTAAGAATTGTATAAGCAAATTTTTTCCAAGTAAAAGTACCAGCAATGATATTCGGGGTCAGAGAAGCAGAAAGGAGAGGTTTTAAAAAAATGTTATATATGCATGGAAATGCCAAAATAAAACCCATTATCTTGCATGTTAACCTAAAAAATATTTCAGGAAAATAAAATGACTATTAATGTCTTGTAGAAGTATAAATTTATAGACATACAATATTAAATGATTATGAAAAAGAATACATTGATGTTTTGGAATTGTATGAATATATCCAGTCCCACCCTTCCACCCTCTTCCCCCTTAACCCCCCATCCTCTACCCTTTTTTTTAAGGTACATATATATATGAGTAATTATAAGGTCAGTGCATTTACTCTTGTTTAGGTTTTCCTTATGTGTTTGATTTTTTTCCTTATTTACCCAGAAATTTCAATGTATAGGTAGCACTTTTAAATTCAGAAGCATGAAAATGAATCTAAGTTGAATTTTTAAAGCCTGATGCTCTTGAGGACTGAAGGGCACCTGCTAATCAGAACAGTAGTATTAACTTAAGTTTACCTGGCAAACATAAGGGGAGAGAGGCCTACTCATTCACACTCAGGAAGAATGTACATTGTTATTACCTCTTTGGAACACAATTTGGCAGTGCAACTATAGAGGCTTAAAATATTCATAGCCTAGGATCCAGTCATTTCAACTCTGGGAATCCAGCCTAAGCAAATTTAAAAAAAAAAATAAGCACAGAGATGTTCATTTAAAGTCTAACTTACAATCGTCAAAATTGGGTTATAATGACTATAAATAGAAATCAGCCCAAATTACTAGAAATAGAAAAATGTTATCTCAAATCATTTTAATTCCATATTATCCAATACAAGATCACTGGAGATACTATCTACAGTGATTATTATGAGATATGAAACTCATAATACACAGCAGGCTTCATAGAAGGATCTAAATAGGTGGACTAATATGTCATGTTGTAAAGTATAAGCTTATGAAAGTACCTAGAAGCTTAGAAAGGCATACCGTAAGATTTCTAACAGAATGTTAACATATTTCAGATATAAAATGTGAGTCATTTTCCTCCTTTCTTTACATTTTACAACATTACATAATTATGTTAAATTAAAAGCTCAATTCTTATCATCAGACAAAAGTATTAAAAGGCATATTAATTCCAAATCTCAGTCTGATACACTTGTCCATTTGGAAATTTCATCTCCTTTAACACGGAAATAGTTTTGAAGACAGGAACCATCATGATCATTTTTAAAGGAAAAAAAAATCGTAGGCCTGATATTCCACCTTCCTTTGCTTCAGATGTCCTTTCTGGGTGGCCCTCTCTAGTTACGCTTCCTCTGAGTTCCCATCACTTTTTTAATGCATAGTGTATAGCCACTGTATGCCATAAAATATTTGTACACTAAATAAATGGATAAATAAGTTAATAATTTACCCAAGATGAGCAGTAGAGTCAGCCTTGTAGGTCCAACTTCAAAGTCAGAGACTGCTCCAGATAAATTGTGGAAAAGGCCAAAGTTCATCTCTCAGCACTTTGCCTAATGCAGGGCTTATTGTTGAAACAGGGTGGTGTCTAGCCTCTAAGTTATACATTTATCCAGCCATAAAGACCTGAATGTCTTCAAAGTACAGCATAGGGCGTTCTCTGTGAACAGCTCAGCAATGCTTAACACTGTAGCTGGTAAAAATTATGATTCCTGTTTTCCTTTGAAATTTCCCATTTGTTTACTTAACAGAACATTGCTAATCTGACAGGAGTGGATGAGGAACTCTATTTGTAAAAGGGAGAGCTGGTATTACAAAGAATCCAGGGTATGTGTACGTGGTAGTGCTTCTACAAGGTTCTGTTCAGTTGGGTTGATTTAAAAGCAAGCCTTGGATGGCTGGTCATAAAAGGGACCAGATTTTAGAGGGAATTTACGCAGCCATTACCATGGTCTTAGCCGGTGGGTTACAATGCTTTAGTGGTCCCTTGATATTTAAGATTAATGTCTGAATCAGCAGTATTATTGTTACAAGATATGTAGGTGATGGGAACCATTTGATGCAGGAAATTTTATCTCCTATAAGAATGTAAAACTGTTTACAAGAATACTAATGATCACATATTGAAGCTTCTCTCAAAATAGGTTAAATGTAATGTCGATTAGGTTTTTTCTTTGGCAGCTAGAATATATACATTGGTCTAGATAAACTTTCCTTCATCCAGGTAACATGATCAAAATGGGGATAAACAGATTCACTCATGCAGAGTTGAGGAGCTAAAATCAACAACCTAAAGAAAAGCAAGTGATTGCTAAGAATCTACTATGTAAATCACTCCTTCTTCTGTCAAGGCTGCAACTAAGGGATTTTCTATATACCAGAAAAACAGTTCTGCAGAGTATTTCTTTCTTGGTATTTTTATTGGAATAGACAATAGATTAAAGAAGTGAGGGATTCAGCTCTAAGTGTATACCAAATTAATTTGGTTAATCAGCAATTTCCAGGAATCACATAAGGAAAGCATGAAGAAGACAAACTGAGTTCTCTAGTAAGAATGTTCTTGAGGCCAAGATAGCTGTGAAAATATTAAATGGTAAATAAGAACCCAAGATTTTCCTCTATGGAAGGATTGTCTATTAATAAACCAAATTTGAAAACAAAACCATCCAACCAATAGGATCAATGCCTTAATTATTCTTCCTTGAAACCTGAAAGATGAAATCATAGTACCATCCCATCAGAGACAATATGAAGATCCAGATATTGGGGTGGCTGTCTCAAATATCCCAAATGATCACATAGAACATTAAGAAATTCATTCAAACAAGAAAGTCCCTCTTAGGGCTTACTAAGATTGGGAGACTATCATACTCCTGGGATACTTATGAGACATCTTCCTGTCACATACCAGAGAATTTTTAAAAAATCATGTACAATCTCTGAATTCTTTTTTTTTAATGTTTATTACTTCAAGTTACATCTCCATCACAGTGCCCTCCTTCCACCCCTCCTGGTTCACCCTCCCACTCTCTCCTCCCTTTCCCACCCATCCTAATCCTCCAGTATGGACTGTCCTTACATATCAACCCCTCTCAGTTCAGCAGTCATATGAGGGCTAAGAGCTTCCTCTTGCACTGGGGGCCTACATGGCAGCATCCCTAGGGCAATTTGTCCCATTAATAGGTAACAAAGTCTATGTTCCTGATCCTTTTGGTGTGTTGGTTGTAAGATAGTTATCCTGTACTATATGGCTAAAATCCAATTATAGGTGGGTGGGTAGATGCCATGTGCATCTTTCTGAATCTGGGTTAGATCACTCAGGATGAGTTTTTCTAATTCCATCCATTTGGCTTAGAATTACATGATTTCCTTGTTTCTGATAGATGAGTAGTATTCTATTGTGTGAATGTACCACAATTTTTTAATCTGTTTGTCAGTTGAGGGGTATCTGGATGGTTTCCAGTTTCTAGCTATTACAAATAAGGCTGCTATGAACATAGATGAGGATATGTCCTTGTGGTTTAGTGAGGAATCATTTAGGTATATACTCAGAAGTGGTATGGCTTGGTCTTGAGGTAAGGCTATTCTCTTAACACTAATCTCTCTTTTCGAACTCCAATAAAACAGACAGGACTACAACATGAAATTCCCTTTCTTCTCCAGATAAATGGTTGCTCTTATGGTCCAGAAGAGGGTTTCAGAAGAAGATGGTATTAGAGTCTCTGGAACAGAGCTACAAGTAGTGTGAGTCATGAGACACGAGTGTTGAGAATTCAGGTACGCTAAAAGAGCAGCAATCTCTCTTTATCACTGAGCTTTCTTTCAGACCATGGGCCTTCCCATTTTGAAGGTGATATACACATTTACTGAGAAACAACTACCTAAATTCCATGGCTCCACCTTTGTGGAACCAAGTAGCATCTTAAAATTCAAATGCCTAAGTCAATCCTTCTCCACCCAAAAAATTATCTGACCAGAAGAATAAAATGTGGGGATTACAATTTGGGTATAAGGCTAGCGTCACAGATCCAGAAAGACAAAGAAAAGTCAAGATGCAGACAACCTGATGACAACGCCATCATTAGTTCATCATATAGATATTTGTGAAGCATCTGAGGTGGTGTTGGGTTTTATATTTAGTGAAGAGACAGAAAGATGTCTGTAGACCAAGCAGATTGCAAGGGAGGAACTCCATAGGAAGAATATAAACACTATTCCCAAGTCATGTGTGCAAAGTGAAAAACAGTAAGTCATAATAGATGGAATAGTTTCTTCAGCATTTTCAAATAAAGAAACTTCGTATATGGTAGTGTTTGGGATAAGAAACATAATCATAGTCAAAAAGTTAGTCTATAATTCTGCAGACACTGGGATATCTGGAATTTTTCAAGCATATTAAAATGTAACCTGACCTACTCATGTTGGCATATGCACCCCAAAAATGCATTAATTGTTCCTCTACTAAGCACATGAGGAAGTATGAAAAACAAGAGTGAGAGTTTGGGAGTTAGGTAACCATACTTCAAATCTCAAATTGCTTGGGGGGTTAGTTAGCTTTAAATACTGTATTTACCTTTTCAGGGATAACTTCGGTGTCATGAAAAGCTAAGTAGAGACACGGAGAGAGTGTACTTTCTGTAGAGGGCTAGTTACAGAAGAGAAAAAATATTAGCTGTAACATCCCAAGCTACTACTACTGGTTACTAGCTAACAAATAATATTTTTCTCTCTGTATGCTTTGACAGATGACCTATCCTAATGTTTATTTTCAGTACAGAGATAAAATGGTGAAAAGAAAAAAGGGGGCAGGAAGAAAGAAAAGGAGAACAAAGGAAGAAAGCTAAATCTGTAAATAGATCTGGTTCAAATTTCTTTGAATATGGGTAAAGGTCCTTACATTTGACTTTTAATCCTCTCCTGATAAATGGAAATGGTGAGCACATACTCAGTCACTAATTTAAGATTGCTAGTGAAAGACAACCAAAACAGTGAGAGGAAAAACCATTCATCATCAAGCACTGTTATAAAATATTAACTTGTTGGTGTATCTGTAAGTCCTTGTGACAATTTGTTGGGTAGAAAGATTAGAATTTCGGCAAGTGCCTAGGGCTCTCTTATGTCTTATAATAGTAATTTAGAAAGCCACAGGGTCTGCCAGACGTTGCAGTACACGCCTGTAGTTCCAGCACTTGGATAGTTGAAGTTAAATCACGAACATCACAGGTTTGAGACCTATACAGTGAGAACTGTCTCAAAAAGAGCGGTTCGCTCACAGTTCTTTGTTCATTTGCTTGGGGGTTTCACGCTTTCTCTCTCTAACATTCCAGAAATAGGGAGATTTGTAGCCCAATTTTTCAAGCGAGAAATGGAAGTTAATACAATTTCATATGTTGTGTACTTTGGATATTAGGTGTAATCCGCCCCATTTTAGAAACAAGAAGACTAAAGCTTGGAGCAGAGCATTCTGTAACCTGAAAGTGGTCATGCTGCATCTGAACTCAGCTAACCAAAGCCTATCCTGAATTATTGCACCATCCTACCTTCCTGGGATGCATGCTAGTCACACACTACCTGGGGAAAGCAGGTTCTCTGTCCTTTTTTCACTGCCACACCACTTGGTAGCAGGCTTTGGTCACAAATGAAACTGGGCATTGACCTTCATGGATGAAGGTCTGCATTCTTTACTGAGATTTCACAAGAGGAAGTGATGAGGCATTTTTCAGAGTGTTGAAACTGGTCTCTTTGTCCATGAACATCAGCACCAACAAAAAGAATGCTTTGAAAAATTCCTCAAAGGTAAAAGGTAGTCTTTCTTCTCCTGAAGTTCTTAAGTAGTCCCAAAAGGAAATAAGAGCTTGCATAATTCAAGCCCAAGTGACTCTTCTGTCAGTCTTAACTGCAAATCTAGGCCACATTTTTCTTTACTAATTAGTTAAATACTTAAGCTTCTGAGTCACTAAGCTGTCTACCAGTCACAGCCTGTTCTAGCTCTTCCACCCTCCAGTGGAACTTGTAAGAAATTAGGCACTCCAAAGATCCCACATTCAAGTAGTGAAAATGAGCCAAAAGTGAAATCAATCACCACAGAAAAGGGTGGACAAGGGAGAGCTTTAGGAACTACTAATGCTGAGTCAGGGCCATCATATAAGCTGCCAACAGATAGAAAAGAGGAGAATTACATACATTCACTTATAAATGTAACTTTTTATATCTTCAAAAAGCACAAATTTTATCCTGGTGTGATTCTGCGTGTGTTGTTGCATTGTGGAGAATAGCTGTGTTTAACTTGCTCTTTGGGAATGCAGCCAAATTACTCTAAGTACTGATACAAACACAAACACAAAGGCAGGTATAGTCTTCTCTCGGTGGTTCATAAAAAAGACAGACATTGTCAAAGTCTCCCGGTCACTGAGAATCAACCTCACACTCCTAGAGACAAGACAGGACTTTAGCTATAAGGATACTCAGGTGGGAACATTGCTATTTCTAGAATATCATTGTCTTCAACATAGACTATTTCTCTACATAATACATAGTACTCAGTACCATGCTTAGCTCCAAGCTCACTTGATAACTGTCCTGTAAATCTCAGAATAAAAGTTATGTCTTCTGTTCTCTAGTATATATGTATAGATAGATAGATAGATAGATAGATAGATAGATACATAGATATAGATAGATAGATATAAACAGATAGGTAGATGATACATAGATAGATAATAGATAAATAGATAATTGATAGATAGATAGATTGATTGACTATGTATTAATAGAGATAGATATATGATTGGTATCATTTTATTTTAGAACCAAAAAAAGTGTTGAAAGCCAGGAAGACACATGTGAACAAAGGCAACAAATGAATACACATGCCACAGATACAGTTCATCCCATGGGAGAACAAGGGGTTTGTTTAGGGAGCTTGCCCAAGAAATAAGTACAAGTCTGAGCCTCCCCATTATACAGTGCATCCCAAATCTCTTTTCAGGTACACATCATAGGCAGCTGCCCTGACCTTGGCAGCTATTACCATACTTGTAGAACACTGACACTTTGGTTAAGGGTGACTAAGAGAGAATGCATATGTTGGCTAGAAATTGGTCAGATGGCATTTCCTTAAGCTTTGCTTTCATTTCTCAATGAAACATTGATGCATTTGGTTTTCCTGTCATGTCATTTCAGTAATAACCCATGGTTATAGCACAGTTTCTAGAAGCCTTTGACAATAGAACTATATCATGAACATTGGAATAGAAATGACAGGGTCTCACTATGGGACATTAAGAGACCTCCTTATAAGCCCTAGATGTTGACTATTAGGACCTTTGATCAAGTATGTCCTAAGTCCCCAACATACACAGAAACCTGAAGGCCTCAATGTTCTCTTATATCTCTCTCTGAGCCCATTTCTCAAATGTTTCCTGTGTGCTTCACCCTGAAGACTCAGTGTTCTAATAACCAATCAAAAACCCAGAATTTTAGTAGCAAGGACCCAATGGTCCAGACCAGTAAGATAACAGGCCTATCTTTGTTCTTATCATCATAGAGCGCTGATCTGGTGAAGGACACAAATATTAAGTCTTTGGGCAATACATCCCACAGATGTTCCCAACCACTATGGATGTACTGTAAACATCGGAGAATAGGAAGTAAAAAAAAAAAATTACAACAACACAACACAAAAAAATATAGGGAGTGGAGTGGCTCATCTTAGAAGGAGGTTCTAGATGTCTCAAGAGGAGGCTTCTAAGCTGAGAAGTACAGGGTTGAAAAAAAAAACAGCTTAACATTTAAAAGGTAGCTGGTGTGGCAATTCAGTCTCATATTCTTGGCATTTGGAAAGATGAGGAAAAGAGCACCAAGTGTTCAAGCTCAGTAAATGGATGAAGACAGCACCAAAGCAGAGCCAGTAGAAGACAGTGGCAGCCAGGTTGAGATGAAAGGAGGGAGGTGCATTTGGTTAGTATTGTGGATTAGGGTTGACAAGATATTACCATGAGAAGATACATAAGTACCCTTATTAGGGAAAGTCTCTATGTTAGGGTCTTGGAGGGACACGTGCAGAAGAGTGCAGAGAGCAGCATCCCATGCCCTTGAGAGCTCACCATTCATGAGATGTATCAAAACACAAAGTGTACAAGCTACAGTGACATGATATAGACAGAGAGGTCTGTGATTTTGGAGGAAGAAAAAGTTCCACAAAGGACAGAGTTTTTTAGGCTAGGCCATAAAAAAACAGGTTCTAGTCTCAGGAGAAGAGAAGGAGAAACTACAAAAAAAGGCAAGAACAGAGCAAGAGTGGTAAAAGGATGCATGCCAGATTAAACCAACTAAGCTTCCCCCAGAACGTCTTCTCTTTCTCTGTTCCCCCATAAACAATCCTTTGATCTCATCCCAAGTATTTCAACAGAACACCCACTACAGCCCCCATTACACCTGCCCACATCTCCTGTGGATCCCACAGACCATCCCCTCCTCACATCACTGAGACCTAGTAACTGTATTCCAACCTCCAACACCAGGAGGCATTCTCTGTGCAAACACCAGCTGAACATGCCAGGAAAAGAGACAATATACAGTCATAAAACTCTCCAAAAATACAGAGAGAATACAGAACCCAAGGGGGAAAAAAAAAAAACACCTATTCAACACCAGGAGGCATTCCTTGTTTGAATACATCAGCTGATCAGGACAAGAAAAGAGGAAACATACAGCCATCAAACTCTCCAAAAATACAAAGGCAAGAAAGAAAGCATCCACCCAATAAAGACAAACCCAGAAGTCAGCACCTAGACCTATAGTCATCCCAAACTCAGATACCTAGATGCCAGTATAACAACACAATCAATAATGACAGGGACATGCCTCCACTACAGCCTATCTAACCCACCACAGCAATTTCTGAGTATTCCAGCATAGCTGAAGCACAAGAAAAAGATCTTAAAATCAACTATATGAAGATGCTAGAGGTCCTTAAAGAGGAAGTGAATAAATCCCTAAAAGAAATCTAAGAAAACACAATCAAAAATTGAAGGAAATGGATGAATCCCTTAAAGAAAGCCAAGACAAAACAAACAAGCAAGCAAAGGAAATGAATAAAACTGTTCAAGACCTGAAAATATAAATAGAAGTAATAAAGAAATCACAAAGTGAGGGAATCCTTGAAATGGAAAATCTAGGTAAGGAATCAGGAACTATAGGCACAAACATTACCGATAGAATACCAGAGATGGAAGAGAAAATCTCAGGCATTGAAGATATGATAGAAAAAAAATGGATAAATGGGTCAAAATGCTAAATCTAAAAAACCTCCTGACACAAAACATCTAGGAAATCTGGAACAGTTTAAAATACCAAGCTTAAGAATAATAGGAATAAAGGTTGAGAAGAATACAAGTTCAAAAGTTCAGAAAATATTTTCAACAAAATCATAGGAACAAAATTACCTAATCTAAAGAAAAAGTCTATAAAGGTACAAGAAGCACGCAAAACACCAAATATATTGGACCAGAAAAGAAAGTCCCCTTGCCACACAATAATGAAAACACTAAACACATAGAACAAAGAAAGAATATTAAAAGCTGCAAGAAAAAAAGACCATGCAACTTATGAAAGATGACCTATTAGAATTACACACGACTTTTCAATGGAGACTTTAAAAGCCAAGAAGACCCTGAACAGATGTCTTGCAGACTCTAAGAGACCAGAGATACCAGCGCAGACTACTACTATGCTCAGCAAAACTTTCAACCACTATAGATGTAAACAAATATATATTCCATAATAAAATTGAATTTAAACAAATCTATCTACAAATCCAGCCCTACAGAAATACTGCAAGGAAAACACCAACCTAAGGAGGTTAAGTATATCCAAGAAAATACAGGAAAAAAATAATCTTTCACCAGCAAAGTCAAAAGAAAGGAAACACAAGACACACACACCACATCCACCACCACCACTACTATCACCAAAATAACAGGAATCAACAATTATTGGTTATTGATATCTCTCAATATCAATGATCTCAAGTCTCTGATAAAAATAAAACACAGAATAAGAGAATAGATGCAAAAAATGGGATCCATCCATCTGCTTCATCCAAGAAACAAACCTCATCATTAAGAATAGACATTACCTCAAGGTAAAAGGTTGGAAAAATATATACTAAGCAAATGAACCAGAGAAGCTAGCTGGTGTAGCAATTTTTAAAGCAATTTTAATATTTAACAAAATAGACACCAAACTAAAACTAATCAAGAGTAGAAGGATGCTACACATTCATCAAAGGAAAATTCCACCAAGAGGACATTTCAATTATTAGCACCTATGCCACAAACACAAGGGCAGCCAAGTTTCTAAAAGAAACACTAATATAGCTTACATCACATATCAACACCCCTACATTGATGGTTTGGAGACTTCAGTACCCAACTCTCACCAACAGACAGGTCATCCAGACAAAAGTAAACAGAGATATATTGGACCTAACAATTGCTATAAACCAAAAAACTTAAAAAATGTTTACAAAACATTTTACCCAAACACAAAAGAGTATACCATCTTCTTAGCACCTGGCAGAACTTTCTCTAAAATTGACCATATAGTTAGACACAAAGCAATTCTTCACAGGTACAAGAAAATTGAAATAATCCCTGCATCCTATCAGACTACCATGGATTAAAACTGGATATCACCAATAATTAAAAAAACAGAAAGATTACAAGCTCATAGAAAATGGATAGCTCCCTACTTAATGAGAAATGGATCAAGGCAGTAAAGACTGTAGAATTCAATGAAAATGGAATACCCAGAATACAAGAACTTTTGAGACAAAATGAAAGCAGTGTTAAGAGGAAAGTTCATAGTACTAAGTGCCTACTTTTAATTTTAATTAAAATTTATTTCAATTTAATAAGTTGAAGAGATCACATACTAGCAATTTAATGACACACCTGAAAGCTCTGGAATGATAATTTAAAAATAAAGTAAGCACACCCAAAAGGAATAGATGGCAAGAAATAATCAAATTGAGGGCTGAAATCAATAAAATAAAAACAATATAAAGAACCAATGAAACAAAGAGCTGGTTCTTTGAGAAAATCAACAAGATAGACAAATTTATCAAACTACTTAAAAGATAGAGAAAATATGCAAATTAACAAAATAGAAACAGAAAAGGAGACATAGCAACAGACACCTAGAAAATCCAGAGAATCATAAGGATATATTTTAAAAATCTGTATTCCACCAAATTGTAGAATCTAAAAGAAATGGTAAATTTTCTCAGGAGATATCACTTCTTAAAGTTAAATCAAGATCAGGTAAACAACTGAAATAAACCTATAACTCCTAGTGAAGTAGAAGAATCATTAAAGTCTCCCAACCAAAAACGAAAGCTCAGGACCATATGGATTTCGTGTAGAATTCTAAAAGACTTTTGCAAAAGAGTTGATGTCAATGCTCTAAATTATTCTACAAAATAGAATCAGAAGCAGCATTGTTTAATTAATTTTATGAGGTCACAGTTGCCCTGATACCACATAACAACTCAACAAAGAAAGAATTACAGACCAATTTCCCATATGCACATAGACTCAAAATACACAATAAAATACTTGCAAAAGGAATTCAAGATCACATCAAAAAGATCATCTACCATGATCAAGTAGGTTCTATCCCAGAGATGCAGAGATGGTTCAATATACTATAATCAGTATATGTAATCTAACATATAAGCAAACTGAATGAAAAAACCATGATCATCTCATATAAGACACAGAAAAAGACTTTGACAAAATCCATCATAATACAAATCCTGGAGATGTTAGGGATACAAGAGACATAACTAAACATGATAAAGGCAATTTATGGCAAGTCAAAGGCCAACATCAAATTAAATGGAGCGAAACTCAAAGAAATTCCATTTGAATCAAGAAGAAGACAAGGTTGTCCACTCTCTCATATCTATTCAGTATAGTTCTTGAAGTCTTAACTAGACTAATTGGATAACTGAAGGAGATCAAAGGGATGCAGATTGTATAGGAAGAAGTCAAAGTCCAATTGTTTGTTGGTAGTATGAAAGTATATATAAGTAACCCAAAAACTTTCACCAGGGAACTTCTGCAGGTGACACGCTTTCACAGAAGTGGCAGGATACAAGATTAAGTCTAAAAAACAAAACACAAAAAAATCAGTATCTCTCCTATATACAAATGACAGAGAGACAGAGACAGAGAAAGAGAGAGAGAGAGAGAGAGAGAGAGAGAGAGAGAGAGAGAGATCAGGGAAACAACGCCTTTCACAATATCATCAAAGAACATGAAATATTTTGGGTTAACTCTAACCAAGCAAATGAAAGACTTGTATGATAAAAATGTCAAGCCTTGAAGAAAGAAATTGAAGAACATCTAAGAATATGGAAAGATCTCTCATGCTCATAGATCAATAGGATTAACATAATAAAAATGGCCATTACCAATAACAAACTACAGATTCAATGCAATCCCTATCAAACTCTCAACACAATTCTTTACAAACCTGAAAAGACAATACTCAACAAAAGACAAAACTCAGCTTACTCACATGGACAAACAAAAAGCCCAGGACACCTAAAATTATCTTGAACAATGAAAGAGCTGCTGGAGGTCTCACCATCTCTGATCTCAAGTTAAACTATAGAGTTATAGTAATAAAAACTCCATTGTATTAGCATAAAAACAGACCCATTGATCAATGGAATCGAATTGAAGAGCCAGGCAAAGCCACACACAACCATAGACACCTGATTTTTCCACACACAACCATAGACACCTGATTTTTTCTAAATAAACAAAAATACATACTGGAAAAATGCAGCATCTTCAAAAAATTGTGTTCATCAAACTAGATGTCTGTATGTAGAAGGATGAAAATATGTCCATATTTATCACATTCCAGAAAATTTAAGTTCAAGTGAATCAAGGGCCGCAACATAAAACCAGATACATTAAAGCTGATATAAGAGAACATGGGTAATAATCTTAAACTCAGTGGCCCAAAAGACAACTTTCTAAACAGAACACTGATTTTGCAGGCACTAAGTTCAACAATTAATATGGGGTCTCATGAAACTGAAAAGTGTCTATAAGGTAAAGGACATCATCAATAGGACAAAGCAGCAGTCTACAAAATGGGAAATGATTTTTACCAACTCCACATCTGATAGAGGACTAATATCCTAAATACATAAAGGACTCAAGAAAGTAGATATCAAAAAAAACCTAATAATCAAATTTTTTTAAAAAATGAGATACAGATTGAAACAGAATTCTCAATAGAGGAATCACAAATGACTGAGAAACACTTAAAGAAATGTTCAGTATCCTCAGCCATCAGGTAAATGCAAATCAAAACTACTTTGAGATTCCATTTTACATCTTTCAGAATGGCTGAGATCAGTAACACAAGTGACAGCCCATGCTGGTGAGGATGCGGAGCAAGAACACTCCCTCATTGCTGGTGGGAATGCAAACTTGTATACCCACTATGGAAATCAATATGGTTGTTACTCAGAAAATTGGGGATAAATCTACCTCAAGACCCAAAATATACCTCTCTTGGGTATATATCTAAAGAACTCTACTACCTGCCACTAGTACCATTGCTGAACTATATTCATTGAAGCTTTATTTATAACAGTCAGAAACTACAAACAAACTGGATATTCCTCAGAGGAAAAACGGTTAAGGAAAATGTTGTACATTTACACAATGGAGTATTACTCAACTGTTTTAAAAAATGACACCATGAAACTTTCAGGCAAATGGATGGAACTAGAAAAAAAGTCATACTGAGTGTGGTAACCCAGACCTAGAAACATAAATATGGTATGTATTCACCTATAAGAGGATATTAACTGTTAAGTAAATAATTACACCCAGTGAGGTTAGGTAAATAAGGAACATCTAGGGAGAACTGATAGATCTCCCTGGAAAGATTTTTTTGGTGAACTGGAGACAGGAGAAGATAAGAGTAAGAGAGATCAAGTTAGGGTAGAGATGGAATGGAAGGAAAGAGTGTGGAGTGAGAAGGCTGGAGTCAAGGAATGGGTGGGATTAAGGATTGGTGTAAAAACCTAGGGTTGTAGAAACTTCCTGGAGTCTATTAAGGTGATCCTAATAAGGACTCTTTGTAATGAGGAATATGGAATCTCCATAGGCCATCCCTTGTAGCCAGGCAAGGGTTCCAGTGGAGGGACTGGGTTACATTCAATTGAGTTGTTGGCCAAGTGGGTCCCATGGAAATCCTCAAAACAACCCAGGTTGTTGCTAAGACAAAAAGTTTCTCTCTGCAAACAGACTACAAGGCCCCATTGTTGAGGATTATGTCCACACAACTAATTGAACATGAAGAAGTCTAGCTGGTGCCTACACAGAGCCTTCCCCCCTACATTCTAGTCTCTTTGGTCAAAGAAGCTACTCTACAAGCTACTGAAAGACAAATGTTGACACCAACCCAGCCACAATACCTTTTGTTTACAATGTCCTGCCTACCTAATATTCTAGGGAAATGTTGGCACAATATTTGTGGGAGTAGTCATCTAATGTCTTATTTGACTTAAGGCCCACTGCATGAAAAGGAACACATACCCAGCACTCCTTTGGTAACCAAGATCCAGAGACTAGATAGCTCAGAGACCTAGGGTAAAATTAAACACAACTTGTCAAAAAAAATGAATAAAATGACTCCTAGTGATATTCTGCTATATCCATAGACCAGTACCTTATCCAAGTCATCATTAGAAAGGCTTCCTCTAGCTCCAGATGTGAACAGATGCATGTGGAAAGAGTTTCTAAATGAGAGGTTTCTTTCTTTTTTTTTAATGTTTATTTATTACTTCAAGTTACATTTCCATCACAGCCCTCTCCCTCCACCCCTCCCAGCCCCACCCTCCTACCCTCTCACCCATCCCCCAGAATGCATAATTCTTTTTTTTTTCAGTCCAACAAATGGTTCTTTCTCTTATAACAATAAATACAGTACAAAACAACTGAAATAGGCCACAATTCTGAGAGTTATATGGCTTAGCATACATTCTCAATGTCCAGTCCATATGTATTTGGCCCCTGACTTTAACATTCTACTATCCAACTATATCCATGAGTTTAAAGTTCTCTATCTAACTCAGCTTTCATACTAACTTGCATCACAATTTTAAAAACATCTTCTTAGATCCAGAACGCCCTCTTGATTCCTAAACAACTCAAAATTTAACTATTAAGACTCTAGCTATCTATTCTTCAATCACCTCAGAGACCTGAGAGGGATAAATATATCTGATTATATAGGAAGTACAGGGCCCGCAGCTTCCAAAACTAAGAAATGACATACCAGTGGCTGCCTGGACAGTTCCCATTTTCTCTCCATAAATTACAGCAGCAATCTTCAGCTGTTTGGCCCCGTTTCTCTGACAGGCATTGATTGTAGAGCAGGAATTATGAAGGACTTGCCTACCCTGTCTTGGCAGAGCTAGGCTGTCGACTTACCTGCTTCCAAGTTTTGTCCTTTTTGGACAGCAGTCTGTCTACAGTTGAAGCAAGGGTTTTTTTTTTGTTGTTGTTGTTGTTGTTGTTGTTGTTTTGCCAAGAGATAGGCTTGCCACCAATTCAACCATCTCACACTGAAGATTCTTCGATGCTCTTCTTCTACTTGGAGTGGAATAGGGGATGTTGTCAGAAGCTGTCATGTCTCGATTTCAAAAAAATCTTAATTTAAGAAAACATCTTTAAATGCCATACTCTGCAGATCTCTTGGGGTTTTTGAAGACACCCTATCTATCTCTTATGTTTAGATAAGCAAATATTGCTGTCTCTTAACAACTTGATTTCTGAGTAGCTTAGAAAATAACTGTGATAGAATGTCATAGTAACTAACAAAATGACATGCTTGCATGACTGTTAGTTTGTATTTCTTAATTATCCTAAACAGTTTATGATGGTTGGTAGCAAAAGGCCAAAACTTCACATTTCCTTTTTAAGCATGACTAGGTACAATACCTTTAAGAAGTGTTACCCTTAATTTTGTAACAATATACAAAGATCAATACCAATGTGGCCAAATATACTCTTAATTTTGTATCAATATACTAAGATCAGTACCGATGTAGTCCAATACAATCTTAATTTTGCATTAATATACAATGATCAATACCAATTTAGCCTAATATAGTATTAATTTTGTATCAATACACAAAAGTATAAGGGCTTATTCAATAATTTGTCCTTTTTTCTTGATCTTTCCTATGCTATGTCTATGTCCCATTTTTTCTCAAGTCTATTCACTCCTACGTAGGAGAGAAAGAAGGATACAGAAAAGAAAAAGAGAGAAGTCCCTAGGTCTAACCTCCAAAACCCATTTAACAAGACCATTTAACAGCTTGTAGTCTCTTCCCCTAAATGACAAAATTTTCTGTTATCCATCGAATAACCAAAGGGGGGGGAACATCCTCCCCACCTTCTGGGCCTGGGACGTCACTCTCATAAATGACTTCCATTAAATCTCTTTCCTCAGAGCTCAGGGAATCCCACGGAAGAAGAGATGGAAAGATTGTAAGAGCCAGAGGTTATGGAGGACACCAGAGAGGAAGACCCTCTCCATCCGCTAAACAAGGCAGGAACATATGAACTCACGGATGCATCAAGTACTGAGCCTTCATGCATCTGTGTCAGGCCAGCTGAATACATCCTATAGCTATTAACTTAGTATTTTACGGGACACCTGACTGTGAGAATGAGTGGATATTTGACTCTTCCGTGTGCTCTTGGGAGTCTTTCTGGCTTGTTGACTTACCATGTCCAACTTCAATCTGATCAGTTTTGCTTCATCTTTTTATACTTTATTTTCTCATGTTTGACTGTTTCAGAAGCCTGTCTTTTCCTAATGAAAAACAATAAAGGGAGTAGATTCGGAGGAGGTAGGGAGGAACTGGGAAGAGTAGAGGGAGAGGGAGGGGATGCTAAAATCAAGTTATATTGTATGGGAAAAGATTCTATTTTTTCTTTTCTTTTATTATAATGTTTATTTATTACATCTAGTTACATCCCCATCATAGTGTCCTCTTTCCACCCCTCCCAGTTCCACCCTCCCACCCTCTCCTCCCTCTCCCACCCATCCCACTCCTCTGATGTGGAATCTCCCTACAAATCAGCCCCTCTCAGTTCAACAGTCATGTGAGAGCTAAGAGCTTCCTCTTGCACTGGGGGCCTACATGGTAGCACCCCTAGGGCAAATTGTCCTATTGATAGGTAACAAAGTCTCTGTTCCTGAAAAAGATTCTATTTTTAATAAAGAAAAAAAATTGAAAAAAAACTTCAAGTACCTACTATTAGATAAGCAAAACATTATGTAAAAAATAAACTAAAATGCTTAAAACATTTGATTTTGTATTTGCAAGGGTACATTTCAGCATATGACAATTAGAAGTGCAATTTTACTCAGCTATCAGAAACAATGAAATGATGCAGTTTGCAGCCAAATGGATGGAACTAGAAAAGCTCATCCTGAGTGAGCTAACCCAGACCCAGAAGGATACACATGGCATCTTTTCACTTATAGTCGGATTTTAGCCAAAAATTCAGGATAACTATACTACAACCAATGCACCAAAGGGAACATGAACATATGAACATAGCCTTTTTTACTATCAGTGAGACACTTTGCCCTAGTGGTGCTGCCTTGTAGGCCCCCAGTGTATGAGGAGGCTCTTGGCCCTCATATGACTGCTGAACTGGGGTGGGGGACTGTTGTGTAGGGACACTCCACTCCAAAGGAGTGGGATGGAAGGGATAGGGGGTAGAGGGTGGGAGGGAGGGACTGGGAGGGGTGGAAAGAGGACACTGTGATAGAGATGTAACCTGAAGTAATAAATAAATATTTAAAAAAAGAAAAAAAAAGAAGTGCAATCTTTTTCATTTCTATAAATTTTTGGAATATTCCTTTTATTCATTTTTTATTTTTATTTATTAATTCATTTTACAGTCCAATCATGGTCCCCTCCCTCCTCTCCTTCCAGTCCTATCCTCCTGCCCTCTTCACTCTTCCCCTCTCTCCCCTTCTCCTCTGAAAATCCACCCTTCCTTGTACCAACCCACTTAAGTTCATCAAGTCAGATTAGGCCTAAGAGAAACTTCTTCCTTTGAGGTCAGACATTGCAACCCCACTAGGGAGAAGTGGTCTGCAAACTGGCAATAGACTTCATGTCAAAAGGTAGTCCCCACTCCATTTGTTAGGATATTGACATGAAGACTGCCAATCAGCTGCATATGTGTAGTGGACCTAGGTCTAGTCAGTCTAATATTTCAATCTGGGCCTCAGCATTTGTTTGATCTGTTGCTGGGTAGAGCCTCTCATAGGACCATTATGCTAAGCTCCTGTCTTCAAGCATATCAGCATATCATTAGTAGTGTTGGGTGGTTTCCTCTCTCAATGGGGTTGCTTTCAAGTTGTACCAATCATTGACTGGCTCTTTCCTCTGTCACTGTTCCATCTTTATCCCTGTATATCTTGTAGGCTGGGTATTTTATGTGACAAAGATTTTGTGGATGAGTTGGTGCTCCCCTCCCTTCACTGGGATTCCTGTCAGGCTTTGAGGTGACTACTTCATCTCCCTGTCCCCCACTGCTAGGAGTCTAATCTTGGAACACCCTCTTGTCCTACCAGGAATGTAACCTGTTGGGGGTCTCCAGTTTATTGGAATATCTCTTTTATATAGGAACTAAAATAATCATCTCTCATTCACTTAAAAAATTAAATTAAATTAATCCATGTCAGGTTCAGGAACCATAAGTAGGGATGAACTTGGAATAACAGTGTAAAAGGAGAGTGGATTTTAGAATGTAAGTTTGAGCCATATTGTAGGGGAGTTGAAGGACTATAGAAGGGCCTATGACTAATAAGAATATAAGAGAAACTTATTCAATTGTACAGTGATAAAGATGATACTAGGAATGAGAAGCATGTAGATGCAGAATGAACCTAGCTTCAAAATGATTTTTCGATTAGAATAGGCTTACACATGACTCTGTGAAACTCTGTTTTGGGATATGATGGACTAGTACATGATACTTTTTCCCAGGCCTGTGTTCTGAGCTATACTAACAATGAAAAAAAACAAAAACAAAAAAACTCTGATGCCAAGCACAGACAGAGCTCTTATCTTGTGCCCAGTACTATTTCAAATACTTTATGAATATTATCTCACTTTCTCCTTTTTTATGTTTATTTATTATTTCAAGTTACATCTACATCACAGTGCCCCCTTTCCACCCTTCCCAGTCCCTCTCTCCCACCCTCTACCCCCTATCAATTCCATCCCACTCTTCTGGAGTGGAGTGTCCTTACGTATCAGTCCCCCACCCCAGTTCAGCAGTCATATGAGGGCCAAGATCCTCCTCATACATTGGGGGCCTACAAGGCAGCACCACTAGGGCTAAGTGTCTCACTGACAGGAAACAAAGTCTATGTTCATGTTCCCTTTGATGCATTGGTTGTAGTATAGTTATCCTGTACTATATGGCTAAAATCTGATTATAAATGAATAGATGCCATGTGCATCCTTCTGAGTCTGGGTTAGCTCACTCTCTCTTTCTCCTTACAACTCTATTTTGAGGGGTGGCAACACGGGAGTTTGTAACATATTGATTTGAAGTCACAGTTTATACAGAAACATTTTTCTATCTTCAGACAAATGTGAGATGAAAATAATACCTTCACTCCAGAAAATATTACATTAGAAAATGGGTTTATTATTCCCATGAGCATGTAGATTTTCCAAGTTAAGAATCAGAAGTAAGCTTGCAGATACAAGATGGCGCAGACCATAGAGCAGTGCACCTGAGTAGTAGGTGAATGAGATTAGTCATTGTGGAGTGAATGTGAGGTCCCCTAGCCTACAGTGAAACACAGACGGTGTCTGAATGCCCACAGCGAACATTGAGACCGGTCACCAGGTAAAAGAGCCCACGCAGTTCCCGGGAACACAACCCTGAGATCAGCCAGCTCCATCACCCGTCTGGAGAGGAGCTCTGGCTAGAGATCTAGCCCAGGAGCGGATCCAGCCCACGGCTCCAGCCACAGACCAGCGGCCCCGCCTGTCTGCCTGATATCCAGCCTGCACTCGAGCCGCTCTACAAGAGCAAAGGTAAGTGAGATTATTTTTTTCCGGAGTTTCCAACATGGTGGCACAGTGTGCACTGTAGCAGAGAGGCAGAGACCTAACCCAGTCACAGCAAAGCAATTAGGAGCCAAGACTGCCTGCAAACAGAGCCCGGGACAGTGTGTTCTCCACAAATGCTGGGGCGGGTGGGTCCCTCACCCTAGCACCCAAGCATCTGAGGCAGTCAGCAACAGGCGCACTGAGGCCGGCATCTGTTGTGGGTGGAGCTCCCTGCCTGCATAGTCAGCCCAGCTGGGGAGCCAGAATGACTGGGTCAGTGAGAGGAGAACACAGACCCAACCACAGCTCTACCTGCCTTTCTGAGGAGACCTGTCAGCTCCCAGGTCCTCAGAGGCTAGCCCTCTCCCCACTCCAATCCCCTCTATATTGGTCCAATTGGGGCACAAGCAGTTGAGGAGAGCGGCAGCCACCCTCCTCTCCAAGAGCCAGTCACTCTATTACAGGAATCTGCCCGCCATCTGGAGGTAAACACCAGGATCTCAGGATCAGCCAACCCCCAGGGCAGGGAGTTTTCCTGAGCACCAAGGTCAGGTAACAAAAGAAACAAACAGATAACACCTGGGTCCATCTGATGACAAAAGGTCAGCGCAAGAACATGGTAAAAAAAAAAAAAAAAAACAATAGGATGTCTCCAGATCCTAGCAATAATGCTACAGACAACTCTGGACAGCTGAACCCAATTGAAGCAAAGGAAAATGACCTTAATCCTACACTTATATTAATAATAGAAGGCCTAAAGGAGGAAATCAAATACCTCAGAGAGCAACAACAAAGTACTGCAAAGGAGGTGATGGAAATGAATAAAACACTTAAAGGAATGGAAGACCTGAAAAGGGAAGTTGAAGCAATGAAGAAAATCCAATCTGAGACATCCATAGAACTGGAAAACCTTAAGAAAAGAATCGGAACTACAGACACTAGCATCACCAACAGAATACAAGAAATGGAAGAAAGAATTTCAGGCTCAGAGGATAAAATTGAAGAAATGGATACATCTGTCAAAGAAAATGTCAAATCTAAAAAAGTCCTGACACAAAACCTTCAGGAAATCAAGGACACAATGAAAAGATGGAATCTCAGAATAATAGGAATAGAAGAAAGAGAAGAGTCCCACCTCCATGGACCAGAAAATATCTTCAACAAAATCATTGAAGAGAATTTCCCAAATCTAAAAAAAGAGATGCCTATAACTGTACAAGAAGCTTACAGAACCCCAAATAGATTAGACCAGAAAAGAAAATCTTCCCGCCACATAATAATCAAAACACAAAATGTACAGAACAAAGAAAGAATTTTAAAAGCTGCTAGGGAAAAGGGTCAAGTAACATATAATGGCAAACCTATCAGAATCACACCTGACTTTTCTTCAGAGACTCTAAAAGCCAGAAGGGCCTGGACAGACATCTTGCAGACCCTAAAAAACCACAAATGCCAGGCCAGACTACTATTCCCTGCAAAACTGTCAATCAACATAGATGGAGAAAACAAGATATTCCATGACAAAGCTAAATTCAAACAATATCTATACACAAATCCAGCTCTACAGAAGATGTTAGAAGGAAAACTTCAACCCAAAGAGGTTAACTACACACAAGAAAGCACAGGAAGCAAATAGCATGCCTGCAGCAAAAACAAAAGGAAAGAAGCTCACTCACACACTATTTCTACCAACATCAAGATGGCAGGAAGTAACAATCACTGGTCGTTAATATCTCTCAACATCAATGGACTCAATTCCCCAATAAAAAGGCACAGGCTAGCAGAATGGATGCAAAAACAGAATCCCACATTCTGCTGTTTACAAGAAACACACCTCAGCAAAAAAGATAGACATTATCTCCAAGTAAAGGGCTGGAAAAAGATATACCAAGCAAATGGACCCAAGAAAAAAGCTGGAGTAGCAATTCTAGTATGCAACAAATTGGATTTTCAACCAACATTAATCAAAAGAGATGGGGAAGGACACTATATACTCATCAAAGGAAAAATCCACCAAGATGAAATTTCAATACTAAACATCTATGCCCCAAATGTAAGACCACCCACATTCATTAAAGAAACACTACTGAAGCTCAAATCCCACATTGAACCTCACACATTAATAGTGGGAGACTTCAACACACCACTCTCACCACTGGACAGATCAACAATGCAGAAACCAAACAGAGAAATAATGAACCTCACAGATGTCATGAATCAAATGGACCTAATTGATATCTACAGAACATTTCACCCAAAAACAAAAGAATACACTTTCTTCTCGGCACCTCACGGAACCTTCTCCAAAATCGAACATATAGTCGGTCAGAAAGCAAAGCCTCAACAGATACAGGAAAATTGAAATCACTCCTTGTAACTTATCAGACCATCATGGAATAAAGCTAGGCTTCAACAGTAACAAAAACAACAGAGTGCTTGCAAAAACATGGAAACTGAACAACTCTCTCCTCAATGACCTCTGGGTCAGGGAAGAAATAAAAAAAGAAATTAAAGTCTTCTTAGAACTGAATGAAAATGAAGGCACAACATACCCAAACTTATGGGACACATTGAAAGCAGTGCTAAGAGGAAAGTTTATAGCTCTAAGTGCCTTCAAAAAGAAACTGGAGAATTCCTATACTAGCCACCTAAAAGAACACCTGAAAGAGCTAGAACAAAAAGAAGCAAACACTCCCAAGAGGAGCAGATGAGAGGAAATTATCAAACTCAGGGCTGAAATCAACAACTTAGAAACAAAAAGAACAATACAAAGAATCGACAAAACCAAGAGCTGGTTCTTTGAGAAAATCAACAAAATAGACAAGCCCTTAGCTAAACTAACTAAAAGGCAGAGGGAAAATACCCAAATCAACAAAATCAGAAATGAAAAGGGGGAAATAACAACAGACATTGAGGAAATCCAAAGAATCGTTAGGTCCTACTTCAAAAACTTGTACTCCACAAAATTGGAAAATCTAAATGAAATGGACAATTTTCTTGATAGATTCCACCTACCAAGGTTAAATCAAGAACAGGTAAACAAATTAAACAGTCCTATAACCCTTAAGGAAATAGAAGAAGTCATTAGACGTCTTCCAACCAAAAAAAGCCCAGGCCCAGATGGTTTCAGCACAGAATTATACCAGACATTCAAAGAAGAGCTAACACCAATATTCTTCAAACTCTTCCACAACATAGAAACAGAAGGAATACTGCCAAACACATTCTATGAGGCCACAGTTGCCCTGATACCTAAACCTCACAAAGACCTAACGGAGAAAGAAAATTTCAGACCAATTTCCCTTATGAACATGGATGCAAAGATACTTAATAAAATCCTTGCAAACCGGATCCAAGATCACATCAAAAGTATCATACACCATGATCAAGTAGGCTTCATCCCAGGGATGCAGGGGTGGTTCAACATTAGAAAATCCATCAATGTAATCCACCACATAAACAAGCCGAAAGAAAAGAACCACATGATCATCTCATTGGATGCTGAAAAAGCTTTTGACAAAATACAGCACCCTTTCATGATAAAAGTCTTAGAGAGATCAGGCATACAAGTACCATACTTAAAAATAATAAAAGCAATTTACAGCAAGCCAATAGCCAACATCAAACTAAATGGAGAGAAACTTAAAGCATTTCCTCTAAAATCAGGGACAAGGCAAGGCTGCCCACTCTCTCCATATCTCTTCAACATAGTACTTGAAGTTTTAGCTAGAGCAATAAGACAACTAAAAGAGATCAAGGGGATACAAATTGGAAAGGAAGAAGTCAAAGTATCCCTATTTGCAGATGATATGATAGTATACATCAGTGACCCCAAAAATTCCACCAGAGAACTTCTACAGCTGATAAACTCCTTCAGCAAGGTGGCCGGATACAAAGTCAATTCAAAAAAATCAGTAGCCCTTCTTTACACAAAAGATAAATGG
>CAJQZJ010004888.1:9012402-9082950 GCA_907164525.1 Lophiomys imhausi
CAAGAAAAACCACTTGCTTCAACTGTAGACAGACTTCTGTCCAAAAAGGACAAAACTTGGAAGCAGGTAAGTCGACAGCCTAGCTCTGCCAAGACAGGGTAGGTAAGTCCTTCATAATTCCTGCTCTACAACCAATGTCTGTCAGAGAAATGGGGCCAAATGGCTGAAGATTGATGCTGTAATGTATGGAGAGAAAATGGGAACTGTCCAGGCAGCCACTGGTATGTCATTTTTTAGTTTTGGAAGCTGCAGGCCCTGCACTTCCTATATAATCAGATATATTTATCCCTCTCAGGTCTCTGAGGTGGTTGAAGAATAGATAGCTAGAGTCTCAGAGTTAAATTTTGAGTTGTTTAGGAATCAAGAGGGTGTTCTGGATCTAAGAAGATATTTTTAAAATTATGAGGCAAGTTAGTATGAAAGCTGAGTTACATATAGAACTTTAAACTCATGGAGATGGTTAGATAGTAGAATGTTAAAGTCAGGTGCCAAATACATATGGACTGGACATTGGGAATGTATGCTAAGCCATATAACTCTTATAATCGTGGCCTATTTATTTCTGTTGTTTTGTATTGTATTTATAGTTATAAGAAAAAGAACCATTATTTGGACTGAAAGGGAGAGCTGTTGGGGGGAAAAATAAATACCTTAAACTAAAAAAAAAAAAAGAAGAAGAAGAAGGGAAGAGGATGGTGGGGCTGAGGGGGAGGAGGGTGGAAGGGTGGGACTGGAGGGGGGAGTAGGGAGGGGATTGTGATTGAGATGTAACTTGAAGAAATAAAAAATAAATTATTAAAAAAAAAAGAATCAGAAGTAAACCAATGTACTAGACCTTGGACACACTAGAAAATCCCAACCAAAGCCATTTCACAAAACTTTTCCATATCCCAGAATGAGAATAAATTCATGCTGTCTATGAGCATGCCATTTGCAGGTAGTACCACTTGAGTAGACTAGATTATATTTATTTCCTACATTCCCATTCCAAGCTCATAGATCATTTCAAGTATTAAGGAAAATGAATAAATGGTAAGAGGGGGGGTTAGGAATGTTGGTATGATGGAACTTCCACATGGAATGGACTGTCAAGAGCAAAGAAGGCCCTACTGCACACCATTCTTCATCCACCAAGACTGGCTGACTTAAGAGTGTGTTATAGGTTGATACCATGGAGAATGATATGCTTAGGACTGAAGCTGTGTCAAATGAAAGTCAGAACTTAACAATGTTTTCTGTTCAGTCAATGAAAAAATAAGCTTGCCTACCACATTGCTAGCACAATCATTAGAATCAGCATTACAAATGGTTATTATCTTGAATCCAATTATAAATTTCCCACTTGAAAATCCTATACAATTCTCCCCAAACAAATTTATTGTTTTAGTATATTCATCAAAAACTAAGACACTCATGAAGCAACATTCAAGTATTTGCATTTCATAAAAGATCATTTGATATATGGTCATGTTATGTGATCTCAATATTATTCACTGTATATTATCTAATATTAACCAGTTTTTCTTTAAATTTATATATTTTAAAGATATTTATTTTTAAAAATTGTATACAATATAAAATCTTATATATAAATTTTTATAAAATCTACTCATTTATCTAGTTAAGTAGCAACAGAATTCAAACGAAGATATCAGTGCAACAATCTAATACATGCTGTTCGTAGGTAGTACAAAATGTTAGTGATTAAGGAAATTTTAGAGTATTCATTTTTATCTTCCTCTTGCAAAGATCAGGAAGTTAACAAAAATAAATAAATAAATAAAACAATTGACAGAATGCTAACTCGTGTTTTCACAGTAAAGAATGAAAATAATTTAATAATGTATGGAAGGAAGTAAGTTTATACTGCCATAAGTCCTACCTCTTAGACTAGAACTCTGACTGTGGTATATGGTCCAACAACAGGCTCTTTATTTTAGGTGATAATTAATTACAAAATGATTAGAATACAACAGTTTTATTAATTGTAATTGAAACTTTCCTCTGCAAGTTGGTTTCAACCACATGGTATTTGGTATAAATTAATCAACAAGTGCTCTTTGTGCTTCTGATGTTGATGGAAATGAGATGACAGAAGAGGGTGCTTCATATAGCTCTGTGCATGGAATGTGGATTAATTCTGCCATCATACATGATGTTTATTTTCAATATGAGCTACACATTGGTAGCAATCATTACCCAAAATGTACTGTTTCTTCTATAAATTTGGTCATGATATTTTGTCACAAGAACAAAAAGTAACTAATACATAAATAAGTGCTTTATTTATTTTTTTTCTTCAAGTTACATCTCAGTCACAAACCCTTCCCTATTCCCTCTTCCTGTCTCACCCTTCCACCCTCTTCCCCCCCGCAACAGCTTCCCTTTTCAATCCAACAAATCGTTCTTTCTCTTATAACAGTAAATTCTATACAAAACAGCAGAATTAAATATGCCACATTTATGAGAGTTAAATGGCCCAGTATACCTTCCCAATGTCCAGTTCATACATATTTGGCCCCTGACTTTAACCTTCTACCTTCTAACCATATCCATGAGTTTAAAGTTCTAAAGTACTTATATATATATATATAAAGAAACTGTGAGGTGTGTATAAAAGCTGTTCACAAAGTCTCTAGGACCAGGGATGGCTTCAGGTCTATAACTTCAATTCCAAAGCTATGGCTCCCATCTTCAGGATTCTAGGTCACCACGTTAGTCACTCAGCCACCGTACTCCATTCTGAAAGCATAAGAAACTAAGATTATAGATGGGTGGTGAACACCTTACCCTAGATGGGCTGCCATATCAAGCCCCAGTGCAAGAGGAAGCTCTTAGTCTTCATGTGACTGATGAACTGTGGGGGTTTGATATGGGAGGACTCTGCTCATCCAAGGAAAAGGAGAGAACAGAGATGAGGAAGAGGGAGAGAGGGAAGGTGGGTCCTGGAGGACAGAAGGGAGGAGACTGATAAAGAAGTAACTTGAAAAAATAAATTAAATGTAATAAAAAAAAAGATTGGTGGAAGACAAAAAAAATAAGTGTTTTTGTATTTGACTTTGAGAAAATGACAGCATTGTATTTTGCCTTGGATTATCAACCATCATGGCTCTCCTAGATTGAACAGCAAAGTAGGGTTTCTGTTGATAGAGAAAACTCCAGTGTATGTGACCTTCAGCGCTCTCTCTCTCTCTCTCTCTCTCTCTCTCTCTCTCTCTCTCTCTCTTCCTTTTTCCAAATCTGTGTTTCTTTTTTGTGTGTGCACATGTGTGCAGGAGGTAGAGAGGGAATAATTCTGCCTATTACACCTTCTAACAGGACATTATTTTCAGGATTTTCTTGAGAAATATTTCTACCAATTATTTATCAATCATGAATTTTATACATGAAACAATTTAATACTATATCTTGTGCTCCTATCACTTAGTAAATATGTGATTTTGACCAAGTTACTTTATTCATTTCAAGTCATCAATGAAATGAGAGGCTAAAATCTATCATTTAAGATGGATAATGTAAGGAATACTTTAATCATTGTGAAGAATCTGATATCAATCTTGACACCAAATAAGCTCTTAATAAATACATTCCTCCATCTCACCCAAAAGTTTTGGGGAAATAACCATAAATAAGATACCATCAAAGTCCCCATGGCTTATACGCACAGATAGGAAATACTATCACACATATTACCTTGCTTCGTCTTTGAAATATGTGCATTCGAGGTCAATGATAAAGAGTTAGAATGTATTTATAGAAGGGTGCTTATGGTACTTATGCACTTTGTTCCCTGACAGGGAGTATATATAAAGTTAATAATTTTCTGGGTATAGTCATTTCTTTGATATTTGGTTGGTTTCACATTTGTTAGAGTTTTTACAGCATTCATGGTTTGGCGGGTGTTTGTTTGGAGTAGTAGGTGTGTCTGGATTTTGATGTCTTTGAGAACACAGAGACCTTCAGGGCTGGGATGATGTCTTGCTATAGGTCATGTTCTTCAACTAATCACAGTGAAATTTATGAGCATTATACAGTGTCACTCAAAGTTACATAAGAATCCATCATACAGGAAGCAGAAGTAGTCAGTGTGAGGGAAAAATGACACACTCCACATGGGTCTTATTCAAGCTCATTTTGTGAGGAGCAAGAGTAGCTGAGGGGATCTTAAGGAGCTCCCAAATAGATCTTAGAATTCCCATCATACTTAGAAGAGGTACTGGGCTTATTAGTTCCTTGCTAAACTGTTGCTAGAGACTTAAGTTTAATATGATGGTTTGTTTGCCACAGTAATGCTGACTCAGGACTCAGAGATGAAAAGAATCCACATATATTTCCTTAACTGGATATCTAGTTCCATGTAAATCATATGTAACATTGAAGGGAGAGTTTAACTTGTGCAAACTAATTTACCAACATCTCATTTGCTTTGCACAGTACTCTGTTTAATGCTACAATTTTATTTTATGAATGAGTAAATGAAGGCTCAGAATTTGCAAACAATAAACGCACAATGCCTGGTATGCCCATCAGCACTGTCTGTGAACTCTTATGTATGCTTTGTATCCAAACACTATATTTTTATCATTCCCAGTAAGCCACCGAGGTCATTTTAACTGTTCATGTCTTAATTTCTTCATTTCTTGACCAGCCTTATGTCACAGTGATACTTGGGTTAAAATATGGATTAATCAAAGGGTATAATTTTAAAAACATTAAGTCCTATATATACGTCTGTATGGTGATGGTAGTGATAATATTTGGTTATCATTACTAGTTTTCAGGAAACATGGAAATGGACCACAATCAGTTGAGCATGAGCAAATTCAGTGCTTTCATTGAATGTTATATCCCAGAACCATCTGAGGTTTTAATTTTATTTTTGTAGTGGGTGCTGTGAATTCTAAAATCTTTCACAGCATTTTATTTTCACTGATCAATTTTTAATCCTCCTTGGGCTGAATACAAATGTGAACATCCTCATCTAAATTTTTCCCCTTCCACAAAGTTTAGAGCGTAAAATACTCTTTCATGCAGACCAAAAGCAAAGCTTTTTCATAGGCAGGGCAGGAGTCTCATTGCTTCCTAGTCACATAGCAGACTTTGATGAATGTTGGATGTAGCCATGGAGAACAGCCTGTTTAGGCAGAATGGCCTCACTTTCCATGAGTGTCCCTGCTAACTGTACTGTAATAGGTACTGTGTTGGCAAAGGCCATGGAAGAGTAGAAGCTTAGTAACATTTGATGGCATAGGATGAATGGGAATCTTTTTCAACCATCTGAAGGAAACATAGGCTATTTCAGAAAATTGTTCTAATTAGCTGGACCATCAAACCTTGAAATCCAGAGGATGTTAACAAGGTGGGGCAAGTGGGACATGTGCCAGCTACTTCTCCACCACAGGCAGATTCCGTTTGAACAGACTGTGAGCTCTTTTTACCACCTCCACCTTCCAGTGCTTCTGAAGAAATTTGAAACAAGTGGTTCAAGCCATGGTATGGAATAGGAGCTACAATTCCAAGCATAGTGTTAGAAAGCTGCCTGTGGTGGTTTCAATGACAATGGCCCATATAGGCTCACAAATTTGAATGTTTGGTCCCTAGTTCGTGGAAATATTTTGGGAAGGATTAGGTGTGGCCTTGTTGGAAGACAAGTGCCACTGGGGGCAGGTTTTGAGGTTTCAAAATCCCCTGCCAGGCCCAGTCTTGTGCTTTCTCTGTCTCAAACTTACGGATAAGATATCAGCTACTGCGTCAATACCATGCCTTCCTGCCATACCTCAACCATGACGGTCATGGACTCGCTCTCTGTTACTGTAAGCAAGGCCCCAATTAAATGCTTTCTTTTATATGTTCCCACGATCATGGTGTCTCTTCAAAGAAATAGAAAAGTAACTAAGACACCTTTTCTTTACATTATGCCCAAATATCATTGGTTTTGTCCATGCTTTTGAACATGAGAGTTTCCTCCCTCATTTCTCCTCATCACTGATTTCTTACCATCCTCCCTTCTGTTTGTGTTTTAGAGCACAGCTCAGATTCTTTCTCTTCCAGAGAGCTTCCTCTGATTCCTCTAACAGTTCCTGGGCCTATGTCTCAGTGTTCATCTCCCATTTCTTGCCTACAAACCTTTGAATTCTACCAAGTCTGAACTCTTCAAACACCCTGATATATTCTACTCTAGAGTGTGTCCATAAGCAATAACACATGTATAAGGTAGGTGGTCAGTGCCTTTGAAGTGGTAGACATATGCTGGGGACCAATGTTTTCAATATACTGGGTCCATTGCTTGCTAAATAAAGTGACTTTTATCATCATATTCAAAACATGCCATAAAACCAATGCTATTGTCAACATCACAACTTTGTAAGTATAAGAGGTGATGCTCTGAGAAACTACCAAATTGGAGAAATAATTCCAACGTCATTTGAAACTCAAAGTAGAATCTCAGGTTCCTTGGACTCCAGATCTCATTTCAGGTCATCATGCTACTTTGCTTAGTTTTAAGTCATGTAAATAGCTTGTCTCGTGTTTTAAGATTTCTTTTGGTATTTAAATCTGCCAAATGTCAAATGTGTTTTCCAATTTCCTTGATCAAAGATATATAGATACTGTAATACACAACACAGATCCTCTTCCACAATTAAGGCACAAATTTTCTAAGCTGCCTGGAGCATTGTCTGCTGATTAGTTTTATCCTATTAAGAAGGCAACTATTCACCCAAAATTATATCCCCACTTGGAGGTCAGTGAACTAAGCATGAATCACTATAAAAATACAAAAAAAAAAAAAATGAGGTCCTGTGCTTAAAATCAGGAAAGTTCTTCAGGCCATTTCTTTTCTAGAAATTCCCATGAGATGAGCTGAGCCACAACTGCACCTGCATGGCAGCCAGTTCAACTTCTTCCTCTGCCAAATCTTGTTTCCCTTACAGGCTTTGTTTCTAAGGTGACTATTAAATGGATTTCCTCCATGCAAATCTCTTTCTCCAAGTGATTTTCTTAGGAAACCCAACAACAGATCAAAGAATAGGCCCTCAGCTGAAAATTACTAAATGAATAAAAATTTGCAAGAAACTATTTTGCATAGTTTTAAAAGGGTGGAAGTCTCTTCATGAATACTCTCTGACCCATAATACAGGTCACGATATTAGAAATCTAATCTGCTTTGAGATGACCAGTCAAAACTTTTGTTCCATTATCCCACATATTCACTGTAACTTGGTCTGGATGTGTAACTTTCCTAAGTCTCTGTTCTGCATGAACTCCACTGAACCATTGGGCAAGCTTTGCAGGTTCATCCCAGAGCCAGCAAAGCAGAGCGCTTTTGTCTTAGCATCCCTGTAAATCCATTCATCCCTTTTAATGAGATTGAGGTCTTAGTTGCAATTTTTACCTTAAGAGAAAAGAAGATCACTTTCTCAATGAAGTAAGGCACTTGTATAGAGGGTAGGAAAGAGTTAAGTAAGTTTGTGTTCCAACTGAATGATGCTCAGATAATAGCAACCAATAACTCAACTGAGCTCAAATCATGCTACAGACACTAGGCTCATACACGTTCCTTCTTATTCTGATAACCATCAATTCAAATGTCTTACTTCACTTGTATAGTCATGGTGGTATTATAGTGAAAATAGGAAAAGTATCAAGAGAGGCATTATTCCTGTAAAAAAGAAAGCACAAAAAGACTAGAAAAATTTACCCCCCCCCCCCCCCCCCCACCAACTCTATGGACCTCTCAGACTGGGCCTGAAAATAACACTACAGTGATCATATGTTGCCTAAGGGGTATAGAATTTCTGTTATGAGTGGTAACAAGTTCTGGGGGGGTATTGTATTGTACAACACAACACCTGCAACTCCTAACATTTCTAGTGTATTACAATAATTTTAGAGAATAGATCTCATTTTGAGAATTTTTAAATATATATTTTAATTAAAATATAATTACACTACTTCCATTCTTCCCTTATTACTCTCCCACCCTTCCCACTTCTACTTGCTTGAGACCCTCTCAAGTTCCTCCTACTCATGTTGAGAATTCTGATCACCAACACAAAGAATCAGTCTACAAAAAAATTTACAGAGGTTATACAAACTTGTAGTTCCTTGATTATAATGATGACTTCTTTAATGTATACACATATGAAGACTCATCCATGGTTTGTAAGATATGAACCAGTCATACATCAGGAATGTGCCAAAAATACTCTTCCCCTCACTTCTGCCACTTTTCTTCAGTTATCACCACGTTCACTGTAATTAAATATTCTGAAGTCATAATGTGTATCTCTAAGGAGCCACGTTCAGTAGGTTCCCCTTCTTGGTTGTGAATAAAGACTGGCACTGTCACCACAAAAGTACATACAGCCAGTATTACATAACTTTCTATATCTCCAAAGGGATGGTATTTGTAAGGCACATAAACCACTGTTTATGTGAGTTAGGAAGATTCAAACATAGATCCTTATACTTGTAAAGCAAACTTACCACTGAGCCTCTTTTTATTGACATTTTAATAAATATTTCCCTATTCTTCTTCAATTTTTTTATTCTGATAATTACCCAACATGAGATCCACCCTGAGTGGATCCTACTAAGTACTGGGTTGTTCAACACATTTCTAGGACTTACACATCTTAAGAATAATTTTGAACTCAACTATTCTTTTTTTTTTTTTTTTTGCCTTCTGCTAACTCAGTCCCTGAAAAAATTAACTTCTACCATCCCCGTGTTTGATCTTATGGTTTTGAGTATTTCGGACACCCCCCAAAACAACCCAAAATTATATAACTATTGTCACTCTCTAGTTAGCTTATTTTCCTTAGTGAAATGATCTTAAGTTTTCTCTACGTTATCACATATTATAGAATTTCCTGAATTTTGTAGCTACATTCTAGAACATTGGATGCATGTGCACGTGCATGTATAAGTGTTTTCATGTGAGTGCATGTGCCATTCATATTCTTTATCAATATAGATTCTTTATCAGGGTAGATGTCTGTCAACAGACATCTTGTAAGAATAGCATGAAATGAAAACTGCAATGCTAACCATGTCTTCAGGATTCCTGATTTCAGTTTTTTTGAATGACTATGGGATTGTTGAATCTTATGGCATTATTTTCCATTTTCTGAGTAGCTCTCACACTATGTCTTACTCTGCTATACTGTGGCAAGATGCTTTTATTATTATATTATACACTGTACTTATTTTACTGTACTTAATGCCTTTACCTCCTTTCCACTCCTTGTTCCTCTCAACCCCCCAACACTAGGTGGGAGAGAAAGAAGGTTAGAGGGAAAAGGGACTTAGGTATCTTTGAGCTACTTCCTGCTGATTAGGTCCTTGCATTCTTTGGCACCAATACCAGTCTGAGTAGAAGCCCAACAAACCAGGGGAAAACAGCAGGAAGAACAAGCAGCAGTTTTGGGGAACACCAGCAGCGGGGAGAGAAGCAACCTCTTTCTTCTTTTTAGCCCTTTCTCCTACTTCTTTTTAAAGCCACATTTTCTTTTACTTCTTTGTACAGCCCCCTTCTCCTTCTCCTGGGGTGGGGGGTTGTCTGGCATTTTATTCCTCTCTCCCAAGTCCTCAGAGTTAAACTTGCTCAGCTGGTTAAGCCACGCCCTGCTAGCTCACCAGACAGTTAGTCCTTTACACCTGTGTCTTAAGCAGCCTCACACCTATGATTAAACAAAAACATTCTCATAATTGGTTATTTTAATAAACTCACACCACATCGTACTATTTTGCATTTCTACCAACAATGTTGTAGTTCACTACTCATAAATTTCACCATGGTTTTTATTTTAATTTCCTTGATAATGTCGGAGTTCTTTTCAATACATCTTTTGGATTATGTATGTCTTCTTTGAAAAATTAAGTTGTTTGTTCATTTTCAGTCACAACATGAGTAAATACAACCTGTATTACGTAACTTTCTATATCTCTAATGGGATGGCATTTGGAAGGCAGATAAAGTCTGATCTACATCTTTTTTTTAAATACTTTATTTTTTTTTCTTCAAGTTATATCTCAGTCACAAACCCCTTCCTATCCCGCCCTTCCACCCTCTTCCCCCCAGAAGTTTCCCCTTTCAGTCCAACAGATGGTTCCCTCTCTTATAACAGTAAATACTATACAAAACAACAGATATAAATATGCCACATTTATGAGAGTTAAATGGCCCAGTATACCTTCCCAATGACCAGTTTATACATATTTGGCCCCTGACTTTAACATTCTACTATCTAACCATCTCCATGAGTTTAAAGGTCTATATCTGACTCAACATTCATACTAACTTGCAACACACTTTTAAGAGTATCTTCTTAGATCTATAACACCCTCTTGGTTCCTAAACAACTCAAAAATTTAACTATGAGACTCTACCTATCTATTCTTCAACCACCTCAGAGACCTGAGAGGGATAAATATATCTGCTTATATAGGAAGTGCAGGGCCTGCAGCTTCCAAAACTAAGAAATGACATACCAGTGACTGCCTGGACAGTTCCCATTTTCTCTCCATACATTCCTGCATCAGTCTTCAGCCTTTGGGTCCTGTTTCTCTGACAGACATTTGTTGTAGAGCAGGGATTATGAAGGACTAACCTACCTTGTCTTGGCAGAGTTAGGCTGTCGACTTCCCTGCTACCAAGTTTTGTCCTTTTTGGACAGCAGTCTGTCTGCAGTTGGTGCAAGGGGTTTTTTCATGCCAAGAGATAGGCTTGCCACTAATTCAACCATCTCACACTGGAGATTCTTCGATGCTTATCTTCAACTTGGAGTAGAATAGGGGGTGCTGTCAGGAGCTGATATGTCTCGATATAAAAAAAAGAAAATCTTAATTTAAGATAACATCTTTGAATGCCATATTCTGCAGATCTCTTGGGGTTTTTGAAGATGCCCTATCCATCTCTTGTATTTAGATAAGCAAATGTTGCTTGTCTCTTAGCAACTTGATTACTGGGTAGTTTATAGAATATCTGTGATAGACTGTGATAGTAGCTAACAAAGTGACATGTTTGCATGACTAGGAGTTTGTTTTACTTAACTATCCTAGACCGTTTTAGATGGTTGGTATCAAGAGGCCAGAGCTTCACATTTTAATTTTAAGTATCTCTAGGTATGATACCATTAGGAAGCGTTACCTTTAAATTTGTATCAATATACAAAGATCTATTCAATTGTGGTTAAATATACTCTTTTTTTTAAGATATGAGCAGTTTTTATTTTTGTTTTTACAGTTTTTGCTTTTGAAGTGTATTGTACAGTCACCTGAGAGATGTGTACCTTCTTTTTCTTCTTCAAGAGAATCTAGTTCTTCAAACTCAAATGAAAGTTTGAACAGGCTTAAGTTTTTTCAAATTTAGTTGAAACTTAAAATCACCTAAAAGACTTAAAACTCCTGGCCACTTATATCCTAAAACAATACCCAATTAGACAGTCCAGGGAGGTCAAGCATAGTATACAATTCTGACAGGTAATGCTGAAATTACAATATGAGCAAATACTTTCTTTAACTTTCAAGGGAGAGAAACCCTGGGCTGATGTCTAACTGCAGCCAACTTCCAACTTCTGCTTCTTTTTGTCCTGCTTACTTATTTCTTCTTTTTTTTTTATTTAAATACTTTATTTTTTTTCTTCAAGTTACATCTCAGTAACAAACCCCTCCCTATTCCCCCTTCCTATCCTGCCCTTCCACCCTCTTCCCCCCAGAAGTTTCCCCTTTCAGTCCAACAGATGGTTCCTTCTCTTATAACAGTAAGTATTATACAAAACAACAGATATAAATATGCCACATTTATGAGAGTTAAATGGCCCAGTATACCTTCCCCATGTCCAGTTTATACATACTTGGCCCCTGACTTTAACATTCTACTATCTAACCATCTCCATGAGTTTAAAGGTCTATATGTGACTCAACATTCGTACTAACTTGCAACACACTTTTAAGAGTATCTTCTTACATCTATAACACCCTCTTAATTCCTAAACAACTCAAAATTTAACTATGAGACTCTAGCTGTCTATTCTTCAACCACCTCAGAGACCTGAGTATACTCTTAATTATGTATCAATATACAAAGATCAATGCCTATGTAGCCCAATACAATCTTAATATTACGTCCATATACAAGGGTCAATACAATTGTGGCCAACTATAATCTTAATTTTGTATCAATATACAAAGATCAATACCGATGCAATCCAATACAATCTTATTTTTGCACAATAAACAATGGTCAATACCACTTTAGCCAAATAAACTACTAATTTTGTATCAATATACAAAGGTATAAGGGCATATTCAATAATCTGCCCCTTCTTCTTGGACCTTCCTGTGCTATGTCTATGTCTCATTTTTCTCAAGCCTATGCACTCCTACGTAGGAGAGGAAGAAGGATACAGAAAAGGAAAAGTAGGAAGTCCCTGGGGCTAACCTCGAAAACCCATTAAACAGGACCATTTATCAGCTCATAATCTCTTCCCCTAAATATCAGAGTTTTCAGTTATCCTTCAAATAACCAAAAAGAAGGGCGGAGAAACACCTTCCCCACCCTCTGGGCATGGGACGTCGCTCTCTTAAAGTGACTTCCTGCTGATTTTGGTCGTAGTAGACCTGTTTGGAGCCCGAACCCAAATGGAAAAAATGATTAAAAATGTTAGTACACTCCTTTTATGTTCAGTCCTTCTGTTCTTAGCTGTTTAGATGACCTAAGGAGTTTGTAGGCAGAAGCTGATCTTGCAGGCTTCACTGAGGTTCCGGCCAGGGCATTGTGTAGAGCTGAACGGTCCCAGCGACATTGGATTGCCGTGGTGGTTGCAGGCCCCCAATGGAGACAGCTATTGAGGAAGTCTGCCAGGCAGAATCAACTGGGTCACTTGTCCTCCTTGGTGCCTGATTCTTCTCTCTGCTGAGCTTTCCGCTCTCCAGCCGTCCCCGGGCTCCCCTAATGGATGCTTCGATTCTCCTGGAAAGATAAGAACAGAGCCCTGCCCCAATCCCAACCCTGGGACAATTGCCCTCTTTTTTTTTTGGGGGGGGGGGGCTAGGTAGTACTTCTCCTGAAGCAAATTTGGCCTTCCGACAACAAACAAAGTGTTATCTTTCAATCCGGGTTAAAGAAGAAATCATTCTGTCACCTTGGAGCTAAATCAGCTGCAGTGTATATATTTTGAGATCCCAAAGGACAATCTGCCTGCATCGAGAAGGCCTTTTGTAAGTAGCCTCCAAACCTAGGTCCCTCCAAATCCCATGTGTGTGTCTCTGAACTCTAATTATTGGGATCAGAGACCTGTGTTTCCCATCTGAAGGGATCAAAGATGTGTTCCACCACTCCTGGATCGAAGTCTTTCTCTATTTAGAGTTTGCCCTGCATCAGGCTGACCCTGAGCTCCGAGATCTGCCCGTTTCTGTCTCCAGTGTGCTGGGAGCTGGGACCAAGGGTGTATTCTTCTTGAATGGTGGGACCAAGAGTATGCACCCTCACCACCCAGCTCCGTATGACTCCAGAACACATAAGACCACCAACTCTACGGTGCTCCACCCATCTCCGCTGAAGTAAAAGGCATGGGCCAACACCACAATTCTCTTGTATTTAACCTTAGCTCCACGTCTTCTCGACACCTGGAGGTCTGCAAAACCAGGCCGAACGGCTGTATCCTCTATTCCATTCACAGTGTTTCAGCCCTGCCACCTGCTTTTTTTTTTTTTTAGTTAATAAATTTATTTGTTTGTTGCTTCAGGTTACATCCTTATCATATTGTCCTCTTTTCCCGCTTCCCAGTCCCACCCTCCCATGCTCTACCCCCTGACCCTTCCGTCTTGTTCTTCTGGGGTGGAGTGTCCCTGCCTAACAGTCTCTCACCACAGATCAGGAGTCATATGAGGGCCAAGAGCCTCTTCATTCACCGGGGGCCTACGAGGCAGTACTGCCAGTGAAAGGTGTCTCCTTGCTACTGGGAGAATACTAAAAAAAAAGACCAACAAACACACAAACCCACAAAAACAAAGAATATCAACAAAAAAAAAGAAGAAAAAGAGAAGGGAAAAGGAAAAAGAAAAAAGAAAAAAAGGAGAAGGAAAAAGAAAAAGAAATGAAAATAAAAGTTTATGTCCATGTTCCTTTTGGTGTGTTGGTTGTAGTACAGATATCCTGTACGATATAGCTAAAATCCTACTATAAGTGAATAGATGCCATGTGCATCCTTCTGAGACTGGGTTAGCTCACTCAGGATGAGCTTCTCTAGATCCATCCATTTGGTTGCAAATTGCATGATTTCATTGTTTCTGATAGCTGAGTAATATTCCATTGTATAGATGTACCACAATTTTTTAATCCATTCTTCAGTTGAGGGACATCTGGGTTGTTTCCAATTCCTAGCTATTACAAATAAGGCTGCTATGAACATAGATGAGGAGACTTCCCTATGTCTCCGTGAGAGGTCCTTTGGGTGTATACCCAGAAGTGGTATGGCTGGGTCCTGAGGCAAGGTTATTCCTAGATTTCTAAGATATCTCCAGACAGACCTCCATAGTGGTTTTACAAGCCTGCACTCCCACCAGCAATGGAGTAGGGTTCCCCTTTCTCCACACCCTCGCCAGCATGTGCTATCATTTGAGCTCTTTATCTTAGCCATTCTAACAGGTGTTAGGTGGAATCTCAGGGTCGTCTTGAGTTGCATTTCTCTGATGATTAAGGATGTTGAACATTTCTTCAGGTGTCTCTCAGCCCTTAGGGATTCCTCCTTTGTGAATTCTCTATTTAGCTCCATCTCCCATTTTTTTGATTGGATTATTTGGTTTCTTGGCATTTAGTTTCTTGAGTTCTTTGTAGATTTTGGATAGTAGCCCTCTATCAGATGTGGGGTTGGTGAAGATTTTCTACCAGTCTGTTGGTTGCCGTTTTGTTCGAATGACAGTGTCCTTTGCCTTACAGAAACTTTTCAGTTTCATGAGGTCCCATTTATTGATTGTTGATCTCAGGTCCTGAGCTGTTGGTGTTCTGTTCAGGAAGTTGTCACCTGTGCCAATGAGTTCAAGGGTTTCTCCTACTTTTTCTACTACTATATTTAGTGTGGCCAGCTTTATGTTAAGGTCTTTGATCCACTTGGACACTTGGATTTAAGTTTGGTACAAGGTGATAGGTATGGGTCTAATTTCATTCTTTTGCAAGTGGACATCCAGTTGGACCAGCACCATTTATTGAAGATGCTGTCCTTCTTCCATTGTGTGGTTTTGGCTTCTTTGTCAAAGATTAGTTGGCTATAGGTGTGTGGGTCCATTTTGGGGTCTTCAATTCAATTCCATTGATCAACTGGTCTGTTTCTATACCAGTACCATGCTGTTTTTATTACTGTTGCTCTGTAGTACAGCTTGAAATCTGGAATGGTGATCCTCCAGATGTTTTTTCATTGTACAGGATTGATTAAGCTATTCTGGGCTTTTTGTTGTTCCATATGAAGTTGAGAAAAGCTTTTTCCAGGTCTATAAAGAATTGTGTTGGTATTTTGATAAGAATTGCATTAAATCTATATATAGCTTTTGGTAGGATACCATTTTTATTATGTTGATCTTACCTATCCATGAGCATTGGAGATCTTTCCATCTTCTAAAGGCCTCTTCCATTTCTTTCTTCAGGGGCTTGAAGTTCTTGTTGTATAGGTCCTTTACATGCTTGGTTAGAGTTACCCCCAGGTATTTTAGGTTGTTTGTGGCTATTGTGAAGGGGGTTGTTTCCCTTATTTCTTTCTCGGTATATTTGTTTGTTGTATAAAGAAGGTCTTCTGATTTTTTTGAGTTAATTTTGTATCCAGACACCTTGCTGAAGTTGTTTATCAGCTGTAAGAGTTCTTTGGTGGAGTTTTTGAGGTCGCTTATATATACTAACATATCATCTTCGAATAGGGATAATTTGACTTCTTCATTTCCAATTTTTATCCCTTTGATCTCCTTTAGTTGTCTTATTGCTCTAGCAAGGACTTCAAGTACTATATTGAAGAGATATGGTGAAAGTGGACATCCTTGATATCCCTGAGTTTAGAGGAAATGCTTCAAGCTTCTCTCCATTTAATTTGATGTTGGCTACTGGCTTGCTGTATATTGCCTTTATTTTTTCTAGGTATGGTCCTTGTATGCCCGTTCTCTCCAGAACTTTTAGCATGAAGGGGTGTTGGATTTTGTCAAATGCTTTTTCTGCATCTAGCGAGATTATCATGTGGTTTTTTTCTTTCAACTTGTTTATGTGGTGAATTACATTGATAGACTTTCGTATATTGAACCATTCCTGCATTCCAGGGATGAAGCCTACTTGATCATGATGCATGATACTTTTGATGTGTTCTTGAATTCGGTTTGCTAGTATTTTATTAAGTATTTTTGCATCTGTGTTCATGAGGGAGATTGGTCTGAAGTTCTCTTTCTTTGTTGGGGCTTTGTGTGGTTTAGGAATCAGAATGACAGTGGCTTCATAGAATGAGTTTGGCAGTGTTCTTTCTGTTTCTATGTGGTGGAAGAGTTTGAAAAGTAATGGTGTTAGTTCCTCTTTGAAGGTCCGGTAGAATTCTGTGCTAAAGCCATCTGGCCCTGGGATTTTTTTGGTTGGGAGATCATTAATGACTGTTTCTTTTCCTTGGGTGTTATTGGGCTGTTTAAGCTGTTAATCTGATTTTGATTTAGTTTTGGTAGGTGGAATTTATCGAGGAAATTGTCCATTTCGCTTAGGTTTTCAAACTTAGTGGAATATAGATTTTTAAAGTAATGCCTGAATATTTTCTGGATCTCCTCAATGTCTGTTGTTATTTCTCCCTTTTCATTTCTGATTTTGTTTATTTGGGTTCTTTCCCTTTGCCTTTTAGTTAATTTGGCTAGGGGTCTGTCTATTTTGTTGATTTTCTCAAAGAATCAACTCTTGGTTTCATTGATTCTTTGTATAGTTCTTTTTGATTCTTAGTTGTTGATTTCAGCCCTAAGTTTGATGATTTCCTGCCTTCTGCTCTTCTTGGGAGTGTTTTTTTTTTCTTTTTTTTCCAATTCACCCAGCTTAGCTGTTAGTTCACTAATATGAGCTGTCACAATTTTCTTTTTGAAAGCACTTAGTGCTATGAACTTTCCTCGTAGCACAGCTTTCAATGTATCCCATAGATTTGGGTATGTTGTGTCTTCATTGTCCTTGGATTTTAAGAAGTCTTTGATTTCCTTCTTTATTTCTTCCCTGACCCAGTGGTCATCCAGTAAGGAGCTGTTCAATTTCCATGTGCGTGTAGGCTTTCTGTTGATTCTTTTGCTGTTGAAGACCAGCTTTATTCTGTGGTGGTCTGATAAGATACAAGGTGTTATTTCAATTTTCTTGTATCTATTGAGACTATCCTTGTGACCAACTATGTGGTTGATTTTGGAGAAGGTTCCGTGGGGTGCTGAGAAAAAGGTGTATTCCTTTGTGTTTGGGTGAAACGTTCTGTAGATATCTGTTAGGTCCATTTGTTTCATGATCTCTGTTAGACTCAATATTTCTCTGTTTGTCTTCTGTCTTGATGATCTGTCCACTGTTGTGAGTGGGGTGTTGAAGTCTCCCACTACTAATGTGTTGTGATCGACGTGCGCTCTAAGTTTTAGAAGTGTTTCTTTTACGAAAGTAGGTGCCTTTGTATTTGGGGCATAGATGTTCAGTTTTGAGATTTCCTCTTGATGAATATTCCCTTTAATGAGTATATAGTGCCCTTCTTTGTCTTTCTTCATTAACTTCAGTTGGAAGTCTGTTTTGTTTGATATTAGGACGGCTACTCCAGCTTGCTTCCTAGGTCCATTTGCTTGGAAAACCTTTTCCCAGCCCTTTACTCTGAGGCAGTGTCTATCTTTCGTAGTTAGATGTGTCTCTTGTATACAGCATAAGGAAGGGTCTTGCTTGCGGATCCACTCTGTAAACCTATGTCTTTTTATTGGGGAGTTGAGTCCATTGATGTTGATGGATATTAGTGACCTGGGGTTGTTATTTCCCATTAGTTTGGTATAGGTGGTGGTCCTGTGCCTCTTTTGGTTTAGTTGCTGAGGGATTTTCTATTCCCTTTGTTTTCTTGGGTGGAGTTTTCTTCTCTGGGTTGGGATTTTCCTTCTAGGATTTTCTGTAGGCCTGGGTTTGTGGGGAGATATTGTTTAAATTTGATTTTGTCATGGAATATCTTGTTTTCTCCATCTATGTTGATAGAGAGTTTTGCTGGGTAAAGTAGTCTGGCTGGGCACATATGATCTCTCAGGACTTGTAGTATATCTGACCAGGCCCTTCTAGCTTTTAAAGTTTCTGAGGAGAAGTCAGGTGTAATTCTGATGGGTCTGCCATTGTATGTGACTTGACCTTTTTCTCTTACAGCTTTTAATATTCTTTCTTTGTTCTGTACATTTGGTGTTTCAATTATTATGTGGCGAGAGGAGTTTCTTTTTCTGATCTAATCTGTTCGGTGTTCTGTAAGCCTCTTGGATTTTTATTGGCATCTCTTTTTTCAGGTTTGGGAAGTTTTCCTCTATGATTTTGTTGAAGATATTTCCTGGACCTTGGAGTCGGGAGTCCTCTCTTTCCTCTATACCTATAATTCTTAGGTTCCGTCTTTTCATTGAGTCCTTGATTTCTTGGATGTTGTGGGTGAGAGATTTTTTAGCCTTCTCATTTTCTTTGGATGTTATACTGATTTCTTCCACTGAATCTTCCATGCCTGAGATCCTGTCTTCCATCTCTTGCATCCTATTTTTGATACTCACATCCATAGTTCCTGTTCTCATCCCTTGATTCTCCACTTCCTCTTTTAACTCTGACTGTGTTTTCTTTATTGTTTCTATTTCTATTTTTATGTCTTGTATGGTTTTGTTCATTTTGTACATTTCCTTCTCCAGCTTGCTTGTTTTTGTGTGAAAATCTTTCATTGCTTTGTCCTTTTCCTGTTCAAGCTCTGTCACCTTGGCTTGGAGCTCTTAATGGTGTTGTTCCTTGTTTTGACTTGTAAAATTGTGGCTTCTTTGATTTCCTTCATAGTTTTAAGTTCTTCTTGAAGGGACTCTATCACTTTCCATAATACAGAATTGTCAACGTTTTCATGTGTTTCTGTTGGTGTGAGGTCATCTGAATTGGATGAGCTAGGATAATTCTGCTTTGTTGGAGTTATATTTCCTTGATTTCTATTTTTTTTTTTTGACCTTTGGCCATTGGGTGCGTTTAGCTGTCTTTTCTTGTCGTTTTCTGTGCTTGGATCCACAGTGGATGCTTTGGTGCAGGGGACGAGTTACTTGGCTATCTGTCGTTGCTTACAGGGGCTTTCAGGGTCACTGTGGTTTTAATCGCCTGAGGCACTGTGAGCTGGTGCTGCCTATTCCCAGGTTGTAAGTAATGGACCGGAATTATTTCACTGCTCCCATTTCAGACTTCTCTATGTTGTACTCTGAGTTATCAGCCTGTAATGGTTCTGATGGTATGGACCTGTTTGCCCAGACACAGATTCTGTGGGCTTTGTTTGTCATCATGGAGGCTGACAGGGTCTGGTTCCACACCTAATATGTCTGGATTTTCCAGAATACAGCTATGTTCCCCTGATTTCTGGTTTCTCACTAGGCTTCTTGCCACAGACCTGACCTCTGTGCCTGATTCCCTCCCTGTCTGCCCAGCTACGGGTCTCCCTCCCTGGCTGCTCGGCCATGGGTGCACCGAGCCCCAGATCCTCCGGCCGCCTGAGTGTGCCTCTTGCCCCAGCAGCTCAGCCGTGGGTGCGCGGATCCCTGGCCCCGCCCACACCTGGCTCCCTCCCCAGTTGTCCTGCTGTGTGTTCGCAGAGATTTGGCCCTGCCGGCGCTGGGCTCCCTCCCCAGCTCCGCTGCCATGAGTGAGCGGGGATTCGGCCCCTCCCACCAGCCTTTGTCTTCCCGGCTTCCCGCTCTCTCGGAACCTCCGCCCTCCGCATCTCAAGCGGCTGTGGGCCACCTGCTGAGCTCCCTGTTTTTTCCTTGCTAAGACTTCCACTATCCCGCAAAGTTTCTTAAGTGGGTATAAGTTCTTCCTGAGGTGTGGGGAGCCCAGTAGGCTAGTGATCGATTGCCAAGTGGCCTCTGATTCTGCCTGCTGTGAGTTGGGGTCGATCTTACCAGGCGCCTCTCCAAATGGGAGTTCCCGAATCCCGGGTTTAGTGGCTTCCGTGTCTGCGAGAGATGGGGGGGAAAGCCTTACCCTGGGACTTTTAACCGTCCCTTGGGAGCTGTGAATGTTCCTGGGGGGGTCTAGCCCCTCCGGTTTTTGCACAGTGCCCAATAACTCTGTGTTTTTTATGGCTCTTTTTTCTCCACGTTCAAAATGCGTCAGTGTAGGTCGCCGCCATCTTGGCCCCCTGATCTACATCTTTATTGATAAGTCCTATATTAAATTAGAAGAAATTGCAAGGTAATTAGATGGAGACCTAAAAGGAATGTACTGCATAATGTAATTCAAGCTCATCAAAGCTGAAAGTCCAAGGAATACTGGATAAAGAAGATCAAATTGGGTGGAATGTTTTCTTCTGCTAGGTTAAACCCAAGGGTCTTACAGGGATGGCCAGACACTTTAACAAGAATGCCTGGCCTCCCAAATGTCCAGTTAGCAATCCCAACAGAAGGAATATTTGCTTTTTCCTGATTCCTGTAGAAACACTCCAGGACTGCAACTGAATAAGCTGACTTAGATCATATATCCACCTCCAAGTCAGTCACTACAAGATGCTTTGTAATATTGATAAGGACTGTGTAGTATGTTCATTCTAAGCTAGGTACAATTAAAACAATTTCCTTCCAAATTATATATGTGGAGACACGGAATGGGAAGATCTCCCCCACTCCCAGGAAAGATTAATAAAAGCAAGAGGGGTTCTGGGAGGGCAAAGTGGTGCATGACCTTTTCAATAAATAATAGATTCTCATATCCTGCAGCTCATTTTTTTTTGTTTGTTTGTTTTTGGAGCCCTGAATATATCCCAGGGATATTATTACATCTGTGAAGCAAGCCTAACCTCTAACAGCATACAGTCCTTTCCCAGAAAGCTGTAATGTGTTTATGTGTATGGTACATTTCATCAATTCCTGTCTGCCTCTAGCATGGGAACTACCTCCACCCAGTAGCAGATTTAATCTGGATTATATATTCTGGTGGATACATACCTCAACTCCTTCACACACACCCAAAATTAGATAATTCTGAAGTATATTTGCTAAGAACTTTGGTTATTGGCAGAATTGGACTCCAGGTATCTGAATTAATAATTCAACTTAAAAATATAGCCTGTATCTATTTCCTTCCATCTTTTGTGACAATTCTCTATGTGTCTTTCTTATTTACTAGAAAAGCTTTCCAAATAGTACATGTGCTTAAAATTTTAATTCATATACCAGAAACAGAAAGAAAAGAAGGAAAAAGGTGGGAGAGAAGGAAGGAAGGAAAAGAAGGATAAATAGTCTGCAATGTTTTAAGAAGTATTTAATTATAAATGGAAGAACAATTTTGAAGGAGATTCAAGAATAAGGTGACTAGATTGAAAAACCCACATGTGACCTGGAAACCTTTTTGATTGCCAAGTCACACTTTATGTTTATTTTAGAAATAATCTAACCTATGAAGAAAGTGGAATTTTAAACCCTTGCTTAAGATTCTGAAATGTATTAATAGAGACAGTACAGAGGTTCTATAGAAGATACTTTTCTAGTAGCTGAAAGTGTGACCATTCACCTTTGCTTTTGAAGTCATACAATCATATAAAATAAAACTCTGGTTTTGTCCTTCCTCTGCTTGGGAAAGACTCAAGATTACAAAAGCATGTTATCTCCCTGAAACTGAGTAAATGTCAACACTTACCATCCACCCAGGCAATGAAAGAGCCTCCACAAGAGAGTCTAATAAAGTAAAGCAACGCACAGCTGCCATGAAGAAGTAGGTGAGAAGGTGTCGTCATCTGAAGTTCTTTGTGTCGGTTTGGATGCATTCCCAGTACACAGAAGTGTAAAGGAAGTGATTTCTCTCAAAATAAACACATCAATCAAGAACGATAGAGAAAGTAACTGTTTCGTCCTTTGATGTGTGAAAGAATGCATGTCATGTGGAATTTATTCCCATGCAGTGTCTCTATTTCCCTTTAGGTTCTTTTCTCCATCTCACACATAAAAATATTTAAAATGGACAAAATTTGTTAAGTGCTAATCATGTGTTCTGTTCTGTGTAAACTACTTCATTTAAGTAATTGCATTGACTCAACCCCAGAAATGTGATAGTTCCCATGTATGTTGCCAGAATATTACAGGTAAAAGATCTCTACTGTCTCAGGCAATTATTATGTAGTAGCAGTTCACACAGAATTTTATGAATAAAGTAATTCAAGCTAAAAGAGGGTAAATAGACTCACAGGCTCTCACATCATGCTTAGAGGCAGGTTCTCTGGCTCCAGTGGGGATCAGGATCAACAACTGTGTAAAAATCACACAAAACTCAATGTTTAAAACAATGAATTTTTATATTTCTCAAAAACCTGTAGAGCACGTGGGTAGTCTTTTCTGGTCTCATCTGAGCTCACTAATGCATATATATGCAGTCACAAGTTGGGAAGGTGGCAATGTAAATCTTACATGTACTCACATGTTTTAGGGCCACATGAAAACTGGCTGACCTACGATGTTCTTGGTTGAATGAAGTGGGCTCAGTTTCTCTCGGTCTCGTTCTGCTGGAGGTCAGTCCAGGCTTGTTTTCACAACAGTGATATGTTTCCAAGAAAGAAGGGAAAAAAATGTGACTTTTAGTCTAAACCCCATAGTTATATGTATGACAATATATTGACTGAAGGAAGTCACATGGCTAGCTTGGACACTGGAGGTAGAAAAGAGTCCTGTGTCTTGATGCAGGAAGTATACATTAATGTTTTTAAAAATGACACATGCACAGCATAGAGTACAGCATGTCGGCCAACCCACTGCAGATGTTTTCTTTCCCAACCATGCCTGCTTTGCATCCCTTTCAAAGAACATCTACAATAGTCTTTACTTTCTCTTTTCCTGAGCCAATGAATCGAAAAGAGAATCTATGTACTATCAACTCTGACAGACATTCTCAAACCTTATAAGCAGCCGTCTTCCCATCACTGTGACAAAATACATTTATAAAACCAACTTCCAAAAAGAAAAAACTTGTTTGACTCACAGTTTCAGAGGTTTGAGGTAATGGTCACATGCTCTAGTATTTTGGGACTCTGGATGGAAATGCATCATGACAGAGAGCATGCATATTTTCTCATATCATAATAGAGAAGAATAAAGAAGAAGAGGAGGAGTCGGGGAAAAAAAGAGGGAAGGAGGACAGAGTAAGAGAGACTGAGGCACTGATATTCTCTCCAAGGGTATACCCCTAATGTCCTAACTTAACTTCCATTATGCCCACTACCTCCTGAATGTTCTACCATGTTCCAATAGGCTGGTGAAGGAGCTTTCAGGAATGAAGGACATATATGATCCAAAAAATAAATTAACTCTGACCCAAAGACAAACTTTTCCAGGTTTCCTAGAGGTTATCATCCAGTTACCAGATATGTCCAGGCATGGAAATGGAAACTTACCTCTGTGAGACAGCCTTCTGCATTGCTTTTCTATTACAGATCAAAATATCTTTCCTCCAATTACATTTTATGTTCTGTGAAGCAAACTAATACAGGAATAATATCTTTTATGTGATAATCATTTTATAACCCAAATCACTCATTAATATCTTAAATTTTTATTGTTTCCTAAACCCAACTATTCAAGTGCTCCTCAGATGATATCAATATAAGGACACCTTACTGTATGTATACATATTGTCAATGTTCCTCCCAATAATGGAACCCAAAGCCATTTGTGCACTATAAAATCTGACTCACTAGTGTGGATTTCAATGTTACTGTAGCACCAATGACCTAAACATTCTGCTTCTGTTAATACAGCCAAGCCTATCTTGTCTCTTCTTCTTCCCTTTGAAATTGCACTTCCTTATTAACTGCATTAGATTGAATTTGGCATCTCATTCACAGTAAATGATTTGGAATATGTCATTCATGTCCATAATAGTATGTTTGATTTTGAAGACAAAAAAAATAGCTATGTGCCTGCCTTTATCCCTCTATCATTTTCTTGTAAGTTGGGTCTTATCTTTATAGCATGTGGCAGTAAACAATAATGTCATTTAGCATACTTATTCATCATTTCAATCTTCTCTCCTGAGACATTTTATAGGGCTAGGTGCTATGAAGCTGAATGAGGTATAAACATACATTACTTCTCACCAATAGTTGAGTTTGAAGATTCTGCAGGCTCCTGATGAGGCTGTGGGGTAGAACACTCTCTTTCAGTTAAACTCTCACTTCCATAGGTTTTCTTCTAAAGCCTTTTCATACATTCCAGAAGCTCTCTAGAACTGAGAAAAAAGAATCTACAGCACTTTGGAGTCAAGAAGTATCTACCTTCCATGTCATCCTTTATTGCAGACTTCCTCGACGTGCGGATGTCTTCTTTAGACTTCAACATCCTTGCCCACAACCTTGTGTGCTGCTGTGACCTCCAATCCTTAGATCTTCACTTTTCAGGGGATGCAAGTTAATTGTATATCCTTTTCTAAATTTCCTTGTTCTCTTGGGCCAGGAACATGCAATACGGCGCTCTCTGTCCTAGGTAGATGGCAGTGTGTAAAAGAAAGCCCTAGTCACATTCATGTGCCTGGTGCTACTTGCTACACAGTGCATTCTAGTACCATCGTGAGTTTCTACTCATTCTCCTTGGGGTTGAGGAGAACATGTTTACAGGCCAAGCTTTATCCAAGGATTCAGGCAGCCAGGTTTTTATTCTTAGCTTCTCTGAATCAGATTAGACTTTTTTTGTAAGAAAATATTCAGCACCAATGGGTAAGATCTAACTTAGGACTCTAGCTGATGATGCCTCCAGGATTGGTATCTAAATTCTTCCCCAATACTCTAATAGCTCTAGAAGCCATATCTGAGCTGCCCTTTATCAGAACCAGTATTCTCACTAATCTATAGTCAGCTCTGCAAACAAACAACCAGCTCCACTGTAATAGAAGTCATATGGCCTCCTTTGAGTGAATTGTTTTCTCTCTGTCAATTTTCAGCACATGAAAACCATGCAATTCCATGCTGTTATCTCAATATATTTTAAAAGATATCTGTGTTCTAGAACTAAGAACATCCATCTCCCTGTCATCGTACTGCCTATCTTCATAACAGAAAATCATGGGCATCGGTCTTGAGAGGCAGAAGGATAAGTATAAAGGAATTCGGGAATGAGGCATCTTTTCTTCCAACACATATGTTGACAGTTGAACAGCTGAGACCTAATTGGAGCATCCACATGCTAAGGAAGTTTCCAGATAAAGGTGGTATGGAAACCATATGCTCCCTGACCCCACAGGGCCACATCATCTTCCTTCTCTATCCCAGATAGCCATGTGGGATACAGAAAAGAGGTATAGTAGAAACATGCATGAATTAATTTGACTTCTATATTACTACATATACCCAGTATAATATGCACTCATTATATTCATTATATACAAAAAATTTAAATTTCTGTAATAAAAAATTGATAAAATCCCAGTTGCTAAATAAAATTCTTAAGACAGTCATTATACCAAATGATAGAAAATTCAAAACATCATGATACTATGATAAGACATGAGTGGAAATGCTTAATAGTATTGCTTCATTTTATCCTCTACATATCATCAGAAATCTTATAAAAAATTGGTTTTCCATGCTTCAATTCAGTGATAAAGAAAGAGAAAGGAGTTGAGGGTAGTAAAAGAGATAGGAGAAAGAAGAGAAAAAAAAACAGGAAAAAAAGTAAGACCCACAGAGGACCAATGATCAGCATCTGGAACATTACACCCCTATAGTTAAGTACTTAAATAAAGGTTTTGGGGGATCACAAAACTCTTTTCACCTTAAAAGCAGCATGTAATGTAGTGTAACTGAGAGATAGGAAAGAGAACAGAGTCAACAGTTCAAGTCTTCTCTCTGGGCTGAAGGAAAGGCTGTGAACTGAGGGTGTAATATGGTGTAACTGAGACACAGAGAAAAACACAGTCAACAGTAGAACACCATGTCATTTCACTGGGAGGGAGGAGAGGCTGAACAGCCTGGACAGAGCCAGAGCACAAGGGGATGGCTGGGGGAGAGCAAAACAGCATCCTGTATTTTGAATGAGATCTTCACTCTCTTGCAGTGTGTCGGTTCCCATCTATAGAGTACAAAAATACTCTGTAGATTCACTCATTTGATAACTCAGCAGATGGCATGTGCGGCACACTTTTCAACACAGTGACAATTCACTTGGAACCCAAACAGACAAATTTCCCTGCCCTAATGCCTTTTTCTTACAGATGGAAGAATAACCTAGTGTTTTGATAATGTTGTAGCCTATAGAAATAATTACAAATGACATCCTACTCCATTTCTTGCTACCATAGCAGAGTTAGAATGGGTGATTAATAAAGAGAAGGGTGTTTAAGTATGACCCTTCTGAAGGCTGGAGGTCCAAGTGCACAGTGGTTCTTCTGGAAAGTAATTTTAGACTGCATCAGCACAAGGCAGAAAGTTGGGGGCCGAGGGGTTGTGAAATCATGTTTATAATAAATTAGACCTCCTGAATGGTTGAATTATTCCTGGGATGATGATATCAATCCATTGAACTGTGCATTCATGGTCACCTCATTTCACATAGTTCTCATTTCTCATTGAGTTTCTAACACATGAACTTTAGGAACACATTTAAGCCATGGCAGCAGGTAAAAATGATAGAAGCTCATCTTGGCATAAAGTATACAAAATAAACTGTGGAAATCATCTTCAACTAGTGACCTTTTGGCAATGACCTGGAGAAAGTGAGAAACATCTGAGGAAAGAATGCTATAAGCAGAAGGATCATGAAGGAGAAATACCTTGAGGCAGGAGTTTCCGACTGTAAGCAAGCCAAAGGCAGGATGTGTGTGTCCAGGATATAGAAAAAAAAAAAAACAATAAGAAATAACAGTGGCTTAGACCACAATGTCAGTGATAGGGATAGAGTTGTGGAGAACAAGATTCCATGGACATATTCTACCTGTAGAACCAACAGAATTTTCCAATGACTTGGATGTGGAATATGAATAAAGGGGAGATCTGTAAAGTTTAGACAATTAGAGAAGGAAAGTTATTGTTTATTAAGTTGTAAAAGACTGAGACAGGATGCTAAACATTCAGAAGGAAATATTAAACTATTGCTTCATATAACCTTGTGCTATTTGCAAGGGAGACACAGACTTGGCATGAAAATTCGTGAGTGATCAATTCTCATCCTGAATCCTACAGCATGCCAACATTCGGTGTTCAGAGAGTTGAGAGGTAATTGAAATAGAGCACAGGGATGGTTTCCTGGAAGAAATGAGAACATCTTTCCATGCAGAGGGAATGGCCATCTGGTCAATTAAGACAAGGGACAAGATTTACAAGATGTAATCCTTTGGAGACGTTGGCAAGATATTTTTTAATGAAGAATGGAGTGAGTTCCAGAAAGAAAGGAAGACAGATATGATGACAATATTAATAAGCATGTCCTTGGAAAAGTTTTGCTAAACAAGGAATCTCAAAATTGTAGTGGTAGCTGGAAAGAAGATTGGTATGGAGGCAAGAGGTTTTGAAGATGAGTTGAGTCTCATACCTTCTTCATTTGCTAATATAAACATTTGTGTTGGAGATAAAGATTGCTTGCTGGTGCAACATCTTTTAGTAGCCAAGAAGGTTGAGCTCTGGTGCAAATATGCAGAGGTTGGCCTTGGCCATAGATGTAGAATTTATATTAATACTGACTAGGAGAAAGGTGAGTATATGAAACGTCCATGTAAAGTGGAAGTGGAACAAGAAATATCAGAAAATTGTATTGTGCTTTTTATCTTCTCTCCCCTGCTCCCCCAAGCAAAATACAGAAGAGTAAAGTGAGATTTTTGGTTACTGTGCATTCAAAAAAAATTTTTAAGGAAGGAGTAGTTTATTTTGTATCAAAGTTTGAGGTCATAATTATCATGAAGAGGAAGACATAACAGCACAAATATGAGGAGGCTGGTCACATTTTGTTTTCTGGAAGCCGAGAGGTGAATGCTGGAGCTCAGCTCATTTTCTGTTCTCCTTTTAAATCAGTCTTAGATCCCAGGGCATGGAATGGACCTATTTATATTCAAGGTAATCTCAACATCTCAAGTAAGCTAAAACTCATGGAGATAGATGGATAATAGAATATTAATATGATTTGCCAAATATATATGGACTAACATTGGGAATGTATGTTATACCTTACAATTTTCATTAACTGAGGACTAATTATTCAAAAAAAAAAAAGGAATTGTGAGTTCTGGCAGAAGGGAGAGAAGGTGGGAGGGTGAGGCCGGAAGGCATGGTGGAAGGGGACTGTGATGGAGATGTAACTTGAAGTAATAAATAAGCATTTAAAAAATACCTGAGAAAAACACCGCTTTGGAAATAGAATGACTGTAGTAAATAAACATGAGAGTCACAGTATAATCACATTACACCAGACAAGAAACAGCAAGATAGTGATGGCCTGGGCTAAGCACAAGGTCTTAAGTTTGATATCCAGAATCCACATAAAAATGTTACCCAAAGTAGGTCAAGGTGAAGCTCTTGCTCTTGGTTGGAGACTGCTCATCTCTCATTTATCCTATGTGGTAGAAAGAGAGCTAGAGTGCTCTTTCAGGTTCCTTTTAGTCTCATGTACTGTAGCTCTACTTTCAGGACCTCATCTAAACCTAATCAAGTATTTCCCAAACCTTCTATTATGTGATTGTATCAAGTTGAGTCACAAAGTCAGAATAATATACTTGGGAAGACACAGAGATTCAGACCATTACAGAAACAGGGAAGAAGAATTGGTGTTTCATTCAATGAGACTGTGAAACAGAGAAGCATTTTTTATGTAGAGAACGCATACTCTGATGGTTAGCCTTGATTATCAACAAGATCTAGACTCACCCAGGAGACATTCTGTTAGGGATGTTCCAGATTAGCTTATTCAAGATGTTGAGAGCATTCCAATTTTTAAAATTAATTTACAAGAATAGTAATTTGGAAAGACAGCCTGGTGGTGAAAGAGTGGGGTACATACAATAGATAAAAATTGTATTAATGAGGTGTCAGAGGAGAGAGAAAAGACAGATGAGCTAAAAGACCAGGGTACTGAAAAGATTGGCCTCCTTGAGAATGTGTGCTGATTATTTTTTGGTCAAGTTGGCATAGCTAGAGTTATTTGGGAGGAGGGAACAGACAAAATGCCCCTCACCAGAATGACCTGTGAGATAAACCTGTGGGGCTTATTCTTGATTAATGGTTAATGTGGTATGGCTCTGCCCATTGTAGGTAGTGTAATCCATGCGAAAGTGGTTCTGTGTGCTAGATCAGTTGGTAGAGCATGAGACTCTTAATCTCAGGGTTGTGGGTTCGAGCCCCATGTTGGGCACCAGATATTGTTGGGGCCCATACCCAGGACTCTTGGGCGTGGGGATGAGCTGGTGCGGAGTCAAGACCCAGATTCCAGGAGTCTAGTAAGAAGCAAAAGCAGACTCATTTATTTCCAAAAGAGGGGGTTCCCTTTATAACCTAGGGGGTTCCCTTTATAACCTCCACCCACAGTCCCATTGGCTCCCAAACTGCAGGCAGGTTGCTGCTGCTCTTCCTCATTGGCTCCTGTCCCTCACTACCTGGTGTGGCGTCATCAGTCTCCAGGCAGGTCTAAGGCCGGGCATGTTAGGACATGCTGGGCAGGTCTTTCAGGTCAGCTGCACATGGAAGCTCAACCATACATGCACTATTTAACAGTAGGCCTTGTTTCTGCTCAATGGCAGACCTTATTCCTCCTACAGTTCTGGAATCTAGAATCTGGAATATACACAGAAATCTAGAATGTATATGAGAAGGCAGACTGAGCAAGTCATGAAGAGCAAGCCACTAAGGAGAATTCCTTCCTTGCTTCTGCTTCAGGTCCAGACTCCAGGTTCCAGCTTTAAGTTTCTGCCCTGAATCCTCTCGTTTTTGAATTGTAATCTGGGAATCGTTAGATGAAATAAAACTTTTTGTCCCCAAGTTTTTTTGGTCATGGTGTTTTTTTTTTTTTTCACAACAATATAAATGCTAACTAAGTGAAATCACAACTTTATGATATAAATACTGGCTAAAATTTTAAAAATAATCCAAGAGCTAAAAAAATAAAATGAAGAATGGGGTATAAATCATGAACTGGTAGATGCCTGAAATTAGGAAGAATTATTGATATATATTAATGATATAAGCTTTAAAATTGATTTTCATTAAGGAAGGAGAGAGAATAGTTTGGGCACTAGAATGATGAGACAGGGGCCATTTATCACATCTCTAGGCTAATAGTAGCAGGAGGAAAAAATGCAAATTAAAAAGGTTTCATAGCAGAGTTCCTTATCTAGATTAGACCAAAAGAGTGTAAAGAAATTTATAAAAGAGGGGAAGTTATAATAGAGGGATTTCTGACAAGATGTGCCTGAATTGCACAAAATTCAAAGGGTGGGTTTAAGAATTAGGAAGGGAAGTGGATGAGGTCAGTTAAGTAGCATATGGACAAGGATTGTACAGAAATCTGGGAAGAAAAGATTATCTGACTATGCCTGGCTTATAGTATCTGATTGGAGTGAGAGGTTACATTAGTGGCAGAGCTAGAATACTGGGAAGGTAGGGTATATGGTCTCTAAAACTCTAGGTCCTCTCTCTCTTTCTCTCCCTCCTCTCTTTCTCTATCTGTCTCCTCTCCCTTCCTCTCTCCCCTTCCCACCCTCCCCACCTCCCATGCACATGCATAACATGCCAATGGTAATGTGCAAATCAAGGAAGAACTAGAATAGACATGAAACCTGAGGCCCCTCTTCATTGTGGATATTCATTGCTGTGATCATTTAATACATAAATGACTACATTAGAAATCAACTAATGAAGTTTAGTGATAGAATGGTAGAAAGGAAAGACTCAGTTTCTTCTCATCCTCATAGTGTCAGTCTTCAACATATTGCAGAAAGCTTTATTCATCCATTTAATTGACCAATCACTATATAGTGACATGCTCTGATTTACACTTTTCTCTTTAATGGTAAGCTGTACTCTACCATTTAGCCACACTGTCCAGACATCTTATGGGTTTAAATACATGAAGTCATTGACTCTCACCATATTACAAGGATGATACCTGCTACTAACAAGTGAAGGAATAAACTGAGGACCAAATCTATTTACATTAATAGAATGTAAATATCTATTTTTTTTTCTGATGGTCTTAGGCAACCCCTGTGAAAAGGACATTTGTCCCCCAAGTGGCGACAACCTACAGGTTCAGAACCACTGAACAAGTTCACAGTTGGTGGTAATGTTTGGGGATGTTTAGATGCAAGAAGTATGTCACTGGGAGTGAAGCTTGAGGTTATACAGTTGCATTCTACTTCCAGTTCACTTTCTCTATTTCATGCTAGCATTTGAAGATATGACCTCTTAGCTTCTTGCTCTGGCTACCATGCCTGCCTGCAATAACACGTTTTTATCCTCTGGAAGAGTCATGCAAGCAAGCTCTTCTTTCTTTCAAAAGTTTCTTTTGGTCATGGTGTTTTACCACAGGAACAGAGAAGTAACTGATATACTATTCATCCAGGGGAAGCTTGATTATCTTAATTTGAATACCCAAAACTAGAGAAAAGGTCTGAGGTCCTGGGGACACGGCCATAGGCAAGATGACTAAACTGAAAAGTTGGTTGAAAGAAGATGTAACATGAATCTGACAAACGGGGGAATAGGGATGTATCCTGAATATGGAGACATGTTTGCCTACTGTCTTGGTTACTATTCTATTGCTGTGAAGAGACACCATGACCAACTTATAAAATAAAACATTTAATTTTGCTTACAGTTTCAGAGGATAAGTTCAGGACCAGTATGGCAGCAGACAGACAAGCATAGGGCTGAAGCAGTATCTGAGAGCTTACATCTGGTGTACAGCCACAAGACAGAGAGAGCTAACTGGAAACACTATAACCTTTGGAAACCTCAAATCCCTCCCCTCCCAGTAACACACATCCTCCCAACAGTGCTACATTTCCTAATCCTTCCTAAAGAATCCCACCAAATGCAGACCAAGTATTTAAACTATAGAGCATATGGGGGCCGATTGCATTCAAACTACCACAACTGATCAAGAGGGGGTATCTTACATACCTGTGGCTTCTGCAACAAAGGTTAAAAGACAGCATGTATTCTCCCAAAGATGGGGAAGCCAAAGTATGAAGTCAACTTGTGTGTAGAGCTAGTTCCTTTTGAGGAAGCAAGGAGTTTATCTGCTTCATGAATTGTCCAACTGCCAGACTGGCTGGCTTCCCTAGGCTCTTAGAGGCTTCATCCAAATTTCTGCTTCAATTTTTGCATGACATTCTTCCTCAGCTCTCTGTGTCAAAAGTCTCACTCCTTATGAGGGTATTAGTCACCAAACTGACTACCCAACTTGTTATACCATGACTACACGTTAACTTGATTGTATCTGCAGATACCTTTTTTACAAAAATAGTAATATTCTCAGGTTCTGACTGGACATTTATTTGGGGGAGACACTATTCAATTCTTCAAACAGTTGAAAAGGTGAAGTTATAACAAAATCATTTTCATCCACATTCAAACTCATAGTATCTACATAGTTTAGATCTTGCTTAATTAGAGCTTTTCAAGAAAAGGTAATATTTGCTTTACATCAGGGATATTTATTATTCTGAAGCATAACTGTTTGATCATGTTTTCTGCCAGATTATCACATTTTTTCTAGGTCAGTATTTACCAAACTTGTTAAAACAGGTGATGTTTCCAGCCCAGCATCTCTGATTCAGTATCTGGAGGGTGTGGCCCCACAATTACATTTTAAACAAGTTCTTAAGTAATGTTAATGTTGACACTCTTGGTCTCAGCCTATACTTGAAGAAACCTCCTAATCTGCCAAAAACTGACTTTCTTCAACTCCAAATAAGGAAAAAGCGATAGCAGACATTTATTTCTGTTTTCTTACTATGGCTAATGGATGAACATGCAAAAAGAACCCAAGATATGCAGTTGTTTGTGCCAGTGTTATTATGATGTATGTTAATTCTTATTCATCCCACCATTGTGTCCAGCATGACATCCCAAGGCCTATGTAACAAATATTTTTATTCAGTGATAGATAGGATATAACTTTTGCATTTAATCCCTGAAAACAGAAATTATATTGTGTTAATATCTTGTAAAACATCAGCAGCAACATGATAGGTGCTGTATGGTGAATTCCAGCCTTTTTACTCAGGGTACAGCATGGTCTGTGCCACCCAGCAGAGGCAGATTTTTGAACCTGAATTTCTATTTTAAAAAACTACCTGGTTGGTGCCCTGTGGAAGATGATTTATAACTGACACAACACATGGATTTGTTTGCATCCCTCTTATTTTAAAAACTGCAAGCTTTCTATGCTGATGTTGCTTCCTCTTAACCTCCTCCGATCTTAGCAAAATTCTGTCAATCAAGTTCATCATAGTTCTTTGTTCTATGCTCCTTCTCTGTCCAAATACAAGTTTTGTACATGCTAGAGCATGCTCCTCCGCACAAAATCTTTGATGTTAATTGGCCCTTGACTCCTCTTCCTTCCAAGGAAGCAGAGCAGGTACATTCAATGTCTGTTCTCTTCTGTGTTGTTTGTCTCTACCACTAATACTTCCTGTCTTCAACATGACACACCTGGAAAACTGTGCTGAGATTTTAATCTGTGCAGCCTTTCTTTAAAGGTGCACTTCAATAGTGTATTCAATACCAATTTACCACCTTGGGCAGCTTTTCCTTTTATATCAGACTCTCACTCAACTCCTTGAAGTGACACCAAAGGTTCTCAACCAACTAATTCACAAATTTACATTTTTCTGTCTATCCCAGAAATAGAGGTTTCTATCTCATCTCCCACATTCATTCTGCTCACTCATGCACACTCACAGATTCTAGAAGGTTATGTTCTGACCTCCACATGATTTACACACACACACACACACATGCACACACAAATAAATAAGCAAATAAATAAATAAATAAATAAATGTTAAATTAACAAATAAAAATGTGGTGAAAAAACATAATCCTTGAACCCAAATAACCCTGGATATGATTTCCATTTCTTCCCTTAGTGTGTTATCTTGCATGAGTCACTAACTTCATTGAGCTCTCATTTCTTCATCTATAAATGACCACAATCCTGAGCTCTTGTGGTTGCTTTATCCATTGAAAGGTTATTCAGGACCACTAAATCATCAGAGCTATTATCACTGGTGTCATGCTATTGTCCCACCTACCACCCCCAATCTACTTGTTCCTGCCTGGATATTGTGAAATGTTTCCCTCAGTCTTTTCTCATAGAAATCACCTCAACCAATTCTTCCGTGATCTGTATTATATGTTGAGTTACACATCTATAGCAAGTATCCTGCTGCTGCCTTCTTCCTATCTATATCCTCCTTTCAAACAATAAATGACTCTTTAAAGAAATAATAACCAGAATTTTTTGCCCTTAGACTTGGTTTAAAATGTTTATCAGGTATTTGCTACATGTAATTAGCATGACTATATAGGACGGCACTTGCATATTCCTCGGTGCTGTAGATCCAGATCTTTCGTCCTCCTCTTCCATGCTTTATAACCTCTAGGCCATCCTCCTCCACCTTAATTACAGAAGGCAGGGAAGGTGCTCCCAAACAGCCACATCATGCTGCTACAGTTTTTTGCTTGTTAGTTTTTTCTTCACCAGACCAGGAGTTCACTGAAGACAAGATCTGTGCTCTACTCACAGTGTCTCTACAGGGACCTAGTGGAGTCCTTAGCATACAACTGGCTCTCAATATTTACTTCATTATATTTTTCCTGAGACTCTGCTTTGTGTTAGAAACTTTCAGGTACCATTTAATCCAGTATCTTCATCTTCAAATGTAGTTTCACAAATTAGTATAAACACATCAAGAACAACAGCGGGCACACAGGTGACTGTGTCACTCTACATTGACCTCATCTTAAGTGCATGCTTCTGAAGCTGTGTGTGACTCTCCTGATGAAAATGTCTAGGTCTGGAGGGAATGCTGTGATAGTGACTAGGAATGGTTAAGAGGCAAACTTAGGAGAAGTCCTCATTTTCTCTGTGCTGCCCATAACCTTTCTTGCTTCTAGTCATGAACTTCAGTTCCTCTGAAGTAAGAAAACTTGCCTCTAGGGTTTAGAAGAATAGGGTGTGAGCAAACTTCTCTGGATTATCATCCTCACATGATAATGAGTGGCTGCAAATCAAGGTATCTTGCCAGGAATTTTCTGTTCATTTGCATGGCTTTCCAGTAAGGTACAAACGAATACCTGGGATTTATCACTTCCAGACATCAGCCTTTTCTTCCAATCAACCTTTGGAACATCACCATTGTGGGACTCAGCTATTGTTTCTTCTACTCCTACTGGGGATTTGTTGCCTTAATAGGATCACACTTTATAGTCACTGACTAGAACTCCCCAGATCCCAGACAGCCTTCTGTTACTGAGCTTCTAAATGGTTCCTTCTGGATGTTCATATTTGCAAGTCTTCAACAGTTCTCTGGCTATAAGATGGGAACACATACTTCCTGTGTTTCTGCTTCTATTGCTGTTGCTAAGGCATTAGGTGCCTGTGACCAGGCCCAAGTTATGAGACTATAGACTAGTACATATTAAATTTTATATTTTCAGTATCAAATATATTTTATGTATTTTTCCACCACTACCCAAAACAAAACAAAACAAAAACATCATCGACATGGTTAGAATTTGTTTGATATCATCTTCTACCACATATCTATTTGATTTCACAAGATATTAATATAGTACCAATTACGTATGATGCTGTTTAGCTAAATAAAATGGTAGCTGAAAATTTCTAACTTAAACAGATTCTCAATAATGGGCAAAATATTTTGGATGATAGCTTCCAACTCAATTTCCCATGCTTTCTTTAGTTTAAAGGAAATCAAATAACATCTTAAACTTTTACATTTTTAATATTACTTCTGAGTTTTCAAAATCCTTACAGAGATTGTAATTTGTTTTGTCTATACTTACTTTTCTACCATTTACAATTATTTTCCAGTCCAAGTTAAAATATAGCCAAAGAGAATAAATGATGAATTTTGGAGTACACACACACACACACACACACACACACACACAGAGAGAGAGAGAGAGAGAGAGTGTTTCATCACAGCCCCAGATAGGCAACTACCTATCAAAATCCATTTGTAGAGCACTTGGGGCTATGAGGCTATACTGATGAATAAGAGAGGTAAAGTCTTGGCTCAAAGTTACGAAAATACATAGGCAAAGAAAGAAGTCAGCTTCATTGCACAAGGACTAGAGAGAACAGCCGGCAATCAAAGCCTTTTCAAATCTTGAGTCCATTTCTAAATCAACATAATCAAATAGCATGTGATTGAAAGGGTATGAGTTTTAGGCAAAAGGTCTTAAAGACATTGCTAACCCTCTTTTAGACTTGGGATATGCAGCTTAATTTCCTTCCCTGGGCCTCCAATGTGGCTTCTTTGTCAGGATTCATGGGAGGACTCAGGGAGGTAAGGGAGGAGACTGGAGGTTGAAAGTAGTCAGTGGATTTCCATAATAGTATCTAGTATGGACAGTACATAGAAATCTTCATGAATTCCATCCATAACTCAGTACTCTTCCTCCAACTTCTTTGTCTATGCCCTTTTCTTCCCTTGACCACAAGAACAAATGCCACGTGAGAAACTAGAAACTGCATGGTGTTATCATTCTGAATGTGAATGGTATGGGATGAACAGGTTCCATGTTTACAGTCTACATTTTGTCTTGCTGTATGAGCACACTATTCAAGGCTTGTTTTTAAGGTACAGGCATCTACTGTATCTAGTACTTACCAGTGTGCACATTATGGCAAAATATATCTTTGTGCAGATATATGGAAATATCTTCCAATGTAAATCCACAAAGAGGTTTCTCAGACTACAGAGTGGACTTTAGTAACCCTTCTCTGGTATTTGACTGTAAAATATCATCTGAATTACCAGCATTCTTTGGAGAATTTAGAGAGCATGGGAGAAATAGGAGCTATTGTGGGGTATGACATGATTGTGTGGATGGAACACTGGGGTTTAGTTTGGAATGGGATCGGTGATGGGTCCCTTCAGAGTCTTAGTGGAGTGTAATTTTGTTGTGGAGGAGATGAAGAAGTACTAGAATTATTGTGGCACAGTAAGGCTTTGTCCCATTTATGATCAGCTGTTATTGCTCAGTGTGAATAGGTTGTAAGAAATGTATGATTTGCCGTGCAGGGTGGTTGTACTGTAGAGTATAGTGTGTGGTGGTTTGAATGAGACTGTCCCCCATAGACCTGTATTTGACCACTTAGATTCCATTTGGTAGAGCTGTTTGGAGAGGTGTAGAAGGTATGGCCTTGTTGGAGCAAATACACCCCCGGAAGCGCTGAGGGGAAGGCTTTGAAGTTTCAAAGCTTCATTCCAATCTCAGGGTTCTCCCTGTTTTTTGCTTGTGGGTTCAAAACATGGCCTCTTAACTTTCTGCTGGAGCCATCATACTTGCTAATTGCTGCCATGCCTCCCTGCCACCATGGACTTTTATCCCTCTGGAACTGTCAACCCAAAGAAATTCTTTTCCACAAATTGGCTTGGGTTTAGTATTTTATCATAGCGACAGAAAAGTCACACATACAGCGTGAGTGGTGCACACCGTGCTCAGAGCCTTATTGTAGAGTGGAATGTCTTTGTAAAGGGATTGAGGGTAACTGTGAGACTCAAAGGAGAAAAGTAATAAAAGTATTTGCTATGGAGGGCTTACTAAAAGGATGGTGAAGATGACTAGCTTGAAGTTTTCCTGGGAATGTGAATGGTTTGAAGAGAAGAGCCAGGCATAAAGTGGAATTCAATGAGGATGTAGGAGCTGAGAATGGTACTTTCTGTGAAGGGTAAACTACTGTGGGAGGAGAGACTAGAAATTACTGGGGAGTATGATGTGGCTGTAGTAAGGGAGGGAACGGATGTGGATTGTGAAGGCTGTGAAAGAAGATCATAGTGTCTTGGGCAGACTAAGGATGATTGTTGCTTGATGTTGAGCCTAAATTGGTGAAGAGGATATACAGTGGAGAGAGGATGGGAGGTCTTCATGGGAATGAGAAGATTATCCCTGAGAGAAAGCATTGATGTGTGGAGTGTGGCATGATCATGGAGTAAGTGAAGGCTTTTCTGCAGGTACGTTTGTTATAAAATCTGGGTCAGTGAGATGGTGGACATAACTGAGGAATATTAAGTAGCTGTTATGATGAGACAGATGAATATTCCAGAATGACAGGTTTTGTGGAGCAGGAATTTGTGATTTATTGGGATTTACAGGGTATGTGTTGAGGAACTGGGGTTTTCCTCTGAATATGAGGAGGTGAAGGTACACAAAATTGAGATCACCCCAAAATGTCCATATAGTGGTTACAATTTCACTACAAGGTATAAAGGGCATTCAAGGAAGAAAGCTTATGGAATTGCCTATAGAGAGGGCTTGCCTAGGAAAACAAAGTAGAGATTGTGTTAGAGAAATGACTTTCTTGATGGCAGGAGGGAGGTGCAGTTTACCATAGGATATGGAGTGGATGTGGGGGGATGGATTGGGGCTTGTGGGGTTACTATGGCAATTAGAGAAATGTGGCTTAATTGGGAATGAGGCAAGGTCTTCTGAGTTATTTTTGATCTGTTCTTTTTTTCCTCTTTATAGCTCCACATGCTATTTACCCCAAGAGCTGACTAAATATGCTCCCCCCCCCTTTGGTAGCAATGTAAAATCAGAAGAGCACTTCCACCTGCCATTGAGTATAGATGATGAACCAGACCCTGCCTAAGATCAAAAGATAAAGTGTCCAAGTCTTATGGTCATGAAGTTTTCAATCAAAATAGAAATGAGAGGCTCAAGCATCAACAAATCCAGGAGCTGAGTCTTGGGTCAGCTTTGAACCCAAAAGGAGTGGATAAGGATGTCAAAGATTCGTTCCAATTGTTCAGGTAGATATTATCCTGGGCATGTAAGTCAAATACACTTTTCTGGATGATGAATTTGGGCCCAGAACCAGCTATTTCTTTCTGAATCATGAATGAAGCAGGTGAGATGTCACATATCCCTAGGGACCCTATTGCTTGCCAGGCTTGGACATCTTATAGCATGGAATAGCATGTTGAGTACCAAGGAGCCCTGAGTTGACTTAATCTAGGACCAACTTTCACTTCTACCATTGTGGTAGGCATTGAGCGTGTACCCTTTGTAAACATCATGTCTGAATTTTGATAATCCTCAACAGTATAAATCTCACTATTCTATTCTAACGTAAAATATATTTCCAGCAGAACATCTGGTTCACATAGAATCCATTTCTCTTGTTTCAGTAGAACATCTGGATTTTAATTGCACAACAGGTCTACATTAGGAAATATATTTGTGTGGGAGGCAATGAAGTTCATGCTGAACTAATCAAGATGCAGAGAATCTATCAGTTAGAATTAGTTTAGTGCAGATGTAGCATGCTTCTGAAGTCCTCAGTTAGCAGGACAGTTCTAGGCTCATCGTGTTAGAGTACCAATGAAAGGCCATAAAATAAAATCTCCTTATGATCAAGAGAACAGAGTCTCTGGCCTGAGTGGAAAGCTAACATTTCAGGTGAGCCAGGTCAATTAGCTGGCCAAAGGACTGCCCCTAGAAAAGTGAGCTCAACTTAGGCCAAGCTAAAGAACTGTTTGAAATAATTATTCATTTGATAGGATACTGGCTTTTTCCTCCCAGAAATGTGGTCTCATACTTCTGAACCCCTGAGTTGTGAAGCCATGAGGTTGGAATTGGTCTTCCAAACCCCAGGAAGTCTTTTCCCTTTCTTCTTTTCTCTTTTTCTTTTGGATATTGGCCAGAATCCAAGTGTTCTTTTTCTGATGCATTATGCTTCTTTATTCCTTTTCTAAAGCCCCCACTGTTACCACTGCTTGGTTGATTGCCTACCATGTGTCTGACTGCTTAAACAATGTGGCCATTTTTTTCCTTCTCTCTCCCATTTTCCTCCTTTGGGTAGCTGCTGAGATTTATCAGTTGACTTCCCTAAAGTATTTTTCTTATAAAATATAATAAAATTGTACTTTAATTTTTTGAGTCTATTCTTTTACTAATACACTCAGAAATCTGAGAAGAAACTATGATTTCCCCCTCTATCAATACCACTCTGAACATGGAAGGGTCAATCTCTCTCTGGATAGAGTAATTTCAAGGCCTGAATCTGGGAATCATTCCCAAAAGTTTAGTTAACATATCATCAGACCTCTTTATCAGCTTGGGGAGCTGTCTTCATTCTTCACTGGATCCCTTTCTTCTGAAAATAACAATATAATTATGTTATCTATACTGAAGAAACAAAACAGTTACAACCACTAATGAGTTTTGAAAGCTCAAGCAAATGAACTGCACAAATGCCTTGTCCGTAGGGATAAGAAAGTTTAATGGTTTAGGACATGGGTTTGAGGATAGGACAACCTGAATGTATGAGCTCAGATTCATACTTCCAGCTCCTTTGGTTTCTATTTTCTCATCTATGAACTGAAGATAAGGTTGTCTGCTTTACCGGGTTGCAGTGAGAATTAAACATTTCATAATAGACATATAGAAAACACCACAATATATGAAATTAAGATTAATTACCACTCTCTCTGGGCCTCTGGTTCCATTCATAAACTTGAAATAACATTTACTTCATTAGTTTAATTATAGTGACAATTATGTTTTAATAATGAATTTAATCATTTTCTCTCCCTTTCTTCCTTCTTTTTTCTACCTCTCTGCTTCCCTTACTTCCTTCCTTTATTTCCTCACCCCCTCCTTTTCTTCCTTCTTCTTTTTTCTAATCCCCCTTTCTTCCTTTCTTTCTAAAGATAAAAAATATTAACAGAAACCTATAGACCACTTACGATGAAGTTGACCTACTTGTCCATATTGAATTGTTTAATCTCCCTTGGGTCTTCTAAAATTAGAAGTATACCCCAAGAATACATTACCTTAGGAAGAGAGCAAATACAATAGCTATGCATGTAGACTAAATTAAGTTTACCTGAAGAACAAGACAGTTAACATTTACATAAGTTCTCACTGAGAAAAGAACTTTTAAATAGACATTTTTGCCTTTTAATTTTGTATTTACCTGGTGTTTGTATGTTTTTCAGATTTTTAAAAAAATTATTTCCATCATTTCCCATGTTATACCTTGAATAAAACTGCTTAACTGTATAAAGAACTGTTCCTTATATTCAATCAATATGCTATGCCTTACGGAAAGCAAAACTGTTCCACCATGAGTTCCTTCCCAGGACAATTACTACAACTTCTCTGAAGCACCCAGGAATTTGTAGAAAGTGGAGAAAGACTTCAAATCAGTAAAATAATTGATAATAGGTACAGTGGCTTCTTTCTTTTCCTCATGAGAATTTCCATCTGAACGTTAATTGGCTTCCCTTTCATTGCAAGCCATAGAAAAGCCAACTCATGTTGGCATGGGGCCAAAAGGAAGCTGGCATGAGTGACAGATTCATCCAGGCTTGGAGCGGCACTGCTGTCTTTAATGTTGGTATTCAAAGTCAAGTCACATGAAAGCCAGTAGCTCCAGATCTGTGTTCTCCTAGGTTGATAACCAACAGAAAAGGCAGTTTATTTCTTCTTTGTTCAAAATTAAAGCCACCAGACTCTCTCCAAGGACTAAAGCCTGACTGATAATGAACTAGATTTGGTCAAAGCCTCAGTTTTGGATCACTCACTGTCAGTCAGAAAGGCAAAACTATCTCCACAGTAAGGATCTATGTCACATGTCCAACTATAGTAGGGACATGAAGATGTCCTAATGGAAAATAAGATAATGTCACCAAAATAAAAGACAATGGATCCTGCACAGATCCCCCCAAATAATTGACTAGCACAGCCCTGTCTGGATTACAAAGACAAGCAGAGATATTTGCCTTAAAAGGAATATCCATATTCCTCTGGTTAAAGGATACAACTATTGGTTTCCTATCTATGCTGGTGACAAGGGATACAATTCTGAGAACTGAAAGGAACATTCCAAGTCAATGACGTTTAACCATGCAGGATGTATCAAACAGGGTGGGGATGAGGAAGAACACAATTAATTGATGATGGGAATGGGATTTCATGTAGTTTGGATCTCATACTTAATGCCATAAGTACCTGTCTGTCAAATCAAAATCAAAGCTTTACTTTTTAAAAGAAACCACAAGGCAAAGAGGAATGTAATAAACTTTCTTAGCTAATGGAGAAGAGTTAAAGAAACACCTTACAAATTAGATCTTACATATGTACAATCATTAGGAGGAAAGCTTTTCCATAAGAAGAGCCTGGTTTCATTGTTTTTAAAATGTATCACTGTTGACTTACACACATCATTTTATGTTTGCTACAATGTCCTTTATAAGTGTTGTTTATTCTGTCCACACATTTTCAATGTGTATCTCCAAGAACTGTTTTCTACATTTCAGGATTCTTAACACAGATAATAATTGTTTCTTCCCTGTGTGTTTTCTGTCTTCTTCATTAGACCAAATGTTCCTTGAGGACAAAAATTATTTTCATTTTCACAACCATCTCAGTCCTTGATTTGAGATGGAGGAATGTTTTTGCCATGAGAGGACAAGCTCTGTTTCCATAACAACAACAAAAACTCTTTGAATCTCAATGGCATACAGACATAAAACTGATTTATTATTCACACAGTACATTTTTCAGCCTCAACATGCTTCCATTGTCTTGTACTAATACCATCTACAACATATGTCCTCCAAGGTCACCATGGCAGATTGAGTTAATTTATCCAGGCCACATATGTGGCTTCTGGTGAAGACCATTGGGCAGATTAGTCCTTATGTCCTTGATGTAACAACCAAGTAGGCTGAAATGGATAGACAAGCAACAAGCGTTAGAAACATGGATATCGGCTCTGCTGCAACCATTCTCAATGATCCTGGTTTCTGGGCCACGCCACATGCCTCCTATTGGGAAGGACCATGACTAGCTACTAATCCATTTGTAAGCAGTATTTAGGCTTTTTGACACAAGTTGTCCTTTTGGAAGTCTTGGGAGTATCTGTGAGAGAGAGAAAGACATAGCATGGATTGTGTTTCCATACTGAGTGCTTCCCAGAGAAGGACACACCCATCACCAGCAGGTAGGAGACGCTTGTTTGAGCTGCATTGGAGAATGTTTGAAGAAATTGCTCATAATTTGAAGTTTAGGGTCTTAGGAAAGCCATTATTGCTGACCCCACAAATCTTGACCCTTAGCAGTGTTTCTTTACAAAGGTGATGACAGTCTTGTCTCCATCTGCCTAACTTCAGTGTTCTCCCCTCATTGGTTCAAAACATAGGCAGGGACCAAAAGTTTTTTGATATACCTGTAGCCCTACACTAGTTTATCAGTTTCCAACATTCATCTTTCAGTGAATGAATGGATGAACTCTGAGGAAACATACAAAATCATTGAGTCCAATTTATACTTACAAATAAGGAAAGCAAAATCAAGACTGGTAATCGGATTAATGAAAACTTAGATCAACTTGACAGCAGAAGACCAATTCCTTGCTGTAGCTGGTCTGTGTTACTAATAGCTTGCTAATAATAGCGTGCTCTGATACAAGGTGGCAGCATTTATCATAGGGCCATTTCCCTCTAAAATTTAGAGACTTTTTCCCACCAAGGAGGTGGAGAAATTAAAAAGGAAGAGGAAGAATCAAAGAGGAGAGGGGTAAGGAGAGCCCAACACCTCTGAAGAAATAACATTCTATTCTTTTCAGGCATGTGGGGGGGGGTCACTTCCTTGCCTGTCTCCACTCCCACCTTATAAGCTACTGAATACCTTGGGGTGAATCATTCTCAATCTGAACTGATTATTCACACAGCAGTCTTTTTTTCCCCTGACCATAAAAATGCAGCAGCTTGTTAATCATACAACTATTTAACTGAGTCCCTCCCTAGTCCTACAACCAAGCTCCAAGCCCATAATGTATAATCTACCCACCCACACATATTGAAATGAGATTATTGTTCCCACAGAAAAGCACCCCGCCATTGCACAAGTCCCAACTTTGTTCCAGAGGGTGGTAAAAGGGAGTAGGAAAAAACCAGGAGTTGTTTGATAGGCTTCTAAGGAAGGCACAGTAAGGATGAAAGATTACCCTCCCAGGTACAGTCTGAAACAGCATGTAGGCAAACAATCTCCTGAGCATACTCCCTAGGCCTTTGATGTAGACGCCATCATGAATTCCTGGTAGTTGCAGGAGTGGCCACAGTGGATGCACTTATCTCCAACAAAAGGTCTTAGCTTCCAGGTAGGAAAACCATCCAGAGAATACAGAGAAATTGGGAACCAAAATAGGGGGTGGCTAGTCACAGCACAGTGGAGCTGGGATCATGTGAACAGATCTGGATCCAAACTCTAGCTTGCTTTCTGATAGCTGTGTGAATGGAAAACAACCAGCAATGGAGTCCATTCTAGGTAGGTGCCAGGAGATATGCTGAAGGTAGCCATAAGATATCCTCTGTAGACACCACTGCTTGCCTTGCGCGAGACCTTTCCTCAGCTAGAACTGTGAACATCTAGAAAACTTAGTCTCCCTTTATGGCTCATAGTCAGCAAGCATTCCCCAGCAGTAGTGAGTCCTACTTGCTCACAGGGAAGACTTTGTTGCAGTGTCTCTTAGAGTTTGAGAACTATTCATTGGCTGCTCAAACTCCCAAATGAGACTGAGGGGAATTCAAGAGAAAAATCAGTAATCAACAGCTAAGGTCTGTTTCCAGTTCTTCACCCTTCTTGGAGGTGAGAGAAGCCCTTGGATTAAAATGACACATCACAAGAAACAGTGTTTGAGAAAGCTGAAATTAACTTAATTTAAACATACTAATATTGAAAGATGCTTCTAATACCTCCGGATTCCTTAGATTTGTCAAACATTCTGTCACTATCCTCCTAACAAAGTTTACTTCTCACTGCGATTCTTGAAGTGTACTCTGTACTGTCTTGTATATATCATAGTAATAAAGCATGGTATTAAAGAGAAAAATGAAGAAGAGCTAGACCACACTCCCTACCTGAGTGGCTCTGGGTAGCACTCTCTACTTGCTGACTCTAAACTGTAGCTGATAATGTTGGCCAAGTTACTTAGTCATTGTAAACACTGAATGAATTAGTGTACATAAAGCACATAGTCATCCTGAGTGAGCTTACCCAGACCCAGAAAGATACACATGGCATGTATTCACTTATAACTGGTTGTTAGCCATATAATACAGGATAACTATCCTACAATCCTCAGACCCAAAGGAACAGAAACTTAGCATAACCACCCTATGAGAAATTCCACCCAGCAGCAGATCAAAACAGATGCTGAGATACACAGTCACACATTAGTTGGAGCTCTGGAAGTCATATATAAGAAAGGGAGGAAGAATAGAGAGACCTAGAGGGGTCAAGATCAACACATGAAGATCAACAGAACCAATTAACCTAGGCCCCCAGAGACTTACAGTGACTGCAGCATTAACAACAATAAGAAGAAAGAAAGCTTAGACTTGACCAAAACCCCTCTATACATACATATATATAGGATAGGCAACTTGGTCCTCATACAGATCCCTTAACAAGTAGGGATGAGGCAGTCTCAGGCAGGGACTTTGTAACCTGTGAGTGGGACACTTACCCTAGTGGAGCTGCCAAGTGGGGACCCAGAGCAAGAGGAAGCTCTTAGTTCTCATGAACTGGGGGGGGGGTATGTAGGGCCTCTCATACTGGAGGAGTAGGATTGGTGGGAGAGGGGGTAGAGACTGGGAGGGTGGGAACAGGAGGGGAGGAGGGAAGAGGCTCTGATTGATATGTAAACTGAATTAATAAATAAACTTTAGGGAAAAAAACCATAAAACACATAGGACAGTGCCTGGCACATAGTGGATGGTCTGTGACTATTGGCTGTTGCCATTGGACTTACACCGCTGTGTCTTACAGTACTAGGAGACCTCTTAGGAAAGTGATCATGTCTCACTTGATCATACACTCCAGACTCTTACATCCCAGCTCTGAAAACTGAGGTCTGTGTATACTTGGTAAATAAGTAGGGGATGAAGTTATAGAAGTATCTTCTTGTGTGTAATAGTCCACAGTAAATAAACATTATTTTGATTTATGACATTATTCTGAGATGAATACTGAAATTCACTTGTTCTTTACACTTAGTTTGGGGTGAGTTTTTAAAATGTTCTAGAGGTAGGAACTGGTAAGAAAAAGAAGCTCACGGGGAACCAAGTACCCTAGGAAAAAATGTTGAACAGGCAGAATTCGGGGAGCAGAGGCTACAAAGATGGGCATGATCAACCTGAAAGTGTCTTGACTCCCCAGGTGTTCCCATGGTTGATACTTCACATGCAATACCATAGGAGAATCAAATTCTTTTTCATTCGGTTGTGGCTGATCCTTCTTCCCAGAATAAAAATGCAAACAAGAAAAGAAGTCACTACTCATTGAACACCTCATGGATGAGAAACACATAACCAAATATCTTACTTGTGTCTCATGAATGCCCTGACATTTCTGTACTATCTTGTTATCTACAAATGAAAAAATGAAGATACGGGCATGGTCCACATAGCTTGGGCACACAGGGGCATGCCTATCTTTACCTCTCAGTTATAACCTTCCCTCCCTTGAAAAACAAGAGAAGACCTGGACAGAACTTTCTACCAAGAAGCAAAGCATTACCAGCTTTAGCATTCTGGCTTTCCAAGTCAACCATGAAAGAAGATGGTCTCTCAATTTTAAGTATCATCCATAAAGCTGCCAAGAAACAGGCAGAGTCATTAGTCCGTGTTTCTCTTTGGGGCCATGGTTAGAAAAAGGGAGAAGCAAAGGTGCTTAGACAGGTAAAATAAGCCCTCCGGTGAGCAGGTGGAAACTTGCTGGAGAGGGAGCAAAGCCTGCTGAATGCTAAGTTGGAGAGAGTCCAGCACAGCTGAGCATCAGAGACACGATCCAGAATGTTACGTAAATAACCTTTTAATTTCCAGCTTCCTCCTTCATTGCAAAAAGAGAAAAGGAAAATATATTTTGTATGTTTTTCATTTTTTTATTGTGTTGGACTGTGATTCTAGTTGTCCCAAAGGCTAAAATGATTCAATATGGCACTTATCAGGGTAGAATACCTTTTGGGGAAAGGCTCAAATGCAAATGTGTACAGAATATGTGGATTGCTTAGATACATGAATCATTCATCTCCTAAGGTAAAACATCAGAATTATTTTCAATTTTCTTCCATCTATTTCATAACATAAATCTTTTCTTATAACTTGTGAGCCATCATCTTTTATTGGAGAAATAAAATGGCAACACTAATTTACCTTCCCTACCCAGAGATGAAAAACTGAAGTCTCGAGTAATAAAAGACACAGAAAGAAAGGAAGAATATGAAAAACTCACCCAGGGAGCAAGACTTCCTTGTAGACTTCTGAGACCTGGGTGGATGCTCCATCAAATATTGCTGTCACTATAGAGAACCTCTTCAAAGTCCCCTTATAGGAATGCCACTTAAATCTTATTCCACACATCCTCTCAATGGGAATCTGTATTTTTAAAGAAAATATTCCATTTGAGCAACACAAGTGACTGGCAGGCACTGAGAAGGAGGGGGACCACTGAAATCTCTCTGCAGAGTAGTGATAATCCCAGCAGGGTCATGATCACAGTCTACTGAGGACTAAGAAATTCATTTTTTTTCCTTCAGTAAATGTATAAGTGGCCACTTCCAATGCTGCATGAAACCCTACCTCAAAACTTCCCAAACCTAAAGAAAGAGATGCCAATAAAATTCCAAGAGGCATACCAAACACCAAACAGAATAGACTAGAAAAGAAATTCCTCTCTCCACATAATAATTGAAACTCCAAATGTTCAGAACAAAGAAAGAATATTAAAAGCAGTAAGAGAAAAAGGTCAAGTAATGTATAATGGCAGACCCATCACAATTACACCTGACGTCTCCTCAGAAACTTTAAAAGCCAGAAGGGCCTGGGCAGACGTCCTACAAGTCCTAAAAGAACATAGGTGCCCGGCCAGGCTACTATATCCAGAAAAACTCTCTATCAACATAGATGGAGAAAACAAGATATTCCATGACAAAATCAAATTTAAACAGCATCTGCCCACAAATCCACCCCTACAGAAGATGATGTTACAAACATTTTTCAACTTTCATCTTTTGCAATTGAATTTGCTGAATATTTGTCAAATACTAAATATTTGTGCTGATCTGTCTTTACTGTCACTCTAAAAAGGGTTGTTATCTTTATTTTTGTAAGTAAAAAAAATGATGCTTAATACCTTTCCCAGTGAAAAAAAGCAGATGGCCAAAGAAGACAATAATGCCAGCTGCATACTGTGGAATTACATAGGAAATCTTGGAGAAGTGGCTTGACCTATTCTGGGTAGTGGAAGGAATGACATTTGAGCCTGGATCTGAAGATGACTTAAAGAGAAGACCATTTTCAGAAGGGAGAAAGGGCATGAAATCACAAGACCTTGAAAGAGGATAGACTTGGCACTCATTTTGGTGGTAGCTCCCCTGCCTTGGGCCAAGATCCCTTCCTGTTTCCTTGAACAGAGAAGGTTCCTGTGTATATGGACAGGTTGTGTTTGTGGTTCACATGCTTGACTTTATAGTGTGGCCACCTGCTCATGGGTCTCCCAGATGCCAAATGCAATATTAGCTGTGAATTTCTCACCCTCTTGATGGCATGGTAATGGAGATGCTTATCAGCTCATACCCAAAATGTTCATTTCATGAGTGAAGCTTAGATAGATGGAACACACTCTAGCCTCACAGAGCCCTTTGTAAGGGACAGAAGACTTTATTTTCACTTAGTGAAGTCTTCCACAGTAAGTGGAATATTTTCTTTTCCTTAAGGCTATTACTGGCGCCACATGACAATAAGTTGTGAGTCAATCCTTAGGGAATAATTCCTCTTAAAAAAAAAATTCTCATTTAAATAATTACACATTGGCCCTCTGGGTTAATGCAAATTGAGCGAAAGCACTACCAGGACTTTTACTGGGAACACACGAGACATTATTTATAGTAAATGTAGTGTCTCCAGTCATTAACCCATTCCGACCTTTAAGGAGATCAACTGTGGGTTTACTCTTTGCTGAAAGTTTGACATTGAGTCAAATGAAAGGAAGGTAAGTCATTTAAAAAAGGAGAGGTGAAACAGTTTTAAGAAAGAAGTTCTCCAGGTACCAAAAACATATGGACTGGACATTGGGAATGTACGTTAAGCCATATAACCTTCATAACTGTGGCCTAATTACCTCTGTTGTTTTGTATTGTATTTATTATTATAAGAGAAAGAGCCATTTGTTGGACTGAAAGGGGAAACTGTAGGGGGAAATAAGACATACCTTAAAAACTTAAAAGAAAAAAAAAGGGAAGAGGATGGGGGTTGAGGTTGGGAGGGTGGGACTGGAGGGGGAATAGGGAGGGGACTGCGATTGAGATGTAACTTGAAGAAATAAAAAATAAAGGAAAGAAAAAAGAAAGAAGTTCTCAGTGTATTTAGGCTTGGTTTTTAACAGTGGTAATCCATTTACAGATAGGGACTGCATTAGTTACATTTCTCCTTACTGTGACAAAATACAAGAGAAAATAAATTTAAGGAAAGAGGGTTTCCCTTTGACTGATCTCAGTCCACCGTGACAGGAAAGGCATGAGGATGAAAGCAGAGAGATCTACAGTAGCGGTGATGGTAGACAGCTCTTCACATTGTATCCTAACCCAAAAAGCAGAGGATAGTGGGTGCTGTCGCTGAGCTGAATTCACCTTTGTTCCATTAGATTTGGTACAGGTCCCTAGCCTGTGGGATGGTGCAACAAATCCAGTGTGGAGGTGTTGTCTCTCTTCCTCAGGTTAGCCTCTCAGGAGGCATCCTTATAGACATGCTATAAGTTTGTTTTTCATGTGATCTCAGATCAAGATTGGTCTCCACATTCTCCTGAGTTGAGGTCTAGGTAGGCATCAATTACTTCCACTATTTCTCGTTCTTGGTACTCAAATGTTCTCTCAAAAAATACTTTGTTCCACATATATTGTGTGGGATAAGCCTCTGTCAATCTACCATGTGAGTCCCTGACCATCTTATTTTTGGGGGGATATTTTTTCTGGCACCATGATTGCTTTAAAGTGAACACATTGTAACTGCTCATCCAATCAGACTGATCTTTGGAATCTAGGCTAGAATAGCTGGCTGCTCACACCTGCTTTTTTTTGTTAGAGGAGTTGTGGGCCTGGAATCAATGCCATTAGCAGTTCTAGCCTGAGGCCAAAACTGGAAAATGGAACAGATTCATGAGAAATGTAAAGAAAGAACTTCTAACGTAAATATAATTAAGCTGCTGGATCAGCCTGTACCCAAAGCCTCTGGAGTTCTTAGTCATATAAATAAATAATTGTCTTTCATGTCCAGCCTTACTTGAGAAGAATTTTCATTTTCTTTCAAATTAAAATAATTTTGAAAACACTGCAATATAAGATAGATAAAACTAAATTCATTACACAGAGGTAAAACTGGGAAACTTGAAATCTCCAAGTATCCAGAATGAGCTGCTGAGAGACACCCTAGAGTAATGCTTGCATTTTACAAGAGAACAAACCATATCCCAAAGCATAATACTAGAATATTAACAACAGATACAAAGAAAGTAAGGCAAGACTTGATTTTTTAATACACTTTTTCAACTAGTTTTTGGACTGGTTTTCTTTACTTTTTTAAAAAATTTATTCAAGTTACATCTCAGTTGAAACCCCATCCCTCTTCTCCTGGTCCCACCCTCCTCCTCTCCCTCCTCTCCTCCTCAGATGACTGGAGCCCTGCCCCCCCAACTATTGTTCATTACTCGCATGACATCTATAAGCTTCCTCTTGCAATGGGGTCTGACATGGCATCTCAGATAGGGTAAGGTGTTCCACTAACAGATAACAAGGTTCATGACAGAGATAGGTTCCCCCACTGCACTTGTTAAGGGATCTCTATGAAGACTAAGCTGTCTATCATCTATATATGTGTAGGGAGCCTAGGTCTAGTCTACATATGCTTTTAGAGGAGGGGTTAGTGTTTTAGTCTCTGTAAGCCTCTAGGGGCCTATTAGCCATATAACACAGGATTCTACAACCCACAGAATGAAAGAGACAGGAACCTAGCATAACTATCCTACAAGAAACTCCACCCAGCAGAGGATGGAAACAGATGCTGAGACACACAGTCAAACATTAGGTGGAGCTCTGGGAGTTGTGTATAAGAGAGGAAGGAAGAATAGAGAGACCCAGAGCGGTCAAGTTCACCACATGAAGATCGATAGAACCAACCACCAAGGCTTGATTTTTAAATAATACTTTCTAGAAAATTAGGTAGGGTGTAAAGTTCTTTCCTACCTAAAAAAAAATAATTTTTTATATAAAGGAACCACAATTATGCATACTCTACTCATACAAAATCCCCCATCTAGTATAAGAGTGTCTAATAATGTCTATAAAAAGCATGAACTGCCATTGTTCTAAGGATAGGTACATAGCTGTTCTTCAAAGCTGTGTTATGATTTGGGTGAGTCTGTTTATAACCTTGACTATGTTTATAAATCTGCCAAGGAAGTTTCTGGTACATTCTGGGAAAGTACCATTTTTCTTTGAAAGTTGGCCTTGTATGATGACATTCATGTTACCTTTTATTTCAGTAATTACACATCGGGTTATGCTGTGATGTCTTACAACACAGCCTCAGCTTCCTCTTTGCCGGGCATCATGATTACAAGCTCTACTCCTGTGACAAAGTAGGATTTGGTGCTCTGTATGAAAGGCCGATGATAGATCATTGTGCCATCAGAAACTGCCATAACACCATGACATATGAAGGTTGGCAAAGTCCATATAACTCGCTGAGAAGGGAAAGCAGGATCCACCTGTTTTTCGGAAGCTAATAAGTGACTCATGTACTCCTTAGTTTGAATATAGTTATCTTCATAAAGAGTCTGATTTTCCAAACCACCAACTGTGCCCCTTGTCTTTTCCTTGAATGAACAGATTTCTCTGGTGGTTATATAAATGGAATTGAAACCAACATTTAAAAGAATGTTATTTTCTTTTACTTTAGCTAATGATTAATCATACGGGACCCCTTTTCAAAGTTTAAGAACCAATTTATTGAACTGTATATGAATAATAACTTGAAACATGACTCAGTTAAGACCTGTTTTCATTCTTCTTTTTGACAAAATAGAAGTGATATTTGTGATAGCTCATATATTCTGATTAACCGGAATTCATTTTGAGTGATGTATATGAGCCCTTTCTGTGTTTGTTTTTTTTTTTGTTGTTTCATTTTGGGGTTTTTTGTTTGTTTGTTTTGGTTTTTGTTGTTGTTGTTGTTTGCTTTCAACTAAAGCTCCTGAGTAAAGAATGGTCTCTAAGAACTTCACTTGATATCGAGGCATGTCAGCTCCTGACAGCACCCTGTATTCTACTCCAAGTAGAAGATGAGCATCGAAGAATCTCCAGTGGGAGATGATTGAATTGGTGGTAAGCCTTTCTCATGGCAAGAAAAAGCCCCTTGCTTCAACTGTAGACAGACTGCTGTCCTAAAAGGACAAAACTTGGAAGCAGGTAAGTCATCAGCCTAGCTCTGCCAAGACAGGGTAGGCAAGTCCTTCATAATTCCTGCTCTACAATCAATGTCTGTCAGAGAAATGGGTCCAAATGGCTGAAGATTGATGCTGCAATGTATGGAGAGAAAATGGGAACTGTCCAGGTAGCCACTGGTATGTCATTTCTTAGTTTTGGAAGCTGTAGGCCCTGCACTTCCTATATAATCAGATATATGTATCCCTCTCAGGTCTCTGAGGTGGTTGAAGAATAGACAGCTAGAGTCTCATAGTTAAATTTTGAGTTGTTTAGGAATCAAGAGGATGCTCTGGATCTAAGAAGATATTTTTAAAATTGTGAGGCAAGTTAGTATGAAAGCTGAGTTAGACATAGAACTTTAAACTCATGGAGGATGGCTAGATAGTAGAATGTTAAAGTCAAGTACCAAATACATATGGACTGGACATTGGGAATGTATGCTAAGCCATATAACTGTCATAATTGTGGCCTATTTATTTCTGTTGTTTTGTATTGTATTTATAGTTATAAGAAAAAGAACCATTTGTTGGACTGAAAGGGAGAGCTGTTGGGGGGAAAAAGAAATACCTTAAACTAAAAAAAAAAAAAAAAAAAAAAGGGAAGAGGATGGGGGGTTGAGGGGGAGGAGGGTGAAAGGGTGGGACTGGAGGGGGGAGTAGGGAGGGGATTGTGATTGAGATGTAACTTGAAGAAATAAAAAAATAAATTATTAAAAAAAAAAAAGAACTTCACTTGTAGCTGCTGAGTTCGCACAGTAGGTAAAGCAGCATGCCACCAAATCTGACAGCCTGAGTTAGCATTCAGGACTCAAGTGGTAGAATGAGAAAATTGATTTTGAAAGTTGTCCTCTTACTTCCACATGTGTACTGCTGCACACATGCACACATACACACACACACACACACACACACACACACACACACACACACACACACACACACCTGCACAAATAAATAAATATCATTGAAAAGGGTTTCATTTGCTGTTGGTGCCAAATGAAGTTCCTGAAATGTTTGAGAAATACTCTGGAGGCTGGAAGTTTGTTTTATAAAACTACAACAATTTCAGTTTTAAAATATGAGAAGTTATCTTTTCTGACATGTAGAAAGTGTAATTTTATTCACCCAAACATGGCCTTCTTATTTTGGAATCTCAGGTCAGTGATGGTGCTATTTATTAGTTACTACAGTCAAGAACTAAAGGATAACTATACTACATACAATGCACCAAAGGGAACAGGAACATAGACTTTGTTACCTGTCAATGAGACACTTTGTCCTAGTGGTGCTGCCTTGTAGGCCCCCAAAGTATAAGGAGGCTCTTAGCCCTCATATGACTGCTGAAATGGGGCAGGGGGACTGATATGTAGGGACACTCCACTCCAGAGGAGTGGGATGGAAGGGATAGGGGCTAGAGGGTGGGGGGGGGTGGGACTGGGAAGGGTGGAAAGAGGACACTGTGATGGAGATGTAACCTGAAGCAATAAATAAACATTAAAAAAAACTGACCATGAAAACAAAAAGAGCTAAAAGAAATGCCAGTTGAATGCATTTTAGTAAAATTGTAAACGATGCCTTTATTCTGAGACTGAAAAGAGATTCTCATGGATCCCTATCCCTTGATGGTGTGTTGAAAGGCTCTCTGTAGGCATTCCTACCTCACTCTGCCACTGACTGGTTAGGAGTTAGTCACCTTTCCTCTGGTGACTTAGTTTCCGCATCTGTGAACTAGGGTTCCTCACAGGCAAAGTTTGTAGACAGTAGACAGAAGAGAGCTGGGGATGAAGCTTAGTGGTAGGCCATGTGCTTAATGTGTGGTGTGTGTGTGTGTGTGTGTGTGTGTGTGTGTGTGTGTGTGTGTGTGTACAGCCCTGGATTTGATATCCAGAAAAACAAAAAAGTGAGATATACTAACAGACTTATGTTAAAACCTCTTAGTATGATTGCTGGCCTAGGACAAACACTCAGCATTAGTATTTATCAACGCATCTGTCTAGTGAACTGATATAATTAGGCATTCTGTACCATGAATGGTTTTATCTTGCAGAGAAAAACAATGGATACACACATATCCCCTCACTCTAATCTTATGTCTCCTGTGGGTGATTGCAGTGGGAAGAAGTCTAAGATGCTCCAAGATCTCTATTGTCTTATGTTCAGACTTCTAATTATCACTTCCCACTGAATATAAGCAGGACATTGGAGTATGAGAATAGCCTTCAGAGGAAGCCACTTGGCGAGGAACTAAAGTAAAATACAGAAATTGAGCATAGTTCTGGCCTGCAGCCAGCAACATGTTGGAGTCTCAATCCTACCTTAGCGAGTAACTGAATTCCTTACTGAAAAATGTCCTTTATCCCCATCGGAGATTGCAGACCAGGTGATACTTCAGCTTAACCTTTGGGACCCACAGAGCACACTATCCAGTTAGTGTTGTGAGAACCCCCGACGTGCAGTACTGTAGTAAAATGATGTCACTTACACCTGTGATTGTCATAAGTCAATAGAAACATAATGCATTTTTAATGATCTGAATTTGCAGCTCACCTATGTGTCCTTAGAGACAGGAAGGAAAGAGAATCATTTTAGGAGGGCACTATTGTGTTGGTTACATGCACCAGTAAGGTGAACATGACTCAAGGAGTCTTGTAGCCCCAGAGGATGGCTATGGGCCAACCTCCTGTGGGCAGGTTGTAGGCTTCTTATGCCTTACTACATTGTCTGGAAAATTCTTTCAATAAAATCTTGTCCAGTGCTAGGTTTCATTTTGATTGAAAGCATAGACCTCCCCCCGCCCCGATTACCACTCAAATTTCCTGCTCCCTGTAGGTCTCTTTGCATTGTCGTGTACGCCTAGAACAGTAGTGGACTGTTTACTATACTGTCAGTTTGTTTGGTGTTGTTTGAAAGAAAGCAATATAAGGCCAAATACATTGTTTTTCTCATGGTTACAATTACAGAAACTGGGCAAAAGTATGAAAGTACTGCAGGCAAGCCAGTGGCTAGAACAAGCACATACCACTGATATGTCCCCAAGATCAGCCATCCATACACAACTTTATCAAAAGCTGTTCTGTACACGTCTACATAACTTTGTTGTAGGATTGTTGGTGCTAGTTTATGAGATCCATGGAGATAGTGATAATATTTTCTTATTTTTGGCTTCTCAGTACTAAATCCAGTGGCCAGTGTACAACAGATGTTCAAAACATGCTTGTCGTCCATAATGGAAACTGACAAGGAAGCTGTAAAAACTAAATTGTTCTCAATATGACTATATATTAGACTCAGTGTAATTCTTTTTTATTTCGTGGGTTATAAAAATTTCCCTTTTTCTTGCTAGTATCTTGACTTTAGCCCAGTAAAGCCAATTTTAAAAGTCTAATCTGTAGAATTGTATGATGAAATATTTTTGTTTTTGTAAGTCACTAAGCTTGTGGTCATTTAGCAGAGCAGTAATGTAAAACTAACCATAAACTCTGAGGAGTAGAGCCGTCTCAGGACTCTCTTCTTGAAAGGGACTGGATTACACTGCTGGATCTATAGTCAATGGTGTTGGGCTGTGCCAAGAATGAGTGTCACCGACTTTGCTATTGATAAAGTGGCTTCAATAATTTCCTTAACCTCCTCAGCCTGGGTTTGATGTGAAAAAATAGAAAGAAAATAGGCTGCAGTATCAGAAACACTAATTCAAATTCTGTTTCCTCCACTTATCGATAAAAGCACCACCACCTCTCTGGTTCTGTTCCTTCATCTCACTTTGTATTCACACTAAATACAAAGGTTAGAAAACAAAGACATCATAGTGATGGTGATAACTTTGTAATTGATAGCCAGGGAAGCTTTCCAACTTCACACTCAAGTTTCTGTGCTCTGGAGATCTGCAGCTTTGCATGTGGTGGGAATCAGGGATAGCTGAATTCATGATGAGGCTCGGGGATGAAGATTAGAGAGAGCAACAAAGATTGGGCAGGACAAAAAAAAAAAAGAGAGAAGTGAGCAACAGAAAGCAGAAAGTTCAGTGACCTTACCTGAAACTTCAAAATTCTTACAAAACAGTTCAAAGTGTTTATAATTCTTAAGGGCATTTTTAAGTAAACTTGCATAAATGCTAACTCCCCAAGCCATTTTAACTTAAGATGGACACTGTTAAATTTCAAATAGAAGGTAACCAGGAGATAATGCACCTAGAAATTAATAAAATCAAGGAATGATGCTGGACTTTCACAGTCCAGGAGACCAAGCCTACTACTTCATAGAGAATATAGGAATATCTGGCATTTAACTGAGGGTTGCTCTTTTCCTTTCATTTGAAGTATATTAACATCCCCCTTTGTCCAGAGTCATAGAAAGAAAAACAGATGCCGAGCATCTGAACTAATAAGAAAACCGTGAGGCTAGCAGTTTAGGTAACCACAACCAACAAGTCCATTAATATCTTCAGAGCCCAGAATTTATTTCATTTGGGAAACATTTTTGGCTAACATGTAATAATTCTACCTATTTATACCCTTTGCTCTCCATCATCCCTTTTGCCCTCTGGCCCAATGGTATCCACTGGTAGCATTTTTTTTTTTTTTTTTAAGAGAGCATGTTGTATCACAGCCTCAATTTGGGTAGTGAGTTAAAATGAACCTCTACCAAAAGCCAAACCCAAGGATCTGTTCAGCTGCTCTGTACTGGAAGCTGACAATGTGAGTATACCTATGTTAAGGCAGGGTCTGAATTAGCATCATAACAATCTACTTACTCACAGAGGCTTCAGCGTGTTTTCTAAGCCAGCCTTAGAGTTCCCTAGATTTTGTGATCGCAACAAAGAAGACTAAAAATTCTACATTGTAGTTAGGCAGCCAATTACCTCTGGAGGCAGAGAGACATTTAACAGCAGAATGTCTGACAGTTTCATAGGGCAGGAAATGTGGCCATTAACCCAGAGCCTGCCCTACAAACACAATGTATATGTTTATGTGCCTTCTCCCAGCTTGTGAACACTGAATGGAAGGGGAAGAAAGCACAGGAAGGAAATCCTCTTCCTTTTGGCAAGACACAGAGAGAAATTCATGGCTTGACCTGTATCTGTTGTCTCAAGGAGGAAGGGCCACTTCCTCTTGCTGGATGTCACAGGGAGTTCAAAATACACAATCACCTCCATCGACATCATTCATTCAAAAGCCATTTTCTGAGGATTGGTAACAGGGTAGTCATTAAATTAGGTACCTGCATGCAATGGTCAGTTGTAGGTCAATGCCCTTCACCTTCCTGTGGGAGTTCTTCTCCAGTCGTTGCTGAAGTTCACTTTGTCAACATCCTTATCACACCATGACTGTTCCTTTCCTTATCTTTTAAGCAACATTTTAATTGTGTTGGTAAAGAACCTAGAAAATAATAATAATAATAATAAATAATCAAACAACAATAAAAAACAAATGTTTAAAATGAATAACACATTCATCTGAAGATTTTGTTCAAATGTGAATGTCCATTTGCAGAACTCTGAATTGGAAAATCATAAAGTGAATCCCAGGACTCAACATTTTCAAAGCAATCTACATGCTTCTCATGTGAGCTTTGAATATTCACATTTTTTTGCAAACATTGTCTAGTATTACAGCTTTTTTTGTATACTTTCGTGATGTTCACTGCATTTTGGTTGTCCCAAATGGCTCCATAAAGCACACAGAATGGACAGATCATCTCCAATTTATTCATGGAAAGGATGAATATGTAATATTGTCTATTGAATCTAGTTTAAAACAGCTGGCAACTATTTGTTCAGACTTTTACCAGACTTGCTTAGAGTAGGTTTCATGAGTTTGTATTGGAAGAGAAAGAGAAAATCATACAGCTTTTATGCTTCAGAGAGTATAGAAGCTATACATATACATATAAATACATTGTGTTAACCTTACACATACATATAAATCCATTGTGTTAACCTTAATCTATACCTTGAAGGTGATAAGTTGGTTCATTTACTGGGTCTATTCATTTATACAATAATATCTAGCAAGTATCCATTGTGTGCATGGCATTGTTCTTTCTGCTCAAAAACAGTAATATATAAAATATCTTTTTTAAAACTATCTTCATAGGCTAGGTATTTTAGTTGGGAAACAAAAATTAGGAAACCACTTCATGGAGTAATTGGTTCATATTTGAAGGAAATCCCTCAGAAGTCTATGCTCTACATGTGGTATTTCAAGTGCTTTTTGGCATGACCCTCATCAATACTACAGGGGCCAGGTGTACATGCAACTTAGGTAAAAAATCCTAGCTTAAATGATACCAGAAATGACTCATTGGTGCAGTGAGTGATATTCAATATGTGTGGCTGACAATGGGGAGTATAAGAAAACCCTACACTTTCATGAATAAAGCAGAAAAGTATGACAAACCCAGAATCCTCGTGTATTTGGCATAGCTCACTGTGTCTGTAATTCTATTCAATTCTCTTTCCACTCCCTACTTGAGGGAGGGTTCTGTCATCTAGTCACACTGCAGGGCTTATGCCTATCAAACTAAGGAGTGTGTACAAGGGGCTTTGAGAAGAACTTCATGCATACACAAGGCAGCATTTACCTTATGAGAATGTATAGGCAGTGTGACAGGGGCCTGATTGCTAACAAATGTTTATGTAAAGAGCTTGCTTTTATCAAAAACATTCCTTTTCAAGGGTAAGATGGTGGGTGGGCATCAGATTCCTAATCCCACCTACTTCTTATCATAGTCCATTGTTTACCAAACTAAAAATAAAAAAAACATAAAATAGACATAAAAATAAAAATGTAAAATATATAATATATAGGATATTAAACATACAATAAAATAAATGAAAATACATAGATAAAATAAATTAAAAAGTTCAGCAGCCAAACTGACATATAAATGTGTAACTGTCTCATTTAATCCCTCACAATAATGCTAAAATCTAGCTAATCTTACTACTCCATCTCATAGATTTCATTCTCCAGGTAAGGGAGTGAAGTTAACTTACCTGATACTGTGATCAGGTATTAAGGAGCAGTTCAAAGATTGCTCAGCCAAAGTGGTTGATTGACAAAGCTCCTACCACATCCTCTTCCTCATCCTTGTCTGAGAAGACCCTGTGGTCACGAAGTCTATATAAGTTCATTCTTCATCATTTCACAGGGCTTTTGTAGGTGTATCCAACCTTTTAACCCTGCAGCATGGAGTTGTCACCTACAAACTTTACACTTGAGAACCACACAATAAATTTATATTTTAGTTATAGTCTCACAGTTAAGTTTTAAGTTGTTGAGGAATGAAAGGATGCTCTAGGTCTAAGAAGATATTTTAAAATTGGTAATGCAAGTTAGGATGGAAACTGAGTTAGGTATAGAATTTTAAACTCATCGAGATAGATAGATAATAGAATATTATAATCAGTTGCCAAATACACATGAACTGAACATTGGCAATGTATGTTATACCTTATAAATTTTCATAATTGTTGCCAAGTTGCTCTTATTGTTTTATATTGTACTTATTGCTACAAGAAAAAAAAAGGTTCTTTTATTGGACTAAAAGGGGGAGATGTTGGGGTCAAAGATACACCTTAAATAATTTTTTCAAAGAAAGGAAAAAGATTAGAAGGGGGAAATCTCACAAGGTTCCAAACCTAGGCAAAGAACTATAGGCAATAAATGACTGACTGTTCAGAGAGGGAAAGCTTGTTTCCAGAGATGATTCCCCTAACTGGTTATCCAAATACATAGAAGTTATGTCACAGGTACTGGGGGCATTGGAAATGTTTGGAAGGAAGGGTCATGTAAGGGGTTGGAGAGAGGAAAGGGAAAAGTGGGAATGATGTAATTATATTTTAATTAAAATTTCTAATAAAGAACATTAAAATAGCAAAAACAAGAGACTATTAAAAAAATCTCATGATCTTTGAAATTTATGGCTTTAAGTTGGACCACAGTCATAGCTATCCTAAGGCACATGTGGTCCATGTCCTTCAGACTGAACACCTGGTTGAGTCCACCATTTGCTGCCACATCAGCCAACACTGTCTTTGTGTTTCCTCAATAACAGTGTGTCCATCAAATGCCAGTTTCAATTTCCATTAACACATAACTCTCTAGAAGTTGTGAGGACTACCTTTTTTTTTAAAGTCTATGTGAAATCATGTCTTTCCCAGTGTAGCCAACTGAGAATTTCAAACAAAGAGTTGGGTTTTTTTTTTTCCTGCAGTTACCAAATACTTCACAGTACCTGCTGTGGTGCAAAAGATACCTAACTGTTGCTCCTTTGAAAGAAAAATCTTAACTGTACACTTTAAAAACACAGGAAGGGATATTAGCCCATGCCTTTAACTCCAGCAGATATAGGAGGATCACTATAGAGTTAGTTGCAACTCCTTTAAATTCTAGTGTTACAATGAACAGAGTGGTGGTGGTTCACACCTTTAATCCCATCACTTGAGAGGCATATACCTTTAATCCCAACAATTGGGAGACACATACCTTTGATCCCAATACTTGGAAGGCAGAGGCAGGCACATAGTCATTCAAACATGCATTTTGTTAGGTACTAGTGTAGTTTATCACAGATGTTTTCTAAGTTAATCAGACATCAAGTTGCTAAGAGACAAGAAATATTTGCTTATCCAAATATACAGAGATAGGTAGGTGATCTTCAAAAACCTCAAGAGATCTGTAGAATATGGCATTCAAAGATGTTTTCTTAACCTAAGATTTTTTGATATTGAGATATGTCAGCTCCTGACAGCACCCCCATTCTACTTCAAGTAGAAGATGAACATTGAAGGATCTCCATTTGGAGATGCCTGCATTAGTGGCAAGCTTGTCACCAGGCAAGAAAATTCCCTTGCTTCAACTGCAGACAGAATGCTGTCTGAAAAGGACAAAACTTGGAAGCAGGTAAGTTCACAGCCTAGCTCTGCCCAGACTGGAAGGCCAAGTCCTTCATAATTCCTGCTTTACAATTAATGTCTGTCAGAGAAACTGGGCCAAAATGCTCAAGATAGATGCTCCAATATATTGAGAGAATTACAAGGACTGACTCTACTACAGAATATGTGAATGAAAAACTGCACATGGAGCCAAGCCATTACAAATTAGGGTTTCTTCTTTGATTATAAACAGTTAGAAAAGGTTAAAATTATAACTTTAAAATTATGATTATAAAAAGTTAAAGGAAGAGGTAGTGGATGTACTATACATTAAGTTAGTAGGGAAAGATTTAAATAGTTCTGTTGGGGTAGTGTTAAGCATTCTAAATGTTAATTAATTGGTCCTGTTTGCTGTCTGCAACTTATATTGACTCTGATTGGTTAGATAAAATGCTCAGGCCTGAGACTGGGCAAAGACAGAGAAAGGTGGGACTTCCTGAGATTAGAACAGGAAGCCTGCACTTTAGACAGAAGATTAATACATTCCAGCTAGGAGCAGCAGGAAAGAGGCACACACCATGGGTTAGAAAAAAGAACCTCATTCCACATGACCAGGAACATCAGCATATCGTGGAGAATGGCAGTCCAAGGGGACATATGTATATATGGAGTCATATTTGGGTAGTAGAATTATGAGTTAGCTTAGATGGGCTAGGATTGCACAACTCAGGCCAAGGCTTGTTAAAATCCACGTGGTGTCTGTGTGTTCATTTATAATGGCAGCTTAAAGATTAATTGCCAAACCAATTAAATATAAATACTGGTAAACAATTTAATTATTTCTACAAATGACACCTAACATAATTTAATTAAGTTTTTTTTTTACATAGTTCTCTACTTGCTTTGCAGAAAAATACCAACTTTTCTCATATTGTCACTTTATATGCAATGTACACTTCCTTTTGATGTAATTAAAATTGACTAACTTTGGAAATAATTGTGGCTTTGTTGGTTAGTCATAAGAAATATATTCAAGATTCACAGTACTTAGTATATATGTGTATACAGTTAAGTACCTTCTCCCAAGTTGGACCCTAAGCTGAGCAATAGCAGAGAATTCCATTCATGTATAGAGTTCTTTGGTTTTTACCTGTCTTTCAGCTCAGTATAAATTTATCATATTCCAGGTACTTATATTTGGAAAAAAAAATGAAGTTATCTGAACTTTGGGCCACAGTCCATATGGGAAATGTGGTCATCTGGTAAGTTTGCACAGTGTAGTTATCAGAAACAAGTATGTTATGTTCAACAAACGTCTAGCTCAAAAAAAAATATGTCATTAAGACCTTTGGACAGAAGAGTTGTGTGATACAATGTATGTGTGTAAACATCTGGAACTGCCAGAGATGGAGATTTTATAAAGTCATTGGTTTTGAAGTCATATACTCTGATGGGCTCCACCATTTTAATTGAAATTACTGCATATATCTCAGCCGTGGCTTCATCTTTTCTAAGCATGGAAATGATTATGACTGAGGTATCTTAAGGAGTCAGAATTAAGCAAGATGATATACTACCAGCAAATGCTTGGCACACAAGGTCATGCAGTAAAGACTATTCTCTTCCCATATCTTGTCTAGCCTCTGGTACATATACACATCTACCAACATGCTATTCCTCTTATGGCAGCCATGATAAATAGACAAACTGTACCTAATCTCAGAGACAACATTGTTGAAGGGACCAAAAGTTCAAAAATGTAGTCACAATTCTACCAAGGAGAGAATGGGAATGAAGGTCCTTTATATACTTCATACTTTATATACAGAAAATACAAGGTGGGAATTTGAATACTGCTGTTGATCTGTTGCTGTGTTTTAAGTTAATATAAGGCCAATAAGAATTAGATATAAGGTATCTAGTTAACCATGCCAAACATGTCAAAACATAAATCATTGCTACATAAAAAGATGTCCAAAACAAAGGAAATGTCTGAGAATCCATGATGGACAACAAAGAGGCAAGAGGAGATACACTGAAGGTCAAGAAAAGTCAGAGACCAAAAGTGTACATTCAAGAAAGAAGCCAGAATGAAAAACAGAAATGTAGACTATAGCCTAAGTGCATGACCTCCTTACTTCTGGACTTTGTTACACATTCTCAGCACACACAGATTCTAAGCATAGAGTAAGTAAAGAATGGCTTGCATGCCTCCACCACTTGCCCTAAAAGAGTATATCAAACACTGAGCTGTACCCGGGATTCCCAGTTCCAGATCCCATTCAACATATAGGCATCATAATGTGGGCAAGTAGACTCTTTCAATGTCCCCATTATACAGTGGTGACAATGCTTCTTTTAGTTTGTAAGTGATACTTGTTTCAGATGCAATGACATTTAGAGAGCATAATTAACTAGAGAAGGACACAGCATTCCTTGATTCCAGTACCAGGCCCACAAAGTAGCATAGCATCCAGCCTTGGAAAGAGTAACATTTCTTCTGTGTCCTCTTCCAGAATGTTTACAACAACTCAAAATAAAGTATACATCCCGGAAAGAAAATGTGCATTATAATTACTAATGAGATCATGGTTTGTTAACAGGTAATGTGGGAAGCACAAAGAACTTGGCTTTAGAGTCAGGCAAACTTAAGTTCTGATTGAGAAGTCACCATTATGAGGTAGATGCTTTGAGTGAAATTACTTAACTCCACTTAATATTATGGATTTTTTTTTAAATTTACAAACCAGGCATGTTAACTATTGTCCAAAATGTTCTTAAAAAGATTTGAAACAAACTGAGGAGCAAGTGGAATAAGATATATATTTTAGTGAATGGAAATTATGTAATAATTGATAGATGACAGATATATCCAGCAAGGATTCCATTAGAATTGATATCATTTTGCATTCTTTTCTGAGCCAAAAAAAAGTCTTGTTATATGCTAGGACTGTTACATTCTTGAGTCAACCTGAGTTAGGAGGGTCAGTACAGGTGAAGGTCAAGAACCACATTTCATATGTTTCTTTCTATACAGAAAAGCTTATCCAAGAAGATTGGTTCACAAGGTTCATCTGTCTCCTGGGGCTTACATTTATAGTGGCACTTTGCCCAGCACTCTCTTCCCTCTGGTCCCAATTGTCGGTGAGACCAATGAGGAGAACAGGAAAATATTCTGGGAACAAAATGCCACCGGTAGCCTGAGGACATGAGCTCTGTGCCCCATGGGCCTCCAACTTCAACAATGGGACCGCAGTCCTCCCCAGAAAGGCTAGAATGTGGATGAGGGCCAGTTGGACACAAGTGCCATCATCCCAGACCAAAGGGCTACAAGTGGGCCAGAATATGGCTGAAGAAGAGTGTTTGAGAATTCAGTTGGTGATGCACTCTCACTGAGCTCTTCAAAGGCTTGGATTGTCCCCAGATCCAAGCATGCCAGATACTCAGAAGGGGAAGCAACTCATTTGGGATTCCCAGTGAGGGTCATGGCCCAGAGCATCCATCAAGAGAGAAATAAAGCAATCCTTGAACTGTTTGAACACGGCAGGTAATTTATTCTGACCTCATTTGATTACCAGCATCCTTGTGTCACATTCCACACACTGGAAGCTTTGCACACAGTGTAGTTTGGGCTGTTATTATTGTCATCTTCCCATCACTAATGAAGAAGAATCTCTTGGTTTCAAAGTCACTTGTCCAAAATCATTTGGCTAGTAAATAGCAAAACTAAGACTCAAACCGATTACCTACCTCCAAACTTACCCACTTTGAATCAAAGCCTGAAAGAAATAGACTACTATAAACCTTCTTTGAACCACCAGCCACATGAGGTACAATGTCAGAAAAGACACAAAATATCTTTCTTCCGAAAACTTAGTCTAATACAGGGTTTTCCAAAGTATGGGCCATGGCCCTCAGCAGTTCACAAATGTATTTTTAATAATATGGGGAATATAAATACAAATACTTCTGCACAAGTAAAGTACCAATGATCTTTGTTTCAGTTATGCATAAATATGTATATATGTAATATATGCATATATATAATGCATACATTACACAAAATATAAGCAATGAAGTTCATAGACAGAAACTTCCACAAGCTATCTGCTTAGTAAGCATGCAAGCATCATACAGAAATTTCCATAGCACACTTTCTGTTGGCTCACTTTTGTCATTAGTATTTTGGGTTCTGTGAAGTGTTCTTTAACATGATTATCAACTGGAAGATATGCAATACAATGGTTAACATCAATATAAGCAGATGCACAACTAGGATGTCTATGAAATCCTCCACAAACCATTCAGTAACTTAGTAGCATGCTATGAATTGAGATATAATTCCAACTGAGGTTAATACAGTTTATTTAGGAAATGTTGTCCTAACATTTTCTATTCCCATTTGGGAAGCAGCTAATGGTTTAAATGCAAAGTGAAGGGGTTCAGAATGCATAAACACAATTGTTCTAGATTCCAAGAGCTCATATTCCATTCCACACATGTAAACCAAAGATGCTGTGTGCACCAGGACTCATTTCAAGAGCTACAGATATCAAAGTCAGAATAAGCTTTGTTGGAACCAGACGCCTGACATGGTAAAGATGTGTGACCCAATTACATGTTTTAGTGCACATTTTAATAGTTAATTCCCCCCCCCCCGAATACTAAGGTCACTGAAAAATGTAGAAGTCTAACTGTAGGTGACAAAAAAATCAGCATTATTTTAACTTTAAATATTTGATATGTATCCTAATCTGAATTTATTATCACTTTAATTTCCAGGTTTTGTTGATGAACAAACTCAACAACATATTTGAAATCAATGTCATGCATATATCATTTTTAGTTAGAGGGATTATCATGTTTGATGGCGTTTCTTTAGCAAGTGATGATTTTATAAAATGACTAATGAAGCTTAGTTTACATATCCTTCATTTACTGAATACAATATGTCCAACATGAAATGTTTGCCCTAATTTTGAGTTTCTAAAAGTATCATATGAACATACTACTTGCCTTGGTTTTCTTTATATTTTTTTATATCATCTGCCTCCTTTGTCTAGTTCAGTTACCCAGCCAGATGGTTGTCTCACCCTCTATGCCAGTACAAAGAGCAGCAGCATTTAATAGGGCAGTACCTTCATTCTTCTTTTTCAACCCAGCGGGAGACTGAAACAAGAAGACATATATTAGCACACATGTCCCAAGCCTTTATCAAGTGCCGTTCTAAGTACTCCACGTGTATAAGTTTGCTTAGTTGTTATTCTGTCAGAGAACTCCCTTAGGGTGACACACTGCTCATGATCCATCACAACTAGTAGCCACTTAAAAACTATTATTCCATGTCTTGATCTCTCGCATATTCCACCTCAGTTTTTGAATAAATGGTTGTTAACTGACAGCTATGGGTTAATCCCATTTCTAAAGACAATATAAAATGTCTTCAAAGCATCTGGCCAGAAGTTACTCTTAATTCATGTTAACACATGAAGCAATACTCCCTAATATAAGACTATATATAACTCACATCTGTATGGCAGTGCATGCAGGATGAAGTGCTTTCTTGTGCATTATTTCATTTGCTGTTCATTCTCTAGAAGGAGCATCTCCCAAGATAACTAAAACTAAAATAACACCGATTTCAAATACTCTAATTAAAGAAACCTAAAATGGTGAGCATTCGCTATAGATAAACAGTAATTGTTGCTCCTCTGAGGAAATGAGTGTGAAAAACTGGGTCATACATAATGCTTTCCTGATTAAAGAGACATGATAAAGTGCTAAGGCTCTGTACTGAGCAAGCAGGTGATATCAGGTTGGGTCATTAAACTCTGTGCTTTGGCTTCCTTACAATAATGCAAGTGTTCAATCACATGCCAGCTCATCTCAGAGTGTCTGTGAGGATTGACAAAGAGTTCCTTAGTACAGAGATTGTTGAGTTTTTTCATTTCTGTCACTGTTGTGTTTAGGACAGGCCCAGTTATGTAGGAGTCATGCAACACTAGTGATAGATGGATAGGTGCATAGATAAAATGATGGATGAGAGATGGTGGATCAATGGAGGAATGGGTAGACAGTTAGCTACCTATGGTGGTTTGAATACATACGGCCCCATAGACTCATGTGTTTGAAGGCTTGGCCCGTAGGGAGTGAGACTATTAGGAGATGTGACCTTGTTGGACGAAATGTGTCACTGTTGGTAGGGGACTTGGAGATCTTCTACTGTCCACTCTATGTGCAGTGTGGCACACATTCTCCTTCTGGTGCCCTTGGCTCAAGATGTAGAATTATAGGCTCCTCCAGCACCATGTCTGCCTACAGTGTGCCATGCTTCCCACCATGACAGTAATGGATTAAACCTCTAAAAGCTGTAGGCCAGTCTCAATTAAATGTTTTCTATTACATGAGTTGCCTTGGTCATGATATCTCCTTACAGCAATGGAAACACTAAATAAGATACTACTTAATCTAGCTTCCTCAGCTCATGGTCCTTTTCATAAATCTATACTGCTCATGCAACACTAGAATTTGCCCAAGGCCACTGCACCTGAGTAACATCCACTATTTACTATCATCCTCAGTCTACTTGCCTCACGAACTTCTCAAATGTATACTTACTGGTTACCCCTTCAATACTGACTACTAAGATAAAAACAGGCTTCATCTATCACCTAGCCTTATTATACTACACTTTTCAAACTAATTTTTTTATTAATTTATAGGTATGTTTTCTGTTTCTTCTATTGAGTGCAAACTCTGTTAAAGCAAGGAATCAGATTCTCCCACTACGATACACTCAATCTATTAATCAATGTTATGTAGTAAGAATTTTGTAATTTTGATTTCTTTATAAGACACAGAAATGTTAGGGGAATGTTTTTGGTTTAATTCCAGGTGTGAGATATGAGGCTGACTATGAGTTGCCTCGTGCTCTGGCAGGGCTGTAATTTTGCCAGCTGTAGGTAGTTTCTGCAAGTGAATGATGTTTGTAATTCTGGGGACTCTTGAGAGGGTACATAAATGCTAGAACCCTGAGAGTGGCTGCAGCAGTTGCTGTTGCTGCTGCTCTTGCTGGTTGCTCTTGTTGCTCTTGTTGCTGTTTATCAAGTAGTCATGGGCAAAGAGATGAGTAGAAGAAATTGAATATCCTGACAATGAAGATCAGACTTGCCCCAAATAACTCGATGCTTCTAATCAGCAGGAAGTAGTCTAATGATTCCGATGCCCCCTTTCCCCTGTAACTTTCTTTCTCTCTTACCTAATGTTGGGGGTTAGAAGGGCTAATAAGGGTGGAGAAGGATGAAAGAGAGAAAAATGAACCCACAAAAAACAAATGCTGGCTACCGTGTTGGAATCATACTGGGAGCACATACTAAATTATTTTTGAATTCATGACTTAATTAGCTCACAATAATATTCCAAGTATCAATCTGACTTTATGATCCTCTTTTATTTATTTCCTAGATGTTGGATAGCCAGACTTTATGTCCATGGCCTGATCCTCTTCTCTCAGTCTGCCTCCTCGTATGAGAAACCTTTGAACTTTCTTAGTGATAGTATATGGTATGAATCTATTGTCTACTGCTAGTCAAAATTCTAAAAATAAAAATTTTCTCCTCCCTCCTCTGCATGCAAATATCATTAGTCAAACTGACTCCTAGATTTACTGTTAACAAAGGAGCTAAAAACAGATAGATGGATATATGGGAGGGTAGATGAATGACAGACAGACAGATGAATAAGTCATAAATTTAAAAATCCCTTCAAATTTTATGATCATTTTATCCAGATACTTGAAAATGATCTTTGTTTCCTTTATGAAGCCTACTTCAATGAAAAATAATTACCATATGCCAGACTCCAACACATTTCCTCTAATGATTTTCACAAGTGTCCTTAGTCACCATCCCAACAGTGCACAGTGCATACACAAGCTATAGTTTGCACATTGAGCTGAGTTTGAGAATCATTGAGTGATGAAATAAAAACCTCAAAAATGCAATTGAAAATACAAATATCTACTTCAGTGTTACACAAATATGTAGATTAGAAGATGTGATATGGGTCTCTCATGGCAATGGGCTTTGTTTCAGTTACCTACTGCTGCATGACGGCCATCCAAAGATCAGTAACTTAAAACAATTATTTTATTCACAAGACTTCAACTTAGGCAAGATTCACAAAGAATATCTACTAAATGTGGCGTCAGCTGGAGTGGGGGGGGGGGGGGCGTTGGGGGACCAGGACTGGAAAATCCACATCCAAGATGGTTATTCAAATAATGGTTAGATTAATCGTAGCTGACAGTGCTAGTGAGCCTGTCAGTTGCATCTCCTCTAGGGAAGACATGAGCTGTCAACTTAGGGGTAGATTCTAAAATCTGGGGCAAGATGAAGGAGGAAGCACATATCATAGTTTATGTCTGAGTCTTAGAAACAGGAATATGTAATTTCTGCTGTCACAGTATGTAGTTAACATCTTGCTGAGACTGAAGAACAGAGAACATGATTTAGAAGTTTTGAATGTAGGAGGAATAAAGTGTAAAATGTCTATGACATGGGAGATATTGTTGATACTAATCTTTGGAAAGCACAATCTATCCCTGGCTTCCTTAAACTCATCCTGTTGGGGTGTGCATACCCTGCTGTCATGTAATCCAAGACAGCTTCAGTAGAGTCACACAGATGCCCTTGGGATCTCTCTCTCTCTCTCTCTCTCTCTCTCTCTCTCTCTCTCTCTCTCTCT
>CAJQZJ010004888.1:9082960-9094564 GCA_907164525.1 Lophiomys imhausi
TCTCTCTCTCTCTCTCTCTCTCTCTCTCTCTCTCTCTCTCTCTCTCTTTCTTCTCTCTCCTTCCAAAAAAGGAAATGACAGATAATTATTTGCCTAGATTTTTCTCAGTTTAATCAAATACCACCTAGTGCTTGCAATTTGCCACCCATTTTGGATTTCAATGTCAAAATAAAAAAAAAATAACTTTATCATCCTTGAAAGGGCAGCAAAGGTATATATTATGTATTCATTTTAGGATTACAAGCAATGAACCAAAAGGGGGAAGGGAAGTAAAGGGGAGGAAAGGAGGAAGAGGAACAGCAGGAAGAAGAAGGTTATCAAAAGCACAGATACTCACTCAGAAATAGTACAGTATGACTCTCACCATCTTCTCAAAGATTTATTTAGAGGGGTAACCTTGAAGCACTATGGTGTTTTCCACTATATAATATTTCAAGTGTAATCTGTAAGAACAGGACAGGAAAAGCATAAATGTAAAGTTGTAGTCTAAAGACTCTGTGCAATGAAAGAAGAACGAAAATTTTAATCATGCCCTGAATAGTACTTTAGAAGATAAGTTTAATATATTGCGCACACCCATGTGTTTATATATACTCATTAAAAAAAAAAAGAATGACTCCCTGTCCTCGGCACTTCACTCTTAAAATCTTCAGTTAACCTTAAGGATGGTATTTGCTCATTTAGTCCTACATTTAATAAATGTGAATTGCATACTTCATGTTAACCTCAACCTGGATACCCAAGTACCATGATGAACAAGGCAAACATTATCCCTATTCTTCTACATCTTAAAATTTAGTGGCAGACAGGCATTCGGAAACTAATCAAGGTCTTGTTTTTTAGAGCTTCTGTTCTTTATGTTTGACTAGTCATAAAATCTGTGGAACAGTGGCAAGGGGTGCTACATGGAGAGTGGTAAACCCCACAAGGGGTTCTCAGGAGGCTTTTTTTTTTTTTTTGAGAAAGCTCTGAGTTTCTAGTAAATGACAGGTTTGATACCATAATAGCCAGCAGTTTACAGCCATTTCTCTCTTCCATTTTCATTGTTACATAGGACAGGGTGCAGAGTCTAGATTCAATTTCCAAGCTTCCTCTACTATGAGGGAAAGCTGCCTTACTCGGTTTCAGTCAAGAAGATGTTGAAGGTCCATTTGCAAATCTTTTTTTTTTTAATACTTTATTTTTTTTTCTTCAAGTTACATCTCAGTCACAAACCCCTCCCTATTCCCCCTTCCTATCCCGCTCTTCCACCCTCTTCCCCCCAGAAGTTTCCCCTTTCAGTCCAACAGATGGTTCCTTCTCTTATAACAGTAAGTATTATACAAAACAACAGATATAAATATGCCACATTTATGAGAGTTAAATGGCCCAGTATACCTTCCCAATGTCCAGTTTATACATATTTGGCCCCTGACTTTAACATTCTACTATCTAACCATCTCCTTGAGTTTAAAGGTCTATATGTGACTCAATATTCATACTAACTTGCAACACACTTTTAAGAGTATCTTCTTAGATCTATAACACCCTCTTGATTCCTAACCAACTCAAAATTTAACTATGAGACTCTAGCTGTCTATTCTTCAACCACCTCAGAGACCTGGGAGGGATAAATATATTTGCTTATGTAGGAAGTGCAGGGCCTGCAGCTTCCAAACTAAGAAAGGACATACCAATGACTGCCTGGACAGTTCCCATTTTCTATCCATACATTCCTGCATCAGTCTTCAGCCTTTGGGTCCTGTTTCTATGACAGACATTTGTTGTAGAGCAGGGATTATGAAGGACTTACCTACCCTGTCTTGGCATCTTTAAGGGAATGTTTTCTTACATGTCGAAATGGATAGGAGTAAGAGAAATGTGCTGTCTACTTGACCTGTCTTTGTTTCCTGAGTTTGAACTCAGCTGACCATGGAGATTGGTCATTCTGTGGCCATGAATGAAAGGAAGGACAATTACATTAGTACTGGCTTACAACCCTGATAGTCTTGAGCCACTGACCAAGCAACACTAACCCTCTTGCTGTGTAAAACATTGTGTCCTAAGTGTTTTCCTTTGGCTATTGTTATACTTGGGTACTTATCTGTAACCTTCATGGTGAGTTTTGGTGGTGGTAATACTGATGATGGTCCTGATGGTGGTGCTAGTTGGATAGTTGGAATGGTACTGTTGAGTCTTGAATCAGAAGAGGGTGGGAGAGTACTGAAGTATTCAAGAGTAATGTAATTTTTGATGGCAAGGGACCTCCTGGGGAATAACACTGATTTCCAGTCTATTCAGGGATTTGCAAAAAGCCCTTTGTTTTTCGTTGACAGATATTAGGACTTCATGAGTGGATAAACTGTGGCAACTGGAATTTTGGTCCTCATCTATGGGGTCCTACTAGCTGATATCCTAATGATTTCTTTGCTCCAGGTCTTAAGCTTTCACAGGAATTGAGCAATGGATATGAAAGAATTGAGATAAACAATCACACCCAAAGTGACTTCCCACTCTTCATTGTCTCATGAAAAGAAAAGAAATTCTTTGGATGAGTTTGTTCCAAAGCAAACATCCTGAGCACCTAAGCATCCCGCTTGTGGATCACAGTAGCCAGCAGACTGACTCACTTATATTCATGCAACTCCCGTGTGCCAGTGAATTACACTGAGAACTTTCTAGGCAACCACATTGCTGGGGCTGGAAGAGGTGGGGAAGTGGGGGTTGTCCAAATGGGTCACTTTCTAGAAAGCTAATTCTGAGAATGTTTCTTGATATACCGAGAACTGGGATGTTGGTATTCTAACAGGGTATTTTCTAACAGTGGTATATGTGCTTATAGGGTGAAGGAATTAAAATGCAGTGAGTCTAGTTGAAAGTATAATGTACTGCAGTATGCAAAAACTAGGTTCTTTTCAAGCTTGTTTGCCCTGCACTGTATTTAAACTACCTGCCTTTGTTCTGTAAATAAATATTCCCAATCCAACTGCCTATTGGACAGCAAGCCAATGATTCTGTTAATAATTATAAACCTTAACAATTCAGCAAGCAGCCACATACAAATGAACTAGATATCACTTGTCTGAATATTTGATAGTCATGCAGGACAGAAAATGGGGCTGCTGGAACAACAGTCATGTTGGGAACTGTTGGGGAAGGGGCAGGGTGGGGTGGATTGTTGAGTTTTGAATGAAACTTTGTCTTAACGGTTCCAGTTCAATCTTTCCCACACAAGCTCGAGCCCATATCTCACAGAAGTGTTATATCTATTCACTTCCTTGTACTTCACTCCAAGAATTAGTGAGTCATGGTTGAAACACAAATTCTTAACATAGGTGCTGCAGGAGAACAAAGGAAAACAAAATGCCTCATTCTTTTATTTATTCTTTAAAAGGAAACTCATGGTGGAAGCATTTGTGTAACATTCCTTTTATATCACAGCAAGAACTTTAGCTGAAGGAAAAAACAGTGAAACTGTAGGAAGGGGTAGGTCTGTGATTTCTCTCCATTTGTCTATGTCCCTTCCTCGCCTTAACTGTTCATAATGCAATACCACAAGTACTGAGCCAACAAGGAAATGTGAAGGTGCAACATGATGAAGGGGCATACAGGAGAGGCACTATGCTTCTCCAATGTTAGGAAATAATGAGATGGGCTCTTTAGTTGCATTGGGGGAGGGGGGGGCTCAGACAGACAGCCTGGGGTTAAATCCTGTTCTGATGCTTATTGGCTGTGTGAATCTGGCAGTTTGGTTGAGGATGTCTGTGACTTTTCACACTATTGACAAAATCAGGATAATAGCAAAAGCTAATAGATAATTTGTGTTCAGCTGTGTCTGATCCACATAGAGTTTATTGAACCCTGTAGAATCTAGTTCTGGCTTCACCTGCAAGACTAGAAACAGAATCTCTTTGTTTTAGGTTTTTTTTTTTTTTTCCATTTTGTCCTGGTATGTGAGACTGAAAAACTTACAGGAATGTTCTAGAAACAGGAGAAATTAACTTGTCTCAACCATTGTTCACACGTGAGACCTCAGATCTAACCACATATTAACTGCATTGTGACCAGATGAGAAAAAAAAAATGCAGGTCATCTGCACTCCTAGTAATTCCCCTGCCTCAGAATGGGGAAAGCTTTTTATGTACTATCTTAGACAGCTTCTATTAATCAATTAATCTATCAATGCCTGGGATTTGGTAGCTGCTGTTTTGAACAGTTTCACAATGCTGGTGTATTAGATGGGACTCCAGATGTACATGGGAAGTACTTAAATGAAAGAAGTTCCATCCTTCTCCCCCCAGAACAGCATTCCTTCTTGTCTCCCTTCAGCAAGATTGCCATAGTTAATCTTATTTAAAAAGTCATTTTGAAGGAGCAGTTTTGGTCCTTCCTGCTATTTCTGCTGTGCCATTTTCTATGTCAAAACTTTCCTCTTTTGCATATGTCTGTTCTCTTGTCTTCCCTCCTGCCTTGCTTTGTGAGTTTACTCCCCGAGTCTGAACTGGAATCACTCTCTTATTTACTATGAGACGGTTTCTCCTAGTAGCATCAGATGCTATACTCAAGACGTCTCACCAACATGACTGCCCAAGTGTGAGGTGAGCAAGGATGATATCAATGGACTTCCACAGTGGATGGAGAAGAGGTCTCTACCCTTAACAAAGAACTATAGGCGAGTGAGGAAAGCTGGAAGTATGAGAGATATTCTTCTCCAGGGAAAAGCACACCAGTCGGCTATCCAATATCAACAGATCAGCCCTGAAAATATATATGCAAGTAGCATTATACAGACTTAATAGGCTGTATTTAGGTATATATATATATATATATATATATATATATATATATATATATATGTGTGTGTGTGTGTGTGTGTGTGTGTGTGTACATACTTATATACACATATATATGTATGCATGTATATGTGTATATAAGTATGTACATGTGTATATATGCATACATATATCTGCATGCAACAATAATTAGTGAAAGAGAGAACATCAATTTATTTATTTTTATGTTGATTTATTACTTCAAGTTACATCTCCATCACAGTCCCCTCCCTCCACCCCTCCTGGCCCTACCCTCCCTCTGTCTCCCCCTTCTCCCAGAACTCATAATTCTTTTTATTTTAATAATTAGGCCACAATTATGAAAAATATAAGGTATAGCATACATTTCCAATGTTCAGTTCATACATATGTGGCAACTGATATTAATATTCTATTATTTATCTATCTCCATGAGTTTAAAGTTTTATACCTAACTCATTTTCCATCCTAACTTGCATTATCAACTTAAAAATATCTTCTTAGACCTAGAGCATCCTTTTAATTCCTAAAAAACTTAAAAATTAACTGTGATACTATAACTATCTAATCTTCAACCACATCAGAGACTTGAGAAGGATAAATATATCTTATTATACAGGAAGTGCAGAGCCAGCAGCTCCCAAAACTAAGAAATGACAGACAACTGGTTGCCTGGACAGTTCCCAATTTCTCTCCATACATTAGAGCATCTATCTTCAGCCTCTTGGCCCAGTATCTCTGGAAGACATTAATTGTAAAGCAGGAATTATGAAGGACTTGCCTACCCTGTCTTGGCAGAGCTAGGCTAAAGGACATGAATTTAAAGGAGAGTGGGGAGAGCTATATTCAGATGGACGAAAAAGAAAAGAGAAATGTTAAAATAATATTATACTCTCAACAAATCCTCAAACACATATTTATGCATAGGAAAACAATAAAGACATTTTACACTATATATTTCTATTTATATGTTTTTACTCAATGGATTGTGATAACAATCAATCATCTTTCCACTAATTCCTATATTTAATTTCTATTTCTACTTTATTATTGCTCTCAAGCTTATATAGCAGAATATTCCCTATCCACATTTTCCCAATGGTTAATTTTTTAAAAATCTGTTTTGTTTATTTATTGAACATCTAGTTCTTGATTTACAGGTTTACAGAAAATAATAACATTAAAGTTGTCTACTTTTGAGAATTTTGGGGGGCCCGGAGAGATAGCTCAGCCATTAAAGACTGGCTCACAACCAAAAATATGTGAGAATTTTTCAAGTGATTATTTTTGTTTTGTTTTGTTACCAAACACTAGGATTTTACAACTGTCTGATGGATGACAGGGAATAATATCATCTACTGAGATGCTTTACACATTAAGAAAATGCATTTGTCTATTGTTTACATATGTGTTTATGTGTGCATGCTTAATATACACCTATGGGTATATACATGCTCATTTGTGTGAGTGTATGGCTAGGCCTGCTACAGAATACTTGTGGAGATCAGAGGACAACATCAAATGTTATCCCACCCCTTCCTCTTGGTTTGAAATACAGTGTCTGCAGTTCACCCTTGAGTGTGCCACAGTAGAAGCCTGCAAACCTATGAGGCTTCTGCTGTCCCCATATCCTATTCCATTGTGGGAACAGTGGTATTATACAAGGGATATAACCATTCCTATCACTAAGTATATTCGGGGGGGATTATCATTCACCCCCTCAAACCTGCATGGTAAGTGATTTAACCAAGCACGTTTATTTAAATCACTCACATTAACCACACCTTTTAAAGTTTCTTGCAAAATTCTTCTGACACACTCTGATTCAGGCAGTTATATAGTTTTTCCTTACATGAATAGGATGATCTTCTGTTGGGAGCAGAAAAGCTTCTGACATATCTTATCGAATTGTTTTATCTTACTGTTATATAACACGCTCTGCCTAGATGCTTTGGAATTTGAATTCTTCCTTCCTTAGTTGATTTATTCCCTAAGACTTGCTGCAATGGACTGTCATAAAGGAGCAGTTGTTTTACATACACTGTAGAATTATGAATATGTATAACGAGAGACACACTGTAAAGACCCAGAATAGTGGCTTCTCCACAGTAGACAATAACCCATTCTAGTGTTCTTCCTTCCTGCCCTCCAAGCTATCTATGTCCCAGTCCCCACGATACAATGTCGGGTGTGGAAAAATGTCCTGAGTGCTATTTACAGCACTTCCAGACCAGATCCCCAGGATTCTTCTGTAATGACCACTGACTTGTATGTTTGAGAGAAACTCTAGAGATATAGGCTTATATCTAGAGATATAAGAGAATAACAGCACTGCTTGAGCTGGAGAAATATGTTTGTGAGAAACCCAATCCTTTTGTGTTGAGATGGAACAGCTTTGAGTACAGCTCACGGGATTGCCTTGTGAGAGGATTAATGCCCTTATAGCAGGAGTGAGTAATCATTCAGGGAGGGGTTCCTAGTGAAAGGCTGAGTTTGGATCCTTTCTTTCTCTCATATGCTTGCACCTTCTCACAGGCTTCTATCTCCTGCCAATGTATGAGACAACAAGCAGACCCTCATCATATGGCTCCTTGTCATTGGACTTCCCATCCTGCAGGAGTAGAAGAACTGAGTCTCTGTTGCTCGTAATTACCCAGTCGCAGGCATTCCATTAGGACAGTACAAAGTGGAATAGAACAAATACAACTTTAAGCAACTAGTTCCAAATGGGATCAAAGGGTGTCTTGTGAAATAATGTAGACATTGTTCTCTTAGCTTTACTCCAACAAGCCAAGTATACACTGGTATATCAGAGGTAGTGATGGGTTCTTGGATTTCCCCCTTTTACACAAAGGAGATGACACAGGTATGAAGTTCTAGGCACCTTGCCCATCTTTTGTAATCTGTTCTTTTTTCTCTCTGATGGTGACTTCAGATTAAGTCTCTGCCATTCCATAACTTAAAGTACTGATGCTTCTTCACTGTTGCCTCTCCAAAGTTGCCAGGAGCCATAACCCTCCTAAGGATATGGAATCAGTGTTCTGAAAAATGAAGTAAACACAGACATGTACATACACACACGCACACACGCGTGCGTGCACACCCACACACACACACACACACACACACACACACACACACATTGCTTATCAATGTCAGAGAAATTCTTTGGGGTAACTCATTTAACATATTCACTTTCATATTTTCACTCATAAGCCATGCTCATTAAATAATACTCACCTGTTAGCTCTTTCTCCCCTCCTTCCCTTATAAATGGCTGACAGGATACTTTTTGTTCTTATGAAAATATATGCCTCTGTGAAGATACCCCTTTTTTATGAAAAAAGGAATGTTGCTTAGTAGCAAAAAGTTCATATAAGTTACATATTAAAGGAGCTTGACATTATCTACATACACCATCACCCTGAGCAATCAGAAAGCCCTAGAAAAATATGGTATCCTGCGCACTTTTCTGAAGACAAACCATCACCTCCGAGGAGTGATCTACACACCCTCACCTCCAGTCAGTTGGAGGCATCTAAGCCACTCTACGCCTATGTTCTTTCCACTTGATCAAATTACTCTCCCCCCATGACTTTCTTAGGTTTTACAGAAGTGTAGCACATAGAATAACAGCCTGGATTTCTTCACATTCGAGTTGGTAAATTGAGCCACTTCTCATCAGTATCAAAAAAAAGTAATTCTAAAACTCTTCAAATTTCTTACAGCAAGAATCAATGGTCTCAGGTGCTCTCATGATCTGAACGGACACTGTGATCATTTCTGTTGTGTGCGAGGATCAATGGTCTTGATCATTTCTGTTGTGTGCGAGGATCAATGGTCTTCCGAGGTAAGGCATGCTGCAGATGGCTGTTTGTGAGGAAACTGAAATCTATTGGGCACAAATAAAAGGCTCCAAAGGTGACACTGTCAGTTCCTCCTTTTCCTGCGTGCACACATGTTACACTACTCACCAAAATGTGCTTTTTGTCGTCTTGAATCTGGAGTGGCCACTTCAGTTAGTTCCACTTGTAAAGGAGGGTAGAAGCCATGCTAGTTGGGTTCCCAGCTTGGCTTGAAGGAAATTTGGTTGGAGTCTCCCACTATTGAAGTCAAGAGTTTCATAAGAATGCCTGGTGTAAGAAATCACAAGCTAGCTCCATAAGAGACATAAAGAGAGGAAAAAAAAATGATGCACATGTATGAGTTTAAGATTTCTCAGATCTTCAAAGACTACCCAGACATAGGGTGCAGAGTAATCCACCTCATACTCCTTAGAGCAGGAGAGTCCCTTGTTGATGCTGAGCAACCTGTAGAATGGTGAGAATTAATATTGTTGTTGTTATTTAATTTATTAAGCTTTATGGTATTTTATTGCATAACAATGGATACCTGGTGGATACCCAAAACAAAATGAAAAACAGAAAGCAAAAAACCAAAAAAAAAATCTTTCTACTATCCCATATGTGACCAGCCACTATATCAGTAAGAAATCTTCAACTCTTAGTGAGCATCAGTCACCTGGAAGTTTTCTAAACTACACGTGTATGTTCCATGAAGTTCATCAAAATGCAAAACCCTTAGGCCTACACATTTGCATATTTCAATCTCTAAACAAGTATAATGAGAAACTATTGTAGTAACCCACAAAAGTAAAGACTCATTTGCCTAAAGAAGCTCTTCTTTAAATATGTAAATTCCTTCTGGGACTGATAAATGAAGCAGATGGCTGTAGGATTACATCAGTAATCAGATTGTTTTCCTAACTCCTGGTTATGACAAGAAACATTGAGTGTAAAGGAACTAAATGTGGAACAGCCATGTACCTGAGCTGAGAGTTGTTGATTGTGGACCACAAAAATATCTTTTGATTAGTTTAGAGTCAGCTGAAGTGAATCGGTGCCCAGAAACAGGAAGACAGGTGTCAGGAGCAAAGTAGAATGTTGAGAACAATTGGTTATACTTATTCTGATGGAAAACCACCTTAGGAATTTGCCTTTGGAGCTCATTATTTAGGGGACTGAGAAATGACTATAGAGGTAACTCTAAAAGACAGGATGAAGGTCAAACAAGGTTAACAATATCTGCCCTAGAAACCCATAATATGAAATTGTACTTGGTTACATAAATAGAATGTGTCTAAATGTAAGTCCAGCAAGAAATAGGATTCAGTACCAAAGAATGAATATGGGCCAAGAAAGGCCTATGTGATGAGGTGATGCAAGTAGAAGAGGCTGTGTGACTCTTTGCTTTGCTTCCCCCAGCTGCCCTCAGCATCATTTCCCACAGAGCCTCCTCCAGTTGATTGATTCTCCCTGTGGTGCTGTGAGTCAGCTCCCTTTGAGAACTTTTCACTTTCATTCTTTCTTTCCCACTGTCCCAATACTGAGCCCCACCTGGGGGGTTTCATGCCACCTAAAGAGAGGAAGTGAAAGGGATTGTATTTTCTACAAGGCTTAATTTTCCTACTAGAAGTGAAAAGAAAAAGAAACCTATGCCTCCAGAAACCACTTAACTTCCTGTGATGCTGAGTCAGTGAGAAGAGTATGCAGTGCAAACAGAGCATGTGAACTACAGCATCCTTTCCACCCCACATCGGAGAGTCACTTTCGTGAGATGGATTTATCATCCTATATGACAGGTTGAGAAACTGAGGCAAAGACTTGGCAGTAACCTGCCTAAAAATTGCATAATTGGGAAATAATGGAGACAAAAGAAGGTAAACAAAGATTTAAGTCCTCAGTTTCTAATCAGCAAAATTTTCCTGCCAATGTTTTTAAAGTATTATTGTAGGTATGAGTTGAAGTATTTTCAACAGGTCCATTAGGCACCTCACAAATGCAACTTCACCACCTGCCCTCCAAGTGAGGCAGGTCATATCTACAGCAAACTCACCTGAGAGAAAGTGTGTTTGACACACCTCAGGTGGTAGCCAGTAATTGGTTGAATTGATATGGCAGAGGAAGTTACAAAGAATGTATATCTCAGGCTATTGAATCTGCATGCACTCTTTAACAAGATCCTTAGGTAACTCAGTGAATTCATTACAATGTAAGAAACATTGGCTAAAAATGTGATCTGGTTATACAAATCAGGTACCCCACTAATCTTGATCCAGAATCTAAGTACAATGTTATGCAAATACTTGGATTCCTAAGGCCCTAAATCTCTCAACAAAAGGTCTTGAAAGGAGAGAGACAAAATGCGGGTCTTGGACATGCCACTAAATTAGCAGTAGACTCAAATCTAAAATAAATCCTTGCCAAACACCCAATTGCTGTCATTTGGACAACATCCTGAATAAGCTCTTTACTGTCCCAGACACCATGTTAGGTGCTGAGGAACATTCTATGGTAAAAGAATAAGTATGACCTCAAAGGACTCCAGGCCCTTCAGAAGAGGCAGGCAGCTGGACAACAACAGGACAGAGTAGAGAAGAAAGGGAAGAAAGCATATGATCACCAGGAGAGACATCTGAGTCCCCTGGATTCCTTAACGTACACACCACCAGTTTCATGACAAAGTGAATTCAATACCAGCCTCCTCCCCACCCTCTCCACCTCTGCCATCACCATACTTCATTTTCCTATCTCTTCATTTTTCTCCATCCATCCCCTTTGTCTTTTTTCTCTTGGCAGGAACCACCTCTACTTCTCAAATTCCTATTGCCTTTCGAGGCTGTTCCTGTCTGCCCACCCCAATGCACAAGTTCTCAACTTTTGAAACAGCCACAACTCTTGCTTACCAGCAACTTCTAAACCTGGCTCTGTGTGTGTGTGTGTGTGTGTGTGTGTGTGTGTGTGTGTGTGTGTGT
>CAJQZJ010004888.1:9094574-9119823 GCA_907164525.1 Lophiomys imhausi
TGTGTGTGTGTGTGTGTGTGTGTGTGTGTGTGTGTGTGTGTGTGTGTATATATAGTTACCTGCCTGGCATGGTGGCACATGCCTTTAATCCCAGCACTCGGGAAACAGAGGCAGGCGGCGGATCTCTGTGAGTTTGAGGCCAGCCTGGTCTACAAAGTAAGTCCAGGACAGCCAGGCCAGGGCTGTTACACAGAGAAACCCTGTCTCGAAAAAACAAACAAACAAAAAAAATCATCTAAGGAATATTAAAATCCATCTAAACAAAACACCCTTGCCAACCCTACCTTACTCTCAACTGTGCTGACATCAGGGTGTATTTTTTTCCACTCTGCTCTACGTGATCCCAATACAAAGCAAGTATGAGGGTGAGAACATGTCACACTACTGTTCAGACACCTGATCCTAGGGGGTTTGGTGGGGGGTAAACTTTGTAAAAGACTTCCTCCCTCTACAAGTACTATTATCTTATTTGGCCTGCATGTCAGCCCTGTAAAACAGAAAAATAACAAGAAAGAAGAGAGAAGAGTTTAGTCTCTTTAACAGGTAAGAAACCTGAGCCCAAGGAAGGTGACACAATAAGGCTACACTACTCTTTGTCTCATATCTTCTGCCTTGCTGGTTAGAGCAGTCTTGTGTCTGGAGTAGGTTGAAAGGCAAGGACACACTTTGCCCTGTACACTCCACTCTTCTCTGTCCTAACAGATGGGAACTTCTTAGAGATCAGGTGCTGGTCTCTTTGGAAGTACTGTTTAGGGATGTGTCATTTGTGAGCCCTCTAAGGTTCTCCCACCTGAGAAAGAGGAACTTAGGAGTGGGTGTGACTCAGAAGCCATGTGACCAGAAAACTCTGTGAGAAACTCTGTGAGAAAACTCTGTGAGAAAAAGGAAGGGTGCAAATAGCTCAGGGCTTTAGAACTTTCCTCAAAATCAATCAGGAGTCACATTCTGATCAGAAGGGCAGATAACAGGGTCATGAGGACTGAGATATTCTGGGGTTTCATTTCTCTCCACCCAGCCACCACAAACTGTCTTGGACTGGTGTGAATAGGCCCCTTCTTACCTGAGTTTGCTTAAAAAGCAAACACGGAAACATTTGTTAAGCTCTCTTCTCTCCTGTTTCTCAAAGCAACCCAGGAAGCAAGACTGACTACAAGAGGCCTCCAGCAAACAAATGTAGACAGGAAGGGGTTCAAAGTGGGGGATGGAGAAAAAGGCCTTTCTTCTATTCAAAAAACAACAACAACAACAACAACAAAAATACAACTCATCATGGTTCCTTCAAGGCTTTACCTCAGAAATAAACTCATCTACTTGGGAATATGGCCTATGTGTATTTCATTTCACTCTTGGCAGAAATAATTTTCAGTTCTCAGGAACAAGCAAGGCAGGGAATGGTAAGGGGAGGGCTGGATGCCTCCCACTGTGAGGAATGACACGCAGATTGGGGTACACAGGGGGGGCTGACATTACACAATCGCACATCAGCATTTTTGCTGCAGGCAGAGAGAGCTATTCCTGAGGGACGTGTGTTCTAAACTAGCAGAAAATAAATGCTGCTTTGAAATTAAGTATCACAACCTATGACTTTCCAGGGCAATCTCTGGGGTTATTTTTCAGGGTGATGTGTATGGATTTACACAGGCTTTTGCATAAAGGGATTGATTTCAAAAAGGTGCTGGGTCCTCATTTTCATAAATAAATAAACCCTCACTGGCCATTGGAATATGATTATATTTGGAACAAAACCCCTAAATATAGAGTCATTATCTGAAGCCACACAACCCACACTAGTTTTAAAACCTCATGCTGTCCAACAAATAATAGCTCTTTCTCTTATAATAATAAATACAACACAAAACAACAGAGGTAATTAAGCCACAATTATGAGAGTTATATGGCGTAGCATACATTCCCAATGTCCAGTCCATATGTATTTGGCACCTGACTTTAACATTCTACTATCTAACCATCTCCATTGTAGCTGTTGGGGGGAAAAAGATATACCTTAAACTTAAAAAAAAAAAAAAAAAAAAGGAGGGGATGGGTGGGTTGAGGCGGAAGATGGTGGGGGATGGGACTGGAGGGGTGAGTAGGGAGGGGATTGCGATTGAGATGTAACTTGAAGAAATAAAAAATAAAGTAAAAAAAAATATATATATACACATATATATATATTGAAACTGAGCCTTGCAGCAAAGGGCATGACCTCTACAGCTACCTTGAAAAACCACTCACCTGATTATATGTCATTTACTGTCACATCATTATCAAAGCCTATGAAGGGGCTGAAGCATATGGAGTAAAGGCCAAGGAAGTCTTTGAAGAAAATTCAAAGGTGTGGTTATTAGCACATGGAATTGTTGTCAGCTGATACAAAAGCAAACGAAATTGTTACAAAAGGTGTCCTACAAAGGAACCACCAGACAGACCAAGAAAAGGCTAAGTGTAAGAGGCATAAAATGATTGGAGGACCAGAGACAATTTGGAGCAGGAAGTGAAATAAGAAAACTGCAGTTTCAAGCTAAGACTGTTCTCAGATATCCAGTTTGTAGGTGCTGCGAAGCATAATGGGAAAGCAAGCCAGGGACCAGTGTACAGGTTTCTCTCACTGAACACATGTAAGGGCCGATGTGTTGCAGAATATTTGATCACAATGTGAACCCCAAGTTTGTGAATTAAAAAATCTGATTCAAAAAAAAAAAAAAAAACCTTATGCTGTCATGGAGAAAGGCAAGCTTCTGGGATGACACGGATTTGGGCATATGTGGTTTCTCAGCAAACATGGGCTTCTTTTGCTGTTTGGGGCAAGTGGGGGCAAATGACTTTCTCTGAATTAGAAAAACAAATCTTCTCACTTACACACACACACACACACACACACACACACACACACACACACACACACACACCTTTGTCTTCTCCAAGAATAAAAAGAAGATGGATTTCTTGGGTAAGACAAAGTGCTAGTCTCTGGAGAAAAAAAGGTAAGCACGTATCATATTGTAGATGGAAAGCTGGGTTTCTGCCATAGTGGTTTTTGTTACCAGACCTACTCCACCCTCAACCCAACTATTTCAGATTACAAGAGTGATATTGACTCTTCTTTTACCAGAAACTGGCCTCCTTGTGTGGACCACATCTTCTGCATCACAACCTAGAGACATCTGTTCTCATGTAGAGGTATTTCTGGTTCTTGTGAAGCTGTCTGCCTCATTAAGAAATAACCCTATGGCAAGCCATCTAAAAGGCATGGGGTAAAAGCTGGAGAAAATACGGTGAAGACAGTTCTAGGACTTAGAATTTGGGTGAAAGTTTCTAGAATTGATTTTCAATGAAAATGACATTTCAGATGAGACATGAGAAGTGAAGGGAATCCTAAGGAATACCCTTATAGGAGATCATCCCTTGTACCTGGTCTATAGTGGGCAGTGAGTGATAGTAACAGAAAGGAGGAAATACTCAAACCAAGAAGATCCCCTGGGGACCACACTCGAGCTTGGTGAAAAGAGACAGAGCGCAATCATTTCCAGAGAAGGGGTTTTCAAGGCCACAGAGGCAACAGGGGTGTTATGAAGACAGGAAAAAATAGATAGCACTTTCGTGCAAGAGTGGGAAGCTGGGCACTTTTGAAAGCATTACATGGATGTGGAAGAAGTAAGGAGCGCTGGAAGGTGGGTGGGACAGTTGGGGCAGCTTTGAGACCATGGCTTCAACTGAGACAAACAACAATTCTGTTATAAAACTACGAAACACTCATCCCTCAGACTCTTCCGTGTTGAATTTCATTTGAGGAAACAGGTAGTTGTGTGTTTTGGAGTTTGTCCACAGGCTATAGCTAGACAACCTCCATTCTAACCCTTACACTGGATATTCAGGAAAAAGTACATAGTGCATACCATGCTAGTGTTATTCTTTCTCTCCCTCCCTCCGTCGCTCTCTCTCCTCTCTTCTTCTGAGGATGGCCCCCAGAGCCTTGCTCAAGGTGGCCAAGCACTCTGCCTAGCACTACGCGATCAAACTCCTTGCAGTGTTATTCTTTTTTAGAAAAGAGTTCATCAAGTGGAAAAGAAACTTTGTGATATTTTGAAATTGGTTTCTTGGGATCACAAAAAGCATTCACTAGTTTTTTATGAGTCCCTTGAATGTCTAGCTTCATGGAAATGTCAGGAAAACAAGAAACAGATGCCAAGATATCTGTCAGAACAAGACTAGTAGTTCACCTATCAATGTATCTGTCCATCCATCTATCCACCCATCCATCTACTCAATAAGCAAGTGATAAGTTTCTTTCATTGTTAGACAAGTTGACAAAATTTTGCAGAATCCGCCGGTGACTCAACTATGGTTCCTTCCTCCAAGTTGCTTACATTCAGAAGACGGTGACAGCAGGTATATTGACATTTTAAATCTGAGGTAGAGAGAGAAATGTGATGCCAGAGAAAGAGCTGAAGGGGGTGTGAAGGTGGTCAGAGCAAGATGACTTCCAGCTGGAAGCCATCAGAGCAGCTGGCAAGATGACATCCAGTTTCCTGTTAACCCTTCAAAATGACATATGAGTCCATGGAAAGATTACCAGCAGACTTTGAGAAGACAATGCTCTTTTGTATATGTCACCAGCCCTTAGGTCCTCTCAAGACAAGTTTTCTAAATAGTTGGTGACTTCAAAAGTCTTAGATTTTGGTTGTGAGCCTAGCCTTTAACGGCTGAGCCATCTCTCCAGCCCAAGAAATGGATCCTCTGTCACACTCAGAGAAGAAAATGGTATGCTAATAGAAGTTTTCTGATTTTTATAAATTTCTATGTTTGTCAGCACAAAAAGGAGCTGGTAATACACAAATGAATAACAATGACAACTCTTGAATACGTGCACAAAACTTTTTTTAAAAAGTGCATCTGTTTTGAAGGTAATATGAGGCCAAAATGATCAAGTAACTTGACCAGTATCATAGATAAATGGGAAACAAGCCTATTGCATATGCCTTTAGACTTTCAGCTCTCCTCTCCTCTCCTCTCCTCTCCTCTCCTCTCCTCTCTTGTCCTCTCCATGATATTTATCCATGGCTTATGACAGCTTCATGCCAGGTCCACCAACACTTCTTACTGTGTCAAAACCATTTGTCATCTGCTCATAGTGGTCTCATAGTCTGTGACCCAGGGATTAGAATCAGTCCACCAACCCTTTCTTGACCCTTTCAAATCTGCCAACCAGACACAAATAATCATCTGTTCAGCATACCTTAAAATAGAGTCACTGATTATCTACCTTGTTTGGGGGTATTTTTCTGGGTCCAGAAAAAGAAAAGTTAGAAAGTCAAGTATAAGGTAATGAATTTATTATTTATTTATGTCATTGAGGCATCAGAATAGATAACAATATTCATTTGAGTTGATAAAAAAAGATTCTGGAAAAAACATTCCAGATTCAAGAAACAATAAAGGTAGCTGACTGGTCATAAACTAGCCACTGATCATCAACCAAACAAAACCAGGGGAGGAAGAAGTAAGAGTGTAAGAGACAGGTACAGGTAGTATGGCTTCAGAAAGACTCAATACTGAAGAGGACAGAGAAAATGGGCTGCACCTGAGCCTGGGAAGCTGATTTTTTAATAACTCATATATGTGTGCGATTAGCCTACTCAACAACAACAACAAAAAAAAAAATCATTGGTTATGGTAATTAGATGTTTTCCTAAGTAGGAACAGTTACAAGAGAGTAGGTTGACCTCTGGTAGAATTTCCAGCAGCAATCACTTCATGATTGATTACAAATACCTGCAAATACACGTGTCCTGAGAGATGATGAGGAAAGCATATTTTGCTGTTTGCTCAATGAGGCTATTTGTCCTTGTACAACAGTTCAGAGGAGAATTGCACTGAGGAAACAAAAGGACCCAAGGATATTGGAATGTTCACCTGTGAGCGGATTCCACATTTGTAGCTTCTCGGGGATTGAGGTGGGATGACGGTGCATAGTGACAATGTGCTGCTCAAGAGGAAAGTCAGTACAACAAATATCTTTGCGTCACTGAACTGACTTTCAGTAGAAAGAAAGTTAAGGGAAAGAGTGTTAGTAACTTTGAACTATACCTTCCTGGGAAAGGTGCTTCTGTGAGCAGGGTTCACGTGCTGAGGTGATGAATCATAACGATACCCTTACTGTGGCACTGAGGGACAGGATGATCTGTACCTTCCTTGAGGTGTCAGTGAATTTGCTTGTGACATTAAGGGGGGAAAGCAAGAGTAAAGGGAAATACCCTTTCCTTTGTCACACTGTCAGGGAAGAAACCACTTTGGAGGTCATGATCTATGACAAACACACTCATGCAAATTCTTCACCTGCTCCCATGCTCTATTTCTTTACCAACAATGTGGCTAGGCAAAATGGAACAAGAAATGGTGCCTTGGGGAGAAATAAAAGCTCTGGATTAGACACTGTCTGCCTATATAGAAAGGAGATTCTTTAAGTCTTAAAATAAACTAATGAAATGAACCTGCCTGTGTGACTGTGGGATTTTCTAATACGGAGACATTGAAACTATAGGCCATTAAGGAATGCTGAGAGCAGGTAAAATAGTTTTCCCTGGGAAGGGCACATCAATTGGTTATCCAATATAAAATAGTCAGCCCTGAAAACACACATACAAGTAACATTATACAGATTAAGCATGTTGTATTCATATGTGTGTGTATTCATATATTGTGTATTCATTGATATATGTATCAATATATATTTGTATATAATTTGTACAAATTATATATATATATAAAGAAAAAGAGAAAAAAAGAATATGTCTAAGGAGAAACATCCTCTGGCAACAAAGTTTTTTTTTAGAACTGAAGGAAATTATATAGGGAGGTGTAATTATTGGCCAAGGATCAGAATTGGGAGATTGTTTTTTCATTTGTTCATGGCCTTTGAGCTAAATTATATTTTCAATGATTATTAAAACCTGAGTGGTACATTTGGTCATGCATATTGACCCACAAATTTTTAAATAGTTATTATTTAGACATTGAAGAAGAAGTTTTCACATCTGTGATATAGTGTATAAGAGTACAGAGGATCTTGATCCAAAGAAACCTAGGCTGGAATTCTACTTCAATGTTCCATTCATTCATTCAGTCTACAAATACCCACCAGTGAATTCTGTCTTCCAGTTTGCCGTAGTTTCCTGGATTCTCTCCTTCCCTACTCTCCAATTTCCAGTGGTCTCCTACGCCAGTTAATTCACATCCTTCTATGTCTTAACACAAGATCGGGTGTCAGACCTTGAACCTGTCTCTTTTCCATCTCATACTTCACATATGCTTACAGTTCATTTTTCTCTCTGTATTTACTAATACCTATGTGCTGGTGACTTCCATATTTATGCTTCTAGGTAAGACATTCTCCTTAGTGTCTTCTTTGAAATTACCACTCAATAGTGAACAAACATCTCATACTTGACATATTTAAAATCATCTTCTTGGACTCCATCTGTTTTCCCAATGGTAGTAAATGATAATTCATTCTCCCCGTTATCGTGACTTCCTTACCAGAACATGGTTATAGCACTTGTCTCAGAGTTTGTGTGATGGGAAAAAGAGATAATACATGCTTCACATAGTACCTGCTGCATCTTGCATTGAATAAAACTCAATAGAGTGAACAGAATGAAACCTTAATTTCTTTATCTAAGTGATTCATAGATCCCTTTTTTTTCTTCTCTTTTAGATTCACATTATCTCACCCAAGGACCATTAGCAACATCTTTTAGTTGGTATCTTCAATTTAGTACAATGAATATTTTTATAAGTAGATATCAGCCAAGTTGCAGATATCATACAACTGATATCTGTAATTTTAAGTAATCAGGAAGTTTTATCAAGTTTTGTGTGGTGTGTGTGTGTGCACACGTGTGCCAGGACTATCTTTATATCAAATTGTTTACAGGACATTCATTAAATGGCAATACCATTTTCTTCCAATCAAATGTGTTCCTATACAAAACAGCAAAATAGGTTCTTTCTACAACTAAGAATGCAGTACTCATTTGTGGAAGCCCCATTCAGCTTTCTCTGCTAAGGAAATGTTTTTGAATTAAGAGCTAGGACTAGGATTGTGTTTAATGCTTTTAATTCCCAGCACTTAGGATGCTACTGCAAGAGACCTTAAGTTTAAGACAGCTTGACTGTAGTGAGCTCCAGGCTGGTCTGTGCTATACAATAAGATGCTGTCTAACACAAAATACAACAGAAATACCATCAGGTTAACACTTAAAATATATAAACATATATATGTATGTATAATACATTGTATATAATATTATTTTTGATTAATATACTGTATGTAACATTAATTTGTCAATTAATATGATAGACATTTATATATATATAAGCAAACATAAAGAAAACAACAGAATGCTCTAAAAGACATTTGACTTCTACTTAAGAGGTAGAAAAAAGAAAAGAGATTAGAATGGAATAGAATAGATTAGAATAGAATATGATAGAAAAAATATTCTAGAAGTACCAAAATTCAGCACCAAATAGCCTCAAGTTCACAACTTTTAAAAAGTCAATCAGAGAAAAACAAGATGGCCTAAAAAAAAAAAAAAGACATAATCATGAGCTTAAATTGGACTGAAGACACCAGAATTTTTTTTTAAAGATTGCTAAGGGCCAGCAATTGGCTAACATGAGATTATACAAGTCCTCAGATTCACAGCATATGGTAATTCACAGTATTTACTGGATTTTCTTAATAGACTATGAAATAGGAATTTCACAAGGATGAATGGTGGAGATCCTAAACCAACAAAATACAAACAAACAAACACAAACACACACATACACACATGGGAAGCGGGAATAGGGGACAGACACACTCCCGCATAGATACAGCCTTAAGAGAAAGAGACATGAAGCCCTACTTGGATACTACATCTTACCTTTCCTATAGAACACAAGCCTTCCATTTATGAGAAAAGGACAGAAAACAATGTTAGCTTTAGACGAATGGCAAAAATCCACTTTATCTGCAGTCAAAGTACTGATAATAACTGACTATTGATGGGTCATCTATAACAAATTCCCACATCCAAGGTTTAGAGAACATCTCAGAAGAGGACATTGAAAAAAAAATATGGAAGAACCAGAGGATGGGAGAAGAGCTGTGAAAGCCTATCTTCTATACATGATGTGCCCATTGCAGGCGTCAATTCATGCAGCTATGGTTCTTTGCTCAAGAACTGCACAAGATCAGTCCAGTGAAATTTCCAGCATGATTGTTGACAGAGTAGAGGCACTCTAAGGATCCACACCTAGAAGAGTTGACAGCTATTGAGAGTGGAAAAGTTACTTTTCCTTGGGAATGTGGCCAATGGTAGGCTGCCCATGCCCAGTGGATGATCCCAAACCCATGCAGACATGGTCAGTATTAACTGGAACCTGCCATAATCAGTAGTAAACAAGAGCAATAATAAAAAGTACATAAAGTCATGAGGAAGACCAGTTAGGAGTGGAGTTGGATGGAGGTAGTGAAGGATATATATGATCAAAACACATAGTATACATGTATGGCATTTTAAAGAATAATTTTTAAATAGTTTTAAAGTTTAAAGTAAATATAGCAACATCAGCTAAAATAAACTTTGGAAAGAAACATTGCTCTGGACAAGAGGCTTATTACATGGTGGTAAAAGGATCAATTCCCTAAGGAAGTAAAACAGTACGAAATGTTCAGGAATCCATCAATAGGGTTTCCAAACCTATGAAGTAAAAATGTATAGAAATAAAAGAGAAGTAGAAAAATGCAACATTAAATGTGGACTCTTCAACATTTTTCTTTTAGTAATTGTTAAAAATAATATCTAGGAATGTAATAAAAGTACAGAAAAGATGGAAAGCATTCTTTGTGAACTTCATTCAGTTACATTACAGATCATTCTGCCCTATAGCAGAATACACTGTTTTTAGTGTGTGTAGAATATTTATGAAGAGAAGCCATATGTTTTCTGGGTAATCAAAAGAATGCCATACGTCAAAAACTAGAGTAAGCATCTCACCAAGTATTTAGTTCCCTAGAAGTGTGGATATGGAGGGAAACATGGTGACCTCACCCAGGTGTTATAAGTAGGACAGAAGCAATAAATGCCAAGTGTCTCTCTCATTTTGGGGCCATTCAAAACATCTTTTTTTTTTCTACTAACCTTTCCCCATCTCATTTGTCTTGTTTCCTGACTTTACATAGTTCTCATAATTCTGTTCAGGCAATGCCCTATGTAAATATCCCCTTATTCTCCTGATTTGTGACACTTGTGGCACCTGTGTCCTATGAGTGACATTTCTGGGCTGCTTTGTCTGTAATCATCATGGTAAACACAATGATGGTCCTCTAAAGATAGTCCAATCCTAACCCCAAGAAACTGTGACTACTATGTACTTCTATGGCAATGAGGTTTCACTGATTGTAATATTACCCTGCCTGGGGACCTTATAAGGGTAGGAGAGATTCAGAACTTAAGGAAATAGGACTAGAACTGTAGACTTTGAAGATGAAGGAAGGGGCTATGCTGTGAAAAATGGAATGTGAGCAGGTTCTAGAAGCTAGAAAGGGCAAAGAGGCAGATTCCCCTCATAGCTCCAGAAGGAAGACAGCCCCAACAGCGCCCTAGTTTTAGCCCTGAGATCTTCTACTCAGACCTCTGACCTCCAAAACTGAGTACAATGAATCTGTGTTGTTCTGAGTCAAATGTATCATACTTTGTCACAGGCACATGAAAAGACTAGTAGAATCAACAGAAGACTCAGTCTTAGTGGATTTTCCCTCCCTATAAATTTCACATATAATCATTATATATATATGATATATAATAGTAATTAGTAGTAGTAGTGCTGGGTAAAACAAGGGCATAGTGAATTAACTGTGACCAATAAATAAATAAAAACAACAAACAAACAAATAATAAATGGGAAATCCATTGAACAACTCCTAGAAGAGCTTCATCAGGGTTGGGTGAAAAGAACAAAATGGCAGGCCTGGTGGTGGAATCAGAATCATAGTTTTAGCTCCGCTACCTGCAAGTGGTTGAACCATTTCATGTCTGCGATTCAATTTCTTTACCTAAAAAGGGATCAGCATAGTCTTTGGTCCCTAAGGTACCTTTAAGCCATAAAACTCTGAGACCAGATGCGAAGACACTTTTGGAAAACATGCCTGGGTGGGAGGTTCGACTAATGACCTCAGAGGTCGCTTTCAGCTCAAAGAGTCTATGACAGACCCAGCAGGATACATCTTGTGCAGAAAGAAATGCTAAGGCAAACTGATTTTTCAGCATCTCCCACAGGGAAGGGAAGTCCTCTGTGAGCAAACAAAGGCATCAGTAGCTTCGGGTAGAGCCCCGCTTCAGACTCAGGGCCAAAGGCAACAAGAATGCCACAAAGCACATCAAAGGGCAGAATCTGGCTGTGGAACAAGAAGACGGATGGAAGGGAAGTCATGATCTGCAGTAAAACAAATAAATAACATTTAAAATCACATCTGCAGACGGTCTAACGTCCTTAAATGCTTTCCAATAAGCTGTACTGGTAGCTTTCCACAAAGCCTGTCTGGAAGGCTTCATAACAGATGGAGGCAAGACTCATGACCTCGCTCTGACACTGCCTGACCACTTGTGTGACCTTGGGCTCTTCATATCACCTTGCTGGCCTCTAAGTTCCTCATTTCCGAGAGGGGACCAAACTGGATGATTTCTTACCTCCCCTTTGGCCTCAAAATCTTACTCCTTCCCCACCCAAGCATTGATCATATATGCTAAAATAAATCCTGGAGCTACTTTTGTTTTAAACAAGCAGTTGTTTATAGGACTCTGCTAGGAACTCAAATTTAAATTTGAATCCTAGGATTTGAAGGAGGAAAGGGATGGCGGGGGAAGTGGGGGAATACAGTGTTACAAAAGTTTCTCTTTTTTACTTCTCTCTTAGAAACATTTCCTTATCAATTCCTCTTGTTGATATAATGGCTTAAAACCTGAGATGGTCACTGCCCTTCTAAATGACTATGCACCTTCCAGCTTGTGATGTCATAGCAAGGCTCATGATGCTGCTGTCTGGCTTTAAGTGCAGCTTCAGCTTTGAGCTTTGGCCTCCCAGGCATGAAACCCCAATCCTAAAATAATCTGAGAACACTTAATCCTCTTTTTTCTTCAGCTTTGCAGTGTGGCTCTCCAGCAAAATGGATCCTTGAGCTATCTCCCAGATTTCTCATTTTAGGACAAGCCTTGAAATACTTTATGATGTAACTGTTTCCACTGCATTTCTTATAGACCTTTTCCTAAGTCAAGTCATCAGACCAAGTTTTCATCTTCTGAGGAAGACCTAAACAAAAGAAATAAAAAGGGAGAAAGGAAGGGCTTACATTTGCTAGATGCCAAGAAGTGTTCTTAATTTCAACTCCAACAGGTTTATAATTTAACCACAACCAGGCTTCCATTCATTCCTATGACATACCTATGACATACCTTTCAGTCCCAAGACATAGGGATATATTTATCAGGGAAAAATGGGAGGAATCATAAAGACTATAAAGTGTGTTTGTCCAACTAATTATGATACCTCATGTATTTCTGGAGTGTCCTACTAAAGCAACATTCCCCAAAGGAGGTGTTATTTAGACTGTAGTAAACAGCCCTAGTGGGACATGTGTACACTATTAATCGTCCACATCACTCCATCAGTGGGCATCTCTGGTCACAGAGCATAACACAGTGAAGGGCTCCTATGAAGGTTGAAGTGGTGAGGGTGAATGTTCCATTGCTATCTCCTCTATAATCTGCAGACTTCCTGTGAATCTGCTTTGTACAGTCTAACCCAAGGGACATTGTCCATCACCTAAGTCCTGTTCAGTGTCCCTCACTCATCTTTGCAGGGCATCCCTTCCCTTAGCTTACCCAACCCACCTCACTTCTAAACCAGCTTTATGGTTCTTTAAGTTCCTCTAACCCCTCAGCCCTGACCTTATAAAACACCCATGCACTAAGCATTCTTTCATACCCATTCCTCTATCACAGCAATGCTGGGCCTGCCATCCACTGAGACACTTCTCTGGCATCTGTCATTGATCGTCCTCTCAGCTTGGAGCTGTCTTTCAGAGAGTCAGTCAGCTGTTTCAGGTCTTCTTATCCTTATTCATTCCACTGATACTTGAAAAGGCAGTTAACAAAAACTGGAAATTGTGGTTGTGAATGGATTCAGCTTGCAGAAAGAACTGTGTTCTCTCTACCCAAGGATACCAGATACATAACAAAACATCTACAGTGTCCTGGGAGAAGGTAGGATTGAGACCATCCATACATCAACTAGACTGGAAGAACTGTCCAATGACATGTTTAGACCAAGGGGAGGATGACCCCAAATTGGAACATCAGTAAACTAAGCATCATATTAAAGCTGACCCTCATGAAGAGTCTTCAGAACATCATTAGGACATATATATTTGCTTCAGTAAATAAGTAAGTAATTAAATATTTTTTTTTAAAATCACTGTGACATATATAGGGGCTTAAGTTAAACTATCCAAGTGTAATCTCAGCCCTCTCATGTACTTGCTGTTTGAGAGCAGCAATGTATCCAACAACTCTGTCTCATTTCTCTACTTTTCAGAAATGGTATCGATAGGACCCAGCTCCTAGAGCTGTGGATCAGGTCGAGTGAGGTAACTTCTCTAAGAATATTAAGAAGAAAATATCCAGTGGGTTATGGTACTTTGAATGCTCTATTTTCTATATTTTCACTCTTTTCCTTTAACCAAATCAATAAAATAAACATAAGAGAAAAAATCGGAGATATCAACTATAATCGCCAAAGGAACTCAAAGGGAATGGCATCAATGAGAAGCTGTCAACTAAATCCTTAACAACAGGGAACAGAAGGTTGTTAGTTGCCAACTGAGCAGACCAATGCAGGCTGCAGCCAGGTACCTCAGCCCAAACTGAAATGTCAGAAGCTGGTTAATATAAAAAGACACAGAAAGACAAGTAGCCTGCTGTCAGAAGATGCATGTTAAGGGCAGAAATGTAGCAGATTATTGAAGATACATGTGAGGAGAAGTCAGAACCAGAGTCACTGTCTAACAACTGTTCCTCTAACTTAGAAAAACGAGACATTTATCTAAAGAGGCTGCAAAATGCCAGGATATGGAAACACCAGACCTGGCTAAGGCCTGAGAAATTGAACTCCAAGCTCGAATGCTAGACTTGAGAGCAAATGACTTCTGGAAAATTACAGCAAGTTCTGAAGCTCACACAGCTGGGTCCTGGAAATCTGACTGGGAGTGAAGGGAGATTAAGAAATACAGACAAAAATAACTTACTGCTGGGAGCAGGTGGGCTGTGTACTCGGAATGATGGCCGTAGCTAGGTCGAGTTGAGGTTATTATATATGAGGAAATACGTTAACTAATCTTAGTAGAAGCTCTCTGTAGGGAACAGTCGCTGTAGGGCTCCTGGCTCAAGGAAACTGTTTTTAACTAAAAATCAACCTCTTTCTTGTTTATTTGTGGCAGGTTTCAGTGTGTGGCCGCGGCTGTCCTGGAAATTGCTCTGTAGACCAGATTGGCCTCAAACTCGGAGATCTGCTTGCCGCTCACACCCAAGTGCTGGGATTAAAGGCGTGTGCCACCACTCTCAGCTTAAAGATCAACCTTTTGTCAGCATCTTCCTTAGGAACAGGTCAAGGACTTGCCATTCCCATGAGTCAGCTGTTCTTGTTACGGCCATGCTCATGTGAACAATACACATCAAGGACTTGATCCAGCCTGGACCCACAAGACCATATGTTCACAGTGAAATTGTGTTCATCTAGTATTAAGTATGTGCAGCACTGAACCAAGAGATTAGCAATAAATGTCATAGGTTAATCAAGAAGTGGCCTAATATTTAAAACTCCAGGTAAACCTTAGATTGACGACTTTTCCACCTTGTCCTATCAATTCTATCTCTTGCAAGTCTGCATTATTCACCCTTAGCAATTGCACAAGGATACTCATTCCTGACTACAACCAAAATCTTCATTTTCATTGTCTATATGTTCTTCTTTTTATTTGGTTACTCAACTGATAGTTATTCATTCTTTTTTGTAAGCTAGAGATGTAGAAGTGAGTGAGACTGTAACAAGAACATTCCACTTCCTGTGTCCTTCTGGACACCAAAAGCTGTGTTTCCCAGAACAGTCTTCTGGCTTCACAACTGTTTGCTCTTCTTTATGTCTCCTTGGTAACAGACCTTCTCACTTTTCCATTGCTGCCTACCAGTAACCCCCTACACAATCCTTATGCCTCAGTTTCAATGTCTCTGCCTCTGGAAAGCAAGTTTTGAATTTTGTTACTCCAACCCCATTGGTCTTTCCATGGGAATGTGTTTTTGCCTGCACTTCAGTACTTAAACATGATCCTACCATGAGCTGGTTCCCATTGACTGTCACACTCATTTCAGACCTCTCTCTCCTCCCTATTCACTCTGGTCTCCTTTCATTTCTCTAATGTATCAACCTTTCTGAGGCTCAGATCACCTACTAGTGCCCTTGTCTCTTCCCCCACACTTTGTCTCCTTTTGTCTGACTTCCCTTTCTGTTCTTCCCTTACATATCACTTCCTCAGAAAGTGCGTTGTTGAGTACAATAAGGAACTGTTTTGCTCTCCTGTTCCTTCCAAGGTACTTTTGTTTGTATTTAAAGTACTATACCATATTTTAATTCCATATGGCATTTTATGACTTCATTCTTCTGTTTTCCCTACAAATTTTATTAAGTGCATATCACATACCACAAACAACTCGAAAGGTGGGTGTAATTATAGAATGATTATCTTCTCAGCTGTAGAAAGATGTACACAATCAAAATATAAACAAACAAGCAAATTAGATCATTTTGAGTAAACATTGGTGTATATATCATAATAGACAATGAAAATAACAGGAAAGAGAATGATATTTTAGCAGAGGGAAGAATTAGCTAGAGAGACATAAAGAGAGCTATCCCAAGCACAAAGCATTATGAACAAAATGCCCAGGGACTGTAAATTAGTTAGAATATTCAGAAAACAAAAGAAGGCTCTGTGTTTCTGAACCCAGGTGAAAAAATGAGCAGGGAAAGAGAAGAGAATGAGGCTACAGGAGTGATCAGTCAAGTCACACAAGATCATGACAGCAGCCCGTAAGGCACTGGGAGAATTCCAGTGGGTTATCTTGAACTTTCAGAGAAATATTATCAATATAGTGTGCAATGAATGGTCTGCTAACAGTCAATTCAGGGATACCAGATATACAGCTATTTCAAGAGTTCAGAAGAGGGAAGATGATGATATCCAAGTATAATGGTGATATAACAAGAAAGATTTTGAGATGATATAGTTTAGGCCCTTTTGGAAAGAGAGATGGTTAGAGGTATTATGGATTGAATGTGAGATATTAGAAATAAGCAATGTTTGATCCAAGAAGCTGAGTAGATTATTGTACTCTGTTTAACTGGGGAAGCCTGTGGAGGGCAAAGTCCTTTTGGAAAGTGAGGAAGGTGAGTATATTGAAGTTGTTTGTTCCATGATAAGTTCAAATTGCCCACTAGACATGTAAGTGTATGTATCTCCTTCTCCAGACCCCAGTGTACAAGTTGAAGTACATATATGTATCTAAAAGTCACAAACATGCAGAGATGATATCTTAATTCATGAAATAGGCAAGGTCCTGAAACAAAGGAATGAGAAAACAACATGGGGTTAAGACAGAACACCAGGATGTTATGGCACATGCAGAAGTAACCTACTAGATAGGAGAAAGAGCATGAGGTGTGACCAGTAAAATACAAGAGAAAAGATTATTATGTTAGAGAAATGGATCTACAGCTAGAAGATGACACTGTACAGATAACAGTCTAACAAAGAGTATATAGCACAGATACAAGGGTGGAGTTTAAGTAAAGAGCAACACCAATCCCATTTTCCTCTCTTCCACAAATCTCTGACAGTGGTTCTTATTCACTAAATCCAAACAGAATTTGGAGTGCTAGAATGCACTGAAACAGACCCAACATGGAGAGAGTTCAGGAATGGACCCAAGGAATCCCCAAAAGATAATGGACGCTTAAGTAAGTTTGAATGTCAGTGGGATTGATTCCATAGATGGTGACTGATGTTGAGGGAAATGGGGAATAAATGTAAGAATGGGGTATTTTAAAGCATTGGAAGTGAAGGTCCAAAGATCACTGCAAACGGCTTGATTCTCACAGAAGAGAGGGAGGTCTTCAATCTTTACAGAAGCTAAGGCAGAAGAAAAGGTAGGGTTGTAAAACCACTTAAAAGAAGTGATTAAGATGCCTTATTTCATCTCATATTCCAGTAATGCACGAAACTGAAGGATCAGATAATGGAGAGGAGTTCCAGGTATTAAAGGAGATGGGACATGGTTATCACAGACAAGAGGAAAGTGAATTTACCATACAAATGTGGGATTACATAATATTTGCATGTTCATTTGAATTTCATGATCACACATTTAAAGTGAACCCTAAAATAAAGAGTCTGATTTATTTTCAACTTTAAAGTTGAAATAATCAATGTTCAATCAAATAATCAATTCAAATAAATCAATAATTTAATGACTTCACTCAGTATTTTTCTCAGCAGGAATGGGAAGACGGAAGGAAGAAAAGGAAGGAAGACCAGATGCTTTTCAAAGCCAATTATGCCAATCATAAAGCGTAAAATATAAGCTAGATGATGAAAGAAACAAAGAATACAGAATGATGTAGACAGAATCAAACTTGTAGAAGAGAGAATGAACTTCAGGTTAAATGACATCATTCTCTAGAAGTCAAATGACAGAGTCAATACGTAGCAATTGAAGAGATAAGGGTACATAGCGGGATGTGTGAAATTATGATTTTAGAGATACAGTAACTACTGAAGATAGCAAAGTCTACAGTACCACCAATGAGTAGGTGGCTGAGGAGAGGCTGAGAAAAAAAATGCGTAGAGCTAAAGAGGACAAAGGACTGAAAGTTCAGTGTTATGAAGTTCTTCATGGATGCTGAATGGGCCAAATATGATCTCAGGCAGAGAACAGGATAGGAAGAAGTAAACCAGATGCTCAAGTTATAAACAATTAATTTGATTAACGATAATAACCAGCATGTATGTGGCACTTACAGTACTGTATGTGGCACCTTATTTTATCTTCGCATCCACCCTATCTTTTATCATAAAGATAAAGGGTGAGTCCCAAAGACATTAATTAACATTTTCTACTCTCACACTAGTAAATGATGGAACTTAAATCCAACCCAAGCAAATTAAATCCAGTCTATGTCTGTAAACATGGGATTCCCTGACTTCTCTACAAAACAAAAATTATAAAATATGTAATTAAAGCCAACACTTTGGAGACTTTTCTTCTACACCAAGTCTTCTGAGTAATAAAGTCTAATGATGTGCTTTAAAGCAACAGAGGCTTTTGAAGTGAAAATAAGACAGGAAAGGGAATAGCCCTTTGACCCTCAGGCCCTAAGTTATCTGGGATGTTGGAGATGAAAGAAACACTGAGGAGGGGAAGATCTACAATAGGGGACTGAAAGTCTCTATTTAGGTCAAGATGATGACAGACTCATTCAGAGAAAGTCTGGAACATAGTGAGGGCTATTCTTGGCTCACTATGTGTTCCAGAGAGGAGCAGGATTTTCCCAAGGTAAAAAGGAGAGGAGAGTCCATTTTGGAAAGCCTTGGTAAAGGATTTACTAGCAACCTTGACTTCTGTTGATACCCAATTGGGAAATGATGAGACTCATCACTGTGGATGGAGAATACCTAGAAGTCAGGGAATGCTGGTGATAAAAGTTCTGGGGAACAGAGAGGTTTCTCAGAAATAGTGAGAACTGAGGATCTTGGTATTGATGAGATATAGTCACAATTTTGGGACCATGCCATGAGTCTGACCCATAGTACAACTGATCTGGTCCATTAAAATGTTTTATGAATTGCTATAATCCAGTGCTCAGCAAGGTTCACAGCACACAGGAGGTACCAACGTGCTTTACAAAGAAAGCCAGGTCCGGCATTCTCTTACTATGAATGAACAATCTCATTTCAATTTAAACTATAATTAAATAGCCGCACTTATACCCACTAGGTTTGATTGGCTTCCCTAAACCCATAAGCCATTTGACACAGTCTAGTCAATGCACCTACGTTCTATTACCTGGATAATCCCACACTGACCTCAACCTATTCTTCACATATTGAATACTTTCTCATCACTCAAATGTCTGCTCAAAAATCAGCTTTCAGATACAACCCATTTTGTTAGCTTCTTCATCTGTGCCTTCTATGTTTCTTGTGTGTCCTTTGCTCATATGGTCTAAAATATTCATGATGACAGACATCTAATATATGTCTTATCTTCATATCCTGGCATTTAAGTTAGAACATGAAATAAATATCAGAAAGAAAATGAATTAGTGACTATTAAAAAAAAGAGCAGCTAAAGAGAGTGAAAACCATGATACATCAAACCAGCCTCCATATTTCATGAATAACCTCTACACCCTTGCATGATTACAGTCTGGCTCCATGTCCCCAAGCTAGCTCGGCAGTCCACATCTGCAAATGTGTGGTTTCAGTGGCTAGAGCTGAATGCCTCATAAGGGCAGTAAGCAAATATTTGGCAGGCTCATTTGCCAAAAGAGTCATTGCTACTGATTAAAAAGCAATTAATTATGGGAATCCAGGACTGAAAATGGCCTTCTTGTCCCTGGGCCATCTTTTCCTGAATGACTTGGGCATCCCAGGGCAAGTCAGGACATAAAAGTAAAAACAAGCCATGTGCAGTGAAGCCATGCTGAAGATTTGACAATAAAGCTGATGAGAAGGAAGGGCCACTGATAAGGTGACCTAGCTGTAGAAGACACTAAAGAACATCCCTTTGAACTTGTAATGGAGTAAAGGAAGAAAGGACTCTTGTAATTAAAAGAAGTCATACAAATTAAAATAAACCTTACCCTGCATTAAAGAAAGATAAGATTTACTGCACTGGGAATAACAAAGGAGCCGAGGCAGAGTGCTGTCAAAGGGTGAAGCAATTGAGATAACCCTGTTCCAGCTCCGAATAGAGGGTATGAGTTTGAAAACAACGTGGGCTTTTCCTGGGCCACCCTGTCAGTTTGAACTTTATTTTCTTCTCAGTGAGAACTTTGGGTCTTACTCAAGTGATTTTTGACCTGGTTGTGGCACAGGGGTTCAAAGTCCTATAAAACAACTTGTTTTGATTGTTTGATTACATTGCTCAGCCACTGGGAGATTCCTTCACTTTCCCTCTAATTTCAAAAGTGTCCTCCAATCTCATTTAAGCCAAACTAATTTTGCAAGTTTATAAGTGCAAATTAGGTATTTTTTAGTAACTTCCAAAATTCAGGGGTGTGTTCAACAGTTATTCAGTTAGTTCCCAACTTTCTATGCACTTCATGAGTGAGGAATATAAGCTCTAGAATGTCAAATGATGTGCTCGGTGGGCATGGCTAGCCAATGTCGGGACAAACAGCAGAAAATCAGGTATTGAGACAATATACCTTGTTTAAATCCTTCTATTCACTTGTAGCTATGTTTTGTGTCTGAATGTGAAATTTCCCCCACAGGCTCATTTCTTTGAATGTTTGGTTCCCATCAGGTAAATCTGTTTTCAGAGGTTTGGAAACCTTAAGAAATGGGCTCATATGCAAGAAGTGGGTCACTACAGGGAGGGGCTTTTAAATGTAGCCCAGGTCTTCTGAATTTCCTTCTATCTCCAGATCTTATCAGATGTAAGCAAGCAGCTTCAAGCTGCCTCCACCTCAGCTGTGAGTCACTCCCATTGTCACTCTTTCTCCTGCCATTGATGGACTCCAATCCTTCAACACTATGACCCACAATAAATTCTTTCTCCTTCATGTTGTATTATGTCACAGCAATGAGAAACTAGCATACAATGTGACAGTGAACATAACTGCAACAATCAAGACTGTCCTGTCCAGGAAATCTTAGGTTCTTGTCTGTTAACATAGTGAGAATTCTGCAAGTGCCACAGACATGATCACACACAGGCACTGAACAAACTCAGTGCAAATAGAACAAAAAGTACACACATAAACACATTAATGACAGCTAATAATTAGGCAACTATCATCTTACTAAAAGTGATTACAGTCTAAGTAAAAGATATGAGGGAGAAATAAAGAGGAATTTCTCTCTTACCTCCTAGGGTGATTAAAACACAACACTAAGAAATAATAATAAGCTTAGTTCATGGTATAGACCTTGCTGGAAAAGCTCTTGCCTTTCTTTCCTCGATATTTTCCAATGCTGTAGAAAAGCTCCTGATTTTGTTTCCTCTGTACCTTCTAGTACTCTGTGCTTTGGTATGTGGTATTCTAAAACAATGGCTTCTACTACACGGAGAACTTACAGAAACTTTCCAACACATTGCATGCCACCACACACACAGGAAATTTGGGAGGCACCAGAGCATATTGTGATCCAACACAGAAATTTATGAGTGTTTTGTAAAGGAAAACACATACTCAGTGTTTTTTTTTTTGTTTTGTTTTGTTTTGTTTTTCTTTTTTGCCATATGCTTATATAGTATTTGTCCCAATGAGCCCTACCACTATAGCCCAAGAGCAGCCATCAATGGCACAGCAAACAAGGAGATATTTCTCTGTGTCCTATTAAAACAGGTTATGAGTTAGATCTGGCCCAGTGTCTGTTTACCAATTGCTGGTGTAGTACAAGTAAAAATTCAATAAATATTATTCTTAGCCATCCATTAAATCAGCAAATATTTGCCAAGTACCTTGTATGCGCTAGGTCCCATCCTGGGTTTGAAGTTACCTGTTCAGTAAAAGGACAGTACCTATGGTCAGTAAGCTTAGCTGCTTTCTCAATGTGTACATATATAACATGAAGAAAATAAATATGGTCTGATAATCAGAAACTTTGGTCTTTTGAAATGAAACTTCACATTCTAGGATTGCTTATAAACTATAAGAAATGAAAAAATGGAGAAATGGGAAATAAATCTATTCTTATATACTGTGGCTATGGACAGTTCTGTGTGCATACTAATCACTTTTCTGAGAACACACTGACTTTAAAATCATAATAAGAAATTTGGGTTGTCATGGAGACCATTAAATATCTTTGTATTTCACCCACTCTACAACCTCCTTTCTAGTTTAGATTGGTAATTGGCAGACTAATTGGCATGAATAATTTTTCTTTGACAATATTCAATCAGTGTGTTCAAACTCCAAATCACAAATGACCTGGAAGAAAATGTGTTGCAAAATAGGAAAATTTCCCAGTACTCTGTCTTTACCTAGATTACCCTCTACTGAAAGTAAAATAGTGGACAAAGACTTGCAGGAAAATTTTGTTGGAGAAGTGACTCTAAAGAACAAGGCTTAGAACAAGTGAAATAGAATAGAGAGATACACTACCAAAAATGAAGCCCCTCTGTACAAGTGGAACTCAGGGATCCTCTGACAAGCCTTGCAAAATGCATCATGGAATGTCTACAGAAAGAATCAACAATGGAGAGAAATAGCTATTCCCATTCTCTATTACTCACCAATCAGTCCAGAAAAAGCTGCCTCTTTTGTATTTCTATCTGTGTCAGAATAGCTGAGAGATTCCCAAGCCAAAAAGCAAGTATTGTCACAGAGAGTGCCCAAGGCTGGGTGCTCTTGATTTGCTTTGTATGGTAACTATCTATTGAAGCTGTGGCTAGGATAGAAAATATGGATCAAGAAACTACAATGTGGTACAGTAGTGATGTCCAACCTGTCTAGAGATGATGTCTATATTACACAGTAGCCCGCACCATCATTTAGGGACCTAGCAGGTGTACAAAAGAGAGTTCTGAGCCTTATATGGGACACATATGCTGTCACCAGTAAATCTGACCTCCATACCACCTCCTGTCATTACAGTGATGAATGTAGTTCCCTTTTGCATACACTTAGTAATACCTATAGAGACTTAATTTTCATAGAAATCTGATGATGCAATTAAGAAATGAATTATTATTCTGTTCTTCCTACAGAAAAAAAATTGTGTTGAGATAAGGCAAGAGAAATTGGTTTAGCAATCACTGCCCAGAAGAACCAGCTACTATGATGGAAACATTTACTCATTGTCCATCACAGTATCCCTTCAGCCCATGGAATAGAGTCATGTGAATAAAGAACCATATTCTTTGCTTTATTTACTTTAAACACTTAACTGTAAAGGGCAGATCAGCTGTAGTAGCTTTAATGTGAATTTTGTAATTGTACTCAAAATATTTTTCATTGTTGAAGTACTGTGAAAGAAACATGTTGACAAGGCATTCTTACTTCCATACTTAGTCCCAAATTAAACACTTCTCCTGCGTTCTTGTTATCACCTGATTGTTTTCCTGTCTTAACTGCAAGAACTTATCCAGAAATAGCACAGAATAACTAATGCACACTGAACCAGCAAGAATCTTCAAAGGAGCAAGGCAGACACAAAGAATGGCTGCTTCTCTTTCCACTCACTATCTTGTTTTTAGTCTGCACCTGGTCACAAGACTATTCTGTGCTTCCATGCTTGAAGCAAAAACGTTCCTAAAATTACAGTAGGCATCTTGTGAAACTATGCCTAAGGTGTGATTTGTGTAAGAGAGAGTGAAGGACTAATTAGTAGAAAATCTGAGGGGTTCAAAATCTTCTGAACCTGAAGTCTGTGACTTTTTACTTCATATCTTCCCCCTTCCTGTTTCAAGTGCGGTAAGCATGTCAAATCCAAGTACATTTAATAAATGATTCAGGAGCTACTAACCTAGAGTACAATTGTTATTTAAATATTTATGTGTTGTTTGGCAGGAAAGAGGCATTTTAAATATAAAGACAGTAGTAGATCATCTCTCCTGAATTGTTAGAGGATGAGGCATCTCATATTCATGTATTTTTCAGAAAACCATAGCTTAGTGTAAGTTTGAAAGTCTAGATTTCTAAAGTCCTGCCACTTTTACCAGGAAAATGCCTGAAAGAACTCTCTACTTCTCAGAGTATATATTTAGTTTTTCATCCATCTTTTTTCTCATTCACTCATTAATTCTTGCAACAAATGTAAAATGAACACCTCCCTCAGGTCAGTCTCTTTCCAAATACTAAAATGCAAGGTCACTTTCAGCGTGGTGTGTATCCATAGAATTCTAACGTGTGCCATTCATATGATTTTTAGATTGTGCAGGATTTAGGCTTAAACACAGAGAAACTGGTGTGGCTCATTTTCATGAAATACTTAAACTCAAGATATCCTGGATTTCATCATTTTAACATGCCTTCAAATCTTAAAAATTGGCAATAAGACATTTTAGATTACTGTTTGTGCTTAGTCCTTGTAGTTCCCTCTGCATTTCAGGTCTTCAAAATATCTCAGTTCAGCTCAACAATATTTTAATGACTTACTAGCCAAATATGGTTTATGACTTTTGTATTGTACACCGCAATTCCAGTGAAAAATTAATATTAATGATTAACTGCCTCTTCCCTCGACAGGAACAAACACTTGAATATTTTATTTTCATGTGTCTGCTCGTTATGCATTCCCATTTCCCTTCTATGCACAGGCAACACAGGTTTCTACATTATTGTTTCAAACTTTGTCACTTTGAGCTTATGCATCCTATCAATATAGCGAAACTGTTTTAATATTGTTAAAAACACTGTAAGTGAATTCCAAGGTTGAAGTGGACAATTTATGAACCAAGCCCACAAGGATTACTGCAAAAAAAAAAAAAATCCTACTGGATTTGGCTATCATGCTGTATGTTTGTAATGATCATTGTTTGACATTGTTAAAAGCTCTAACAAAGACATATGCATTGCGATGGGTAGCTCAATTGCCAATTTGACCGAATCTAGAATCCCTAGAGGCCACACCTCACCATTCCTGTGACAAACATCATGTATATGGATTGATTTAGGAAGATCCATCTAGATTAGGAGTGGGACCATTCCTTGGCCAGGGGATCCTGGGCTGTATAAGATGCAGAAACTGAGCTGAACACTGCAAGCCTACATTGCTGTCTGCTTCTTCAATGTAGATGCAGTGTGAGCAGCTCTGCTTCAGGCTCCTGCTGCCTTGACCTCCCTGGCACAGTGGACTGTAAGCCAGTGGACTATAAGCCAGTGGACTGTGAGCCAATGGACTGTAAGCCAGTGGACTGTA
>CAJQZJ010004888.1:9146002-9208081 GCA_907164525.1 Lophiomys imhausi
CTTTTTGGACAGCAGTCTGTCTGCAGTTGGTGCAAGGGGTTTTTTCATGCCAAGAGAAAGGCTTGCCACTAATTCAACCATCTTACAGTGGAGGTTCTTCGATGCTTATCTTCTACTTGGAGTAGAAAAAGGGGTGCTGTCAGGCGCTGATATGTCTCAATATAAAAAAAAATATTGATTTAAGATAACATTTTTGAATGCCATATTCTGCAGATCTCTAGGGGTTTTTGAAGATGCCCTATCCATCTCTTGTATTTAGATAAGCAAATGTTGCTTGTCTCTTAGCAACTTGATTACTGGGTAGTTTAGAGAATATCTGTGATAGACTGTCATAGTAGCTAACAAAGAGACATGTTTGCATGACTAGGAGTTTGTTTTAACTATCCTAGACCGTTTTAGACGGTTGGTATCAAGAGGTCAGAGCTTCACATTTTATTTTTAATTATCTCTAGGTATGATACCATTGGGAAGCATTACCTTTAAATTTGTATCAATATACAAAGATCTATTCAATTGTGGTTAAATATACTCTTAATTATGTATCAATATACCAAGATCAATGCCTATGTAGCCCAATATAATCCTAATATTACGTCCATATGCAAGGGTCAATACCATTGTGGCCAACTATAATCTTAATTTTGTATCAATATACAAAGATCAATACTGATGTAATCCAATACAGTCTTATTTTTGCACAATAAGCAATAGTCAATACGACTTTAGCCAAATAAACTACTAATTTTGTATCAATATACAAAGGTATAAGGGCATATTCAATAATCTGCCCCTTCTTCTTGGACCTTCCTGTGCTATGTCTATATCTCATTTTTCTCAAGCCCATGCACTCCTACATAGGAGAGGAAGAAGGATACAGAAAAGGAAAAGTAGGATTTCCCTGGGGCTAACCTCCAAAACCCATTAAGACAGGACCATTTATCAGCTTGTAGTCTCTTCCCCTACATAACACAGTTTTCAGTTATCCTTCAAATAACCAAAAAGAAGGGCGGAGAAACACCCTCCCCACCCTCTGGGCATGGGACGTCGCTCTCTTAAAGTGACTTCCTGCTGATTTGGGTCGTAGTAGACCTGTTTGGGGCCCCAACCCAAATGGGAAAAATGATTAAAAATGTTAGTACAATCCTTTTATGTTCAGTCCTTCTGTTCTCAGCTGTTTAGATGACCTAAGGGGTTTGTAGGCAGAAGCTGATCTTGCAGGCTTCACTGAGGTTCCGGCCGGGGCATTGTGTAGAGCTGAATGGTCCCAGCGACACTGGATTGCAGTGGTGGTTGCAGGCCCCCGATGGAGACAGCTATTGAGGAAGTCTGCCAGGCAGAATCAACTGGGTCACTCATCCTCATTGGTGCCTGATTCTGCTCTCTGCTGAGGATTCCGCTGTCCGCCGTCCCCAGGCTCCCCTAATGGACACTTCGATTCTCCTGGAACGATAAGAACAGAGCCCTGCCCCAATCCCATCCCTAGGACAATTGCCCTCTTTTTTTTTTTCTGGGGGGGGGATGGGGGGGGCTAGGTAGTACTTCTCCTGAAGCAAATTTGGCCTTCTGACAACATACAAAGCGTTATCTTTCAATCCGGGTTAAAGAAGAAATCATTCTGTCACCTTGGAGCTAAACCAGCTCTAGTGTATATATTTTGAGATCCCAAAGGACAATCTGCCTGCATCTAGAAGGCCTTTTGTAAGTAGCCTCCAAATCTAGGTCCCTCCAAATCCCATGTGTATGTCTCTGAACTCTCATTATTGGGAACAGGGACCTGTGTTTCTCATCTGAAGGGATCAAAGATGTGTTCCACCACTCCTGGATCGAAGTCTTTCTCTATTTAGAGTTTGCCCTGCATCAGGCTGACCCTGAGCTCCGGGATCTGCCTGTTTCTGTCTCCTGTGTGTTGGGAGCTGGGATCAAGGGTGTACCCTTCTTGAATGGTGGGACCAAGAGTATGCACCCTCACCACCCCGCTCCATATGACTCCAGAGTACATAAGACCACCAACTCTAAGGTGCCCCCTCCCCCTCCACCCCCGTCTCCGCTGAAGTCAAAGGCATGGGCCAGAATCAAGATAAGCTGGGTAGCCTGAAGAGGTAGCTCTTCCTCTGGATCATAGCCTCAGGAGGTGGCTCACAGAATCTCTTCCCACTCCAGTTTGTCAGTTAATACAGTCCAGATGGAGTTCCAGCTACTATTCATGAGACATGCCTGCCTCTGTGAATGTTCTCCATGCAATTCTAATTCCTCTTATGGATCTTCTTCAAATGGGTGAAGCATGTGTGTACAGAGAAGAGCAAGCAGGCAGAAACCATAAAATGTTGGCAAAGAATTTGTTTTATATCTGATTGCTTTTTTCTTTTTTCTTTTTTTTTTTTCCCTAGACTGCCTTCCTATAGCTACTGACTGACAATTACCCTTTCACTCTCACTTGGTGAAAATTTAGGCCAGTGTACTTCACCCTGGCGAACCTCAAATGTGCAATCTCCATCCACAAATTATACTTCCCAGACCAGTCTATCAGCTGGCACACCTGTCTTTAAAGCAGGCTAACATGTGGGTTTTCTCTGACACACTCCAACAGCTAGAGCTTCCGAAAGGCAGGTTCCCTACCTTGGAGAAGGACCAAATCTCATTTTCTTATTTTTCTGTCTACTCCCTGTCCATCCCATTCAGATGAAATCAGAAGAGTGAAAAAAGGGAGATGAGAAAGTGTTCAATGTGCTATCATGTAAAATAGCTCTGAAAGTCACATCTCCACCTGTGCAATGGGCTTCTCCTCTCCGGAGGACCAATTTGCTTTGTTGCAATAGTTACCCATTCCTTCACTTGCTCTCATTGTATTAAGTTCATGATTTAAAACATTTGTCAGTTTGGTATGGTCAGTGCACTGAGGATGTCCAGGAAAGGAAGTTTCTTATTTGTCTCAGGAAACTAAAGACCCAACATGCATTTTCCATCACATGTGTTAATGTCAGTGTTTATTGGAAGACGGATGGTGTCTATCACATATTTACTATGTGAGAATTAGAATCACACAAGGTCCTTTGAACACCTAAAGTCAGGCTGTGAGGAGGAAAGATCGAGAATTAAGGAATTCTTCATCTGCAACAGCAGTAGCAATATCTGATGATGGAGTGATAGTTTTAAGCCTGTATGTACCAAAATGGAGAATGCTTACACTAACTTCTCTTTCAAATTATAATGTAGGCTATAGGTGAAGCTCTCTAATAAGGTATACTTAAACCTCTTGTAGTCTTTGAGTAAAAGTCTATCAAATTTTCTACATAAAGTATATTTCAATGAATTTTCTAACTATATTCTGTTTAGAGTACCTGCTATGCAGAATCCAGTTGTACTTCAGAAATCCATGCCCTGGTTACTGTCTAGGAAAACTCTTCCTCCCTCTAGCTTGGGCTCAGGTGAGGTAATCCAAATAGCCTTACCAGTCACAATATTTCCTTTCCTGGCTGGCTCCAATGATTGATTCGGGATGTATCTATATTGGCTGCACAATATCACACGAATTCTTCCATAGACTTCAGAGAAAGTTCTGCAAATTTAAACCTAAGAGAATATAAAATTTGACTGCTTAGCAACCACCTCACTACCATGAGGACAGCAAAATTTGCCCGAGAATGATACTGACTCAAAGTAAGTTAAAGAAAGAGATATTGAACCACATACATATTATTTGAGTTTTTAAGTAATTCTCTACCTTAAATCAACACTAGTTTCAGGCTGTCTATCTATCCATCTGCCATCTCCTCATATTCATTTTTACCTATATATAATTGCAAATAATTTTGTCTTTGGATGCTAAATAGGTGAAACAACTTGTTTCACTTGAAATGAAAATGGTCTTAAAGGTTACTAAACTTTTTCAGATAAGTCTCATATGAATTCAGATTTTATGAGTTCCTCCTATAAGTATGGATAGACCAACTATATTGTTCTGAGAACTCCATGTATGAATTCAGGTATATAAAAAAAAATACCTGTTCACCCAGATGTTATGCCAAGGCCTACAGATAACAGAAATTCCAAGTTGCTTTTCAAGTAGTACATAATTCTTTAAGTTTACTTTACATCCTGATTACAGCTTCCCTCCCTCCTTTCTTCCCAGTACCCCCTTCACTCCCTCACCCCATTCTCCCCTCCCCTTATCCTCAGAGGAAAAGGAGGCAAGTCCCCCATGGAATAGCTCATAATTCTAATAGAAATCAGATTCTAAAAAGCTAATAATCATAATGTGTTTGAGTAAGTGAAATGCAAAGTAGCTGGGTGAGAATTTAAAGAAAGACTAAATTACTTTTGATTTGTGAATAGTCTTCCTAATTTTTGGATAGAATGAGTTAGTAGATTAAAGGGTGAATAGTTCAGAAGGTGGGTCTTCTTCCATCCTGGCTGTATGATAGCACCATTGGGGAGCACTGTAATAATTCTGACACTGGGACTCTCTGAAGAGCAATGAAAGTGGGATCTGGAGGGTTGCCACAGACATGACTCTTACATACATACAGGATACCAGGCACTGTATATAGTTGCCAATGAGAGGAATGATGTTCAGCCTCTAGGTATCCAACTCACTTTAAGGGGCTATGAACAGTTTGGTATCAGGGTTCCTTCTTGATCGTGTGATTCAACAGCAGAGAGTGGGATCAAAACACTGGATTTGAAAGTTCTGCACATCTAGTTTCAGCCATAGTTAAGAAATGGTATCATAAAGAATTCATCATTCTGGAGATGTTAGTTATGCTAGCTGATTTCCATCAACTTGACACTAACTGGAGTCACTTGGAAGGAAGGAACCTCAGCTTGAGGAACGTTTTGGTCAGATTGGCCTATAGGCATGCCTGTGTGGGATTTTCTTGATTTTTGATTGATCAAAGGGGTCCAGGCCATTATGGACAATACCCCTCCTGGGCAGTTAGTCCTAGCTTATATAAGAAAGGTAAATATGAGCCTGGGAGCAAGCCAGTTATCTCTACTTCTGCTTCTGCCCCATGCTCCTGACTTGAGTACATTCCCTGGCTTCCTTTGATGATGGGCTATGACTTGTAGGCCCAATAAACTATTTCTTCTTCAAGTTGCTTCAACGAGTGTTTTGTCACAGCAAAAGAAACAAAAAGTGCACATATATCCTGCTAAATGCATGCATATCTCTGGTATATTTTGTTCTTCATGGAAGAGTTTCCAAATAAAACAACATGGCCATGTTGTAGATGAAGAAATATATACATTCCAAAAAGCTAAAGGTCTTAGGTAATGGGACTTACATTGGTAACCAAAGCTGGGATTTAAACCCCATTTGGTCTGGGTCCACAATTCGGATTCTTTGCACTACAGCTTTCCTTTATTTGACTAATCCTTGATTGTCAGCTGGTGTATTAGTTTTCCAGCAACTGTTCAGGGAAAGTGTGTGGCTTTACTGTCTGAACATAAAACACCTCAAGTTATGAGGAGTGGCAAAGAAAAGCAAGCTATCCCCTTAGAAACATAACTACGTAGACTTCTGTGTAAAAAAAAAAAAAAAAAAAAAACTTAGCTCCTGTGGAATAAACCAGCTTTAAGCCATCCCAAGTACCTCAGTCTGTGAATACAGTGGGTAGCTTGTTAAATCTTGCACTGGACACATCACTGTGACTATATGACTGCCTTCATAGAAATTCAAGCCACATGAATCAGGCTATGAGAGGTTCACCCTTTCCAAACCACAGGGCAAGCTACATCAAATGTGTTTGATCCTCCTCTATGAAAATGACTGGAAGACCAGGAGCAGGCAGGGCTTCCCACTGGGGAAGGAGTACCTGACAGACAGAGGGCAAAAGCAGTCTTCATTTTAAAAGAAAGATTTGCCTTCAGGGTGCACGGAAAGGGTTTCTTTGTCAATCTCACTCCCAAGAACAACTGGCCCTTTGTGACTAAATCTGCCAATGGAACCAGCCTGAAGGACTGGAAGAGCCTGTCATCTCAGCAGACAAAGGCAGGCTCCAGAGCCAAGGAAAGGGAAGGGGGCAGCTACTTTTCCTCCCTCTCACCTGGATAGACTCCCATTACAGGTGCTCCTCTGCCACTTCAGTGATGTCTGCCTTAGTACCATCTGGCCTCAGAATGTTAGAATTCAGTGTTCATCTTTCTATCCACACACCGGGTCCTCTACCCTGCTTGAAGCGGTTTCATTCCAAGCCATACTTTCAGTTTCATCACTTGCTATTGCCCACAGTTAATGACCCTGTGGTGTATACACCATGGGCCCCTAGCTTTGTGTTTCCCCTCTGGTAGCTCCTTCTGCCTGGAATTCTCTTCTTACTTCCTCTTCTTGGAAGGACACCTACCATGTTAGTCAACTCTTCTAAGAAGAGTATCTGCTGCTCTAAAGAACAAAGTTACTTTTATAACTTTTATATATAAACATATCTATATAGATAGATAGATATAGATATAGATTTATATGTATACACTTCTTTTTGCTTTTATATGTCTCTTGCTCTTGAATGACTCTTGGAGGCTTCAGATTAAATAATCTCTACATAATAGGCTCAGTTAAAGCCAGTCCAGGATATCTTCCTCACTATCAACATTTTATCCTTAAGCTTAATGCTACCTTAATAGTTCCAGAATGTTAGCATGCACTACAATCACCTGAAGAACTCTGGCCTCCTGTTCAGTTACTGATTAGCAAATTTGATGTGGAGAGCCCAATAATTGGCATCTGTTATATACCTAGTAGTATTAATACTGATAATTAAGAAATTTCAATTTGAAACTCACTGGTCTACACTCAGTTAAATTCTCTCATACCTATAGTATGTATGTTAAATTATTTGATTATGATTCCATTTTCCCACCCAGTTCATAAAATGGATAATAAAAGTCATTCCAGAAAAATCTTAAAATTCTAGTTATCTATTGTTGTGAAATGCATTAGCCTAGCTTAAGATAGTAAATGCAGAGTTTCCCATAGTTTCTATGGATTGGAGGTTGGGAGTGGTTCAGCTAAATGGTTCAAGATCTTGAACTTGGTCTTTTGAGTTCAAGATCTTTTGAGGTTTTAGTCCAGCAGTAGCCTCATCTGCAAGCTCAACTTGGAGGATCTACTTCTAAGCTCACACATATGGCACTAACAGATCTCAGTTTCTCACTGGTGTTAACAGGAAACCCAGATTCTTTCCATCAATGTACTAGTGTCCTCCAGATGTAGAAATGAGCCTTCTCTGGAGCAAATGCTTCTTCTAAGGAGACAGCTCGCATCCAGGACAAGTCAGAGACAACTTTAGAAATGGCCACTGTTGCAACATGCAATAACACCTATTGCAAACCCTGTTTCAGGGTAGGAGGGAGCATCATGACAGCGTGCTAAGTACAGGTGTATATCAGAGATTACTTACTACCTCTCCAAGTAGTTACAGGAAACCAAGGTGAGTCTTTTGTGTAGAGTACAGAGATGACCTCCCTGAGGAGAAGGAATGCTTACAGACAAGACTGAAAATGAGAAATTGGACAGCTATGTAAAAACTGAAGAGTAGAAAATTCTAGACATAAGAAAATCTAAGACTCAAGACAGCAATGAGCTCAGTAGATGGGAAGAAGAGGAATTAAGCAAGTGTAGTTATCCTGTGGGGGTAGCCAACATTAGCAATAGCAACAACAGTTAACATGATAGACTTTATCATGCTCAGATGTGTGCATGGCAATGTGAGGAAGAAAAATTCCATCATTGTTTCTAATTCAAGGAACTGACAGATCAGTTGAAAAAAACACTGTAAGTTTTTCAATTAATGTAATAAGAAGGAAAAAGTCAAGATAAATTGGCTTCAATGTGTTTCCATTACCACACCCGTTATTTCTCCCTGTGTGAGTCCCAATTATGTTTCATCAACCTGCGAGCAAGAATTTGAGGAAAAAAAGTACCAATTAATTGAAGGAAGAAAAGTCTATGCTTTATCAAATTTAATGAGCCAAGACCTTTTCAATACTGAATAACACTCAACCCAGAATTGTAGAATCACTGTAAGATCCCAGAGTATATCTGATCCTTCTTTTAATCTCCAACTTGAATCAGGAAGAAACTAAAACTAGTGTACTGTGAAAAGTAGTCCGAGTATGGTTATTTGGATGAAAATGGCCTCCATAGGCTCATATGTTTGAAAGCCTAGTCACTAGGGAGTGGAACTACTTGGGAGGGATTTAGGAGGCATGTCCTTGTTAGAGTAGCTGTGGTCTTGTTGGAGAAAGTATGTCACTGGAGTTGGGCTTTGAGATTTCAAGGACCGAATCCAGATCTGGTCACACTTTCTCTTCCTGTTGCCTGTGGATCCTGTTGTAGAACTCTCAGCTACTTCTCCAGCATCCTATCTGCCTGCATGCCACCATGTTCCCTGCTATGATGAAAATGAACTAAACCTCAGAAACTACAAAGAAGCCCCAATTAAATGTTTCTCAATTCAGACAAGAACTGCTTTGGTCATGGTGTCTCTTCACAGCTATATAGCACTAAGTGTGGAGTTGAGCAATTGAACACTGTACTAAGACACTGAGCTGTCATGACATCATCAATGGTCTTAATCAACTGATTTGATTAATGGATATTCTGAACAGCTGTCCCAAGCACAGTGCTTAAAGCAATAAAAGAATAACTAGACTGTAATATTAGGATGCCTAGATTGGCTTGCTACCCACTGGTGTATGTGACCCAGAGGCAGCTTTAGGAGTAGGAAGCAAAAAGAAAGGAGAAGAAAGAAGCTGAGAGCTGTCTGAGTATCTTTTCTTCAAATCCAAAATTTCTTCAAATTCAAAAGTGGTAATACTTTTCCAATTTTCCCTGTAGGATTTTGTCTCGAAGTTTCCTGCTCAAAGAATGTAGAAAGTCACTTTACACAATCCCCTCTTAGGTAACAGTAGTAACAAGAAATCAGCAAGCTGTGCCTTGTGGGCCAAACCCAGCCCTCTGCCCAGTTTTTTTTTTTTTAACCTCCAAGCCAAGAATGGTTATTAAACTTCTAAAGAGTCAAGAAAAATATTCCAACTAAAAGTAAACTTTTATTACTGATAAAATTAAAATCTTAGTTCCCTAAAGTTTAATCCCAGCCACCCTCATTCATCTCAGTGCTGCCTCGCGTTATTTGATACTACAGTGACAGAGCAGGATAACTGTAACAGACCATGTGGTTCCCTTACAGAAAGCCCTCAGACTGCTAGTACAATATATGTCCAATATATCCCTACATTCTCTCATGCCATTCCTTCCTGGGACAACTTTAATAGAAATTTATATTTACAATATAGTTGGCTTCAAGACATGGGTCTGACCTTTTGGTATTAGAGTATTTGGTTTGTGTTTTGGAGACACTTAAACTGATATATGGATTCAGATTACTTATTTTAAACACACAGAACTATGTTTTTCTAATATAATTTTATAGTTAGTGTAATAGGAGTCTTGGGTGACTGATTTATCATTCTCAAGCTTCAGAAGATACTAGGGAGGTGAGTTGATCTTTTCCAATGCTTATGGTTCATGAGTAATGGGTGACAAAAAGAAGTGGCCTGAAGAACATAGACAACTCCAACCCTCACAGCCAAATGAGCTTCCAAGTCAAAAGCTAGAAAGGCAGAAATGTAAAGAGGTATGGCAAATGCTGTTTGATGCTATAATGATCCTTGGATTATTAGAACTCACTTGCTGATGAGATAACTAGGATGGCAGAGACTCGAGCTAACAGTTCTTAGGTATTATTGAGTAATAAGATGGATTTTAAAGTAACTTGTTCTCAGTATTAGCTCAAGATACTGGAACAATAATATATATTGAAGCCCTTAAAATGATTTTAAGACAAATTTTTAAATTCCAAAGTAAAATTTCTTTAAGATGACAATGAAAAAGTAACATATCTTATCATGGGAATGTCGTGGATAAGAATGAAAAGTCTAAAAACCAGAGGGTGAAAAGGAGTCCTATCAAATGATGTTTTCTGGAGGGATATGTGAGAAGGTAAGATGGCAGATACAGGGAAGATGGAAAAAAGAAATGGGGGTTTGGGTGGAATCCTGTTTCATTGTAAACATTCCTGAAATTCTCAAGAATAAAGAAAATTATAACAATAAAAAGAATCATAAATGCAATGAATAAATCATTTCAGAAACCAAATTAGTAATATAAGCTAACCATAAAATCATCATGGTTCATTTTGTAGTGCCATAACAGCATACCTAGAAGTAGGTAATTTATTGAGTCTGGGAAGTCCAACCTTTCCATATAGTCCAGTGAAGACTGCGTCTGACAAGGACTTTCTTGCTATAACTGACATGGAAGAGAGAGGTTCAGACAGGAGGAAACAGGAAAACAGGGGGGGAGAAAAGGAAATAAAAGAAAAAAAGAGGAGAGAAAAAGGAAGGAGAAGAGAGAAACCATCTCTCATTTTTTTGTAGGGAATTTAGTCTCATAGTTAAAAATTCACTCTGTAAGTGAAAATATTCCATTCTTAGAATCCTCTGGTCTAATCACTTTTTATCATAGCCCTCCTGTGAACATTGTTGCATTGAAATTAAGTATTCACACATGCATTATTAAGATTCACATTGAAATCAGAGCAGCAGGCATGGCTTTTGACAAAGGCACAACTTAAAAATAAAATAATCCAGCAGGGAAAGAGAAAAGGAAGGAAGGAAAGAAGGAAGCAAGGAAGAAAGGAAGGAAGGAAGGAAGGAAAGAAAGGAAACGGAAGAAAGGAAAAGACTTTCACAAATAATTAATTTCAGAATTTGTTAAAGTAATATAAATCCCCAAATATTAACAGTTTGATGAGATTTTTTGAATAATTAATATATAGAAAATGAATATATATTACCTTATAGTTACTTAAATAACCCTATTGCAATTTAAATAATTCTTTGTGTACATATATAAATAATGTCAAAATAGAAAACACAACAGAATATTGCATCCATGTCACCATTCATGTAAATCTATACTTATATCAGACAAAAAGTAATGTCATATGGGGCTTCTAACTATTTGTTCTATGAGACATAGAGAACCTGTGGGTGACTATTTCTTTCTTTTAATTTACATAAACATTATTCTAATAAATAATACCCTTTATCTTGCTTCAAACCCCACACCTCATGAAAGGAGGCAAAATACAGTGTATCTTTTTTTGATAGTATTACTTTTAGGACAATGAGAAATATCACAGAACTTGGAGAGGGTTGAAACCTATCTGTTGGGGGTGCTTCACAAGCCTGAAATACAGGAATCCATGGAGAAAGCAAGCTGTGCTCTACCCCTACACTCCAGTAATCGTGACATCAATAGAGACGGATGTTCCTGATGGGAGGCAGAGACAAGGCCACGGAGCAATCTACTCAGCAGGGCCAGATGGTATTATTTCAAGGGCTCATTTGTTTGGATCAATTTACGTATGAAGAAGCAGGGATTCTGACAAGGACGTGTGATACCTCATTTTCTTGAAGATTAGAAAGCTACAGACATAGTGTCTGACCTATGAGGAGAGCCTAAGGAAGGCAGAATGGGGCCAGAGTTGAATGAGCCCTGGGCAGAGCCAAGCTTCCATGGACTATCAAACAGAAAAAGTGTGCTCCAAGTTATGTAGGCATTTGAGTCCTCACACTTCTTACTAAAAAGATATGCTAACAGACTTGGAGAAAGCTAATCTCAGTACTTTAGAATGGGATCTTCCTTGGAGATAGTATTATTGCTAAGGTGAGGTCAGACTAGAGAATTGTGGCCTTATCTAATATGACAGCTTCTTTAGGAAAGGAGCACACTGAGACACACATATAGGATACCATGTGACATAGAGACACTTCAAAAGAGATGGCCATTGGATGACAGAAACAGAGGTGGAAGAGGAGAAGGAATGGCAATAATTGCTCACCTTCCCCCAACACTAGGAAGATTCAAAGATGGGATCTTCTGAGAGTGTCAAATAAGCATGACACATATGAACACTTGACCTTGAACCCCCAGGTTTCTGAACTGTAAGATAATAGAATTTTAAACTACCTAGTGTGCAGTATTTTATTACAGTAGCCTCAGTCAGGAATGTAAGTCCCCCCCCAATGCCCTAAAAAATAAAAATGTAAATTTTGGGTATTACTCAAGAAATTAAATGCCAAGAAACCAAATAATCCAATTTAAAAAATGGGGAAAAGAGCGAAACAGAGAATTCACAAAGGAGGAATTCCTGAAGACCAAGAGACACTCGAAGAAATGCTCAGCATCCTTAATCATCTGAGAAATGCAACTCAAGATGACTCTAAGATTCCATCTCACACCTGTCAGAATGGCTAAGATCAAAAGCTCAAACTTATATCTACAATGTCATATGATATATAAGTTTATAAGTCTCTAAAGCATAATAATGCATTTTACTATTCAAAATGTGGTTAACTATTAATTTCACAGAAGCATAAACCCTAGAACCAACTATTGTTATCATATTTTGAAGATTTTTTTTCTGTTTGTTTAGTATATACTCCAATAAAACTATAGAGTACAAAAAAATAATCTTGCTAGATGCAGAAAAAGCATTTGACAAAATCCAACACCCCTTCATGCTAAAAGTTCTGGAGAGAATGGGCATACAAGGACCGTACTTAGAAATAATTAAGGCAATATACAGCAAGCCAGTGACCAACATTAAATTAAATGGAGAGAAACTTGAAGCATTTCCTCTAAACTCCGGGACAAGACAAGGATGCCCACTTTCACCATATCTCTTCAATATAGTACTTGAAGTTCTTGCTAGAGCAATAAGACAACTAAAGGAGATCAAGGAGATAAATATTGGAAACAAAGAAGTCAAATTATCCCTATTCACAGATGATATGTTAGTATACGTAAGCGACCCCAAAAACTCCACCAAAGAACTCTTACAGCTGATAAACAACTTCAGCAAGGTGGCTGGATACAAAATTAACTCAAAAAAAATCAGAAGCCCTTCTTTATACAACAAACAAATATACCGAAAAAGAAATAAAGGAAACAACTCCCTTCACAATAGCCACAAACAATATAAAATGCCTGGGGGTAACTCTAACCAAGCAAGTAAAGGACCTGTACAACAAGAACTTCAAACCCTTGAAGAAAGAAATGGAAGAGGCCTTTAGAAGATGGAAAGATCTCCCATGCTCATGGATACGTAGAATCAACATAATAAAAATGGCCATCCTACCAAAATCAATATAAGATTCAATGAAATTCCTATCAAAATACCAACACAATTCTTTATAGATCTGGAAAGAGCTATTCTCAATTTCATATGGAACAACAAAAAACCCAGAATAGCTTAATCAATCCTGTACAATAAAAAAACATCTGGAGGTATCACCATCCCAGATTTCAAGCTGTACTACAGAGAAATAGTAGTAAAAACAGCATGGTATTGGTATAGAAACAGACCAGTAGATCAATGGAATCGAATTGAAGACCCAGAAATGGACCCACACACCTATGGCCACCTAATTTTTGACAAGCCAAAATCGTACAATGGAAGAAGAACAGCATCTTCAACAAATGTTGCTGGTCCAACTGGATGTCCACTTGCAAAAGAATGAAATTAGACCTATACTTATCACCTTGTACAAAACTTAAATCCAAGTGGATCAAAGACCTTAACATAAGGCCAGTCACACTAAATCTACTAGAAGAAAAACTGGGAAAAACCCTCGAACTCATTGGCACAGGTGACATATCTAATTCTTTAAATCTGAGCAACTTCTATCACACTAGAACAAATGAAGAATTCTGGAGAGGCTTCCCTTCTTAGGCTTACCTTGAACCCCAAGAGCACTTGTGAATGAAAAGAGGTGCCTAGAATTCCATTTCTACTCTTCTCCAGAGCTTATATTTGACACCTGGCTTTTTGGATCATAGGAAAACCAGCAGATATAATGAGAGTGCTCAGCTGTCAGTATTTCCAGTGGAATTTGAGTTTTTGCTAGGAGTAGTCTAAGAATGGTCTATCAATATTGGAACTATGGAGGGCCTCTGAAATACACAGCAGATATACTAATTAGATACAAGTTGGGGAAAGTTGTATTAGGTACCCAGATTTCTATTTTTTTATGATACATGAAGTATCATAAAATATAGGATATTTTTTGAATTGTAAAGATCATGTCACATGGTTGAATAAAGAAAATATTAATGCAAAAAAAAGCTCAAATGACAGCACATGCTGGCCAGGGTGTGGAGAAAGGGGAACCCTCCTCCATTGCTGGTGGGAGTGCAGGCTTGTGCAACCACTATGGAGGTCAGTCTGGCGATATCTTAGAAAACTTGGAATAGGTCTGCTCAGGACCCAGCCATACCACTTCTGGGTATACATCCAAATGACTCCTCACTGAATCACAAGGAAGTTTCCTCATTTATGTTCATAACAGCCTTATTTGTAATAGCTAGAAACTGGAAACAACCCAGATGTCCCTCAATTGAAGAATGGATTACAAAACTATGGTACATCTACACAATGGAATACTACTCAGCTATCAGAAACAAGGAAATTATGCAATTTTCAGTCAAATGGATGGAACTAGAGAAGCTCATCCTGAGTGAGCTAACCCAGACTCAGAAGGATGCACATGGCATCTATTCACTTATAGTCGGATTTTAGCTATACAGTACAGGATATCTATACTGCAACCAACGCACCAAAGGGAACATGGACATAGACTTTGTTTGTTTGTTTTCTATCCCTGTCACTGAGATACTTTTCCCTGGTGGTGCTGCCTTGTAGGCCTCCAGTGTATGAGGAAGCTCTTGGCCCTCATATGACTGCTGAACTGGGTGGGGGAATGTTATGTAGGGACACTCCACTCCAGAGGAGTGGGATGGAAGGTTTAGGGGGTAGAGGGTGGGAGGGGGGGGCTTGGAAGGGTGGAAAGAGGACACTGTGATGGAGATGTAACCTGAAACGATAAATAAATAAATTTTAATAAAATAAAAACGTGTAGCTAGTAAAAGAATCCCAAGTAATTATTTTTCCTTGCTTGTCCTTTCTGTTGCTACAGCTGATCATGGTGGGTCCCACTGATACAATGATAAAGTAGAAACAACCTGTCCAATAGAAACCCAGTTTATGCCAAAGAAAGGCAAAGCAGAAATGAGGTCAGTGGACTAACCACCTTCTCCCAGAGTAACACGTAAGCCTTTATTATCACCAGGCAGAGGGGTAAAATGAGGGAGTAGAGGACAAGGAAATGTGGCTGAGACACACGCACACACACACACACACACACACACACATATATATATATATATATATATATATATATATATATATATACCATGTGATTACAGTGACTGAACAGTTGGAATCAATGTTATTCAACCTTATTAGCTGTGATACCTTGTAAGTTTTTTTAAATTTATTTATTTATTACTTCAGGTTACATCTCCATCACAGTGTCCTCTTTCCACCCCTCCCAGTCCCACCTTCCCACCCTCTACCCCCAATCCCTTCCATCCCACTTTTTTTTTTTTTTAACTACTCTGGGGCTAGTTGACACTTCAAAAATGTGTATAGTTAACAGTTCCTAATTTAAAGAGCTAGGGTGAAGACTAAGGGACTTGGTACTCACGAGCACTTTTAGAACTGAACGAGCACATGATGTTTTAATGAACATCACCTCTGACACATCCTGAGAAACTTGGTCTCTCCGATATTCTACAATATTGTTTTTGTCAAGTTTTAAGCAAAAATGGCGAAGCCTGCGGGCTGGGAGAGGTGGCTCAATGATTAAGGGCACAAATTAATTCTGTTCCCAGTGCACATATCAAGCAAGTTGCAATTATCTGTAATTCCAGGAGATCCAATACCCTCTTCTGGACATCCTGGACACTGTACTCGTATGTCCATACGCTCTTGCAAACAGACAGACAGACAGACACAGACACACACACACACACACACACACACACACACACTTAAAAATAAAAAATATTTTTAAAATCTTAAAAAAAAAGATGCCGAATCTTGAAACATTAAAAAAACAAGTAATTGCTGTGGGTGTGATAAAGTAGCCTCATAGCTGGAGTCCCAATTCTGGCAAGAAAGAGGCAACATAGGGCAGGGCGGGGGTGTAGAATGTGACCCCTGAAATCAAATGTCCTCAGGTGAGAATTATTGACCTAGTCAGTAAAGTTGTGGTACTGCTGAAACTACTTTACTAAGTCACAGTGAGGAGACAATGTGAAAAATATCTTCATCACTAAAGAAAAAAAGGATACACTTGCCATTGTAGCATAGGACCCTGTAATATTTGTTGTCATTTGCTAAGCCTGTAAGGAATGGGACAGAATGTTCCTTTCCTTCCAAAAAGTTGTAACTAAATAGAGCTAAGAAAAACAATGCACACTACTATGTACCCTGGGCTCAAAGAGCAAATTACCCTCATTTTAGTTAGGAGGGAACTTTGTAAAGGAAATAGAATCATAGCTACTTACTGAAGGGCAGGAACAATTTTCAAGGCAGAGAAACAATGTTTCCTAGCAGAGTGGATAATGGATGTCTATGAACCTGTCACACAGTGGACCAGGTGAGGGAAAAGAGAGGATGCAAATTGATTCATGTCTACCAACACAAAGCAGATGACCCTCACCCTGGGAGACTCATCCAAGGTGTCATGCCCTCTAAAAGGACTTGCCTTGAGTCAGGACTTGGGACTCCTCTTTGCTCCCAGGAGACTTCATGACAGTCGCCCATGGGATGAGCCAGTTTTTCGCCAAACAATTGAACATGACCATTGCAAGCAAGCAGAAAGTCAAGCTTCAATGACTCCCACTCTGCAAATATAAATGATACCATTATTGTACCAATCACAAATCCCAACTCTCAGGTTAAGAAAATGTGACATCTTAATACTTGGGCTTTGCCTCCCAACAGTAAACTCTTTCAAGACTGGGACTATTGGTCTCAAACGTCCCTGTGTTAGCTGAGCCTTTATTCCAGATGTAGTCTGCAACTGTCACTGTTATGTCTGGTGAACCATGTGAGTAGACCAAAGAGTACCAAAGGTAATGTTGAAAACCCACAATGAAAAGATAAATTGGAGCCAGGAATTAAGGTACTTGGATATGCTGAGAAACATGACTTTTATTCTATTTGGAAAAATCACAGAATATTGCTATTTTTATAAGAAAAAATAGTTGTTAGCAATTGCATATACTCCATATTAACATAAGAAAGTATTTAAATGTATAATTTTAAAGTGAAATACTTGGTTTAAACTTATAACTCTAATTTTAGCTTCACCCTATGCACTAATATTTTTGAGATGAAGGGTTAGAAATATTTCTTATATTCTTATTAAAATGATTATGACTATTAATCATGGCTAGTCATCTTTGTATAATAGCCTAATATTATATCATGTGCCACAGGTCAGCAGAGGTCCTACTGTTTGGAACTGTAAAAGGGTGGATCCTTTTCAGCCTGGAGGAGGTGAGGATGATAGGAACTATGAAATGACAGTCAAGGGTGTGCTCAAAAGTAGGAAGGACAAAGGAAGAAACTACAGGTAACAAGAAAGAAATGGAGAAAAAAAAGGAATAAGAATAGCAATGGAAACACAGTGGGAAAAGAAACCAGGAGAAAGTGGAAACAGTCACAAGAGAAGTTACTTGTTGCTACAGGCTCCCATTTGTTCCTCACATTCATTCCCAGGTTTCCTTCCAGTGCCGTCCCTCCATCAGTTTGGAGGCTGATTACCATAGCTGACACAGCATAGAGCCTGCCTATTTTTAGACGAAATTAATCATTTTCATGTGTTATTTTTGGTTCAGATAATGGCTGGAGTGCACAGCAGCTTCTTCATTAGCTGCCAAGAAGAATGTAAACAAGGTTGGATTGCTACTTGGCAGCTTCTATATTAGGCTCTGCCACTGTGAAGCCAAATTTCCTAAAGAGAAAACTCTCTTGTATCCAATGAAGGCGTTCAGATACTCAACCAATCAAATAATGAATGGATTGAATGGATCTGGTACCGCTTTGACCCCAGTATTCTCTTTGTTCAGTTTCTTCTAAGTCAGAAACTATTTAAACTGGAACTATTTACATACGACTAGATCCTTATTCATTATGGAGTACTGCCTGGGAATTGCAGGATACTCATCAGCCTCTAACCCATGGGTGACAACAGCACCTCTGGCCAAGCACATTCTCCAGTCTCTTCCAAATGATCCCCTAGGAGACACACCAGGGCATTCCTATCTGAGAACCACTGGTTTGCATCAATAAAGTCATAACAATGTACCACAAATTATACCATCATAGACCTCTAGCTCCCTTATGTCAGAGAGTTTAGGTTGTAACTAATGAGTCACAAAAAGTAGCTTCTCCATAAAACAGGACTCTCATTGACTGCCATTACTGGCTGAAACCCCAGTTCTGGCTTTTCAGGGTGCCTCTGTCTCTCTTGCTTTGTTCTAAACATGCACCATGTCCTCCTCTTCAACCAGTCACAGCAAGTGAGAAAACTAATTGCAAGTGCTTACTCTTTTGTATAGAAATCTCAAAGATACTAGGAAGCAGTAACAATAGGTTGACTACAGTCCTAGCTCCAGAATCCTTGGTATATGCAGAGCTCAATTGCTTATCTATCTCATGAATAGTCTTTCTGCATGGTGCCAGCAGTGGCATGCTCTCCTCAAGAAAGATAGTTAAGTCCCATTGCACTGGACAAATTAAATGACCTTGTACCCAGTGCTCACCAAAGGAGACACTTCTTGCAATTCTACGCAATGTGGCTCAAGTCATCACTTCCCACTCTAGTCCTAGCATGACTGACAGTGGGAAAACATATGAATGTCTTTTCCCAAAGTTGGGTGTTGCAACTTCAGAAAGATAATCAGCCAATGAACTGACACCAGAGTATGCCTGTTTCCGAGATAGACAGTGCATAGACCATCCAGATAAAGCACCTTAGTTTCTATTCATATAAACTAAATTCAATATTGGAGAGAACTCCATGATCAAGCAATTATAATATGACTCACCAAAACAGACTGTCAAGATTGTGAAGTACAGGACAGAGGGTAGAAGACACTGTGTTTGACCTATGAAAACTAGAAGCTGGAATGAAATTACTGAACTTCAGAAAATTATTCCAAGACTCAGATGAACCACCATATTGTAACTCCTGCTCACTCATAAACCCTGAGATATACTAACCACATCTTAGAGAGGATATTGGTTTCAATTTTATGTTTGAAAAGTAACTCTTACCTTTTCCAACCATTAAGGAACACTACCAACTATACACACAAAGTTGCCCTTACATATGTTAGGACAGACTGAAACTGGAAGTTAGTATCAGACTGAAGGTAAAGAGCTGCCTGGCACCACACTGTGCCCTAAACAGTTAACTCACTGGGACTCCTAAAGGACCCTGAGTGTGAACTGGATGTGACTTCAGGCCCTACATTGATCTCTGCCTTAGAGACAGCAACCCACACACACTTAGGCACTCGAGCCAAACATCATGAGCAAAGGTTTATATCTCCCTAAATTTCATGTCGAAATCCCAAGCCTTGATGTGCTGTAATTAGGTGATAGGGGTCTTAATTAGGTCATGAAAACAGAGAACTATTGTGAATAGTTAGTACCTTTATAAAACAACCAGAGAACATTCTTGGTTTTCCACAATATGAAGCTATAAAGAAAAGTAAGCAGACTGTAAACCAAAAAAGAACCCCACCACAACCCAGCTATGTTGGCATCCTCATCTCAAACTTTCTTCTATGAAAAATATGTTTGCATTTAAGCCACTGAACATGTCAGTATGCTACAGTATCCCCAGATGACTAGCATCAACTCAATACGTGTCTGTTTTCAAAACTGAATATTCTACTAGCTGCCATGTCCTCTGTCCACTCCTAAACATGAATGGAACTTGGGGAACAGAGTTAGTGTATCTGATGACATTGGACTGATGACTGTTGTCTCCTCTCCATCACAGCCTTAGTTTTCAGGAAAATAACAACTTGGAATCCAAATCTGAATTCCAGACACCTAATCGGAACTTCAAAGAGAACTGGAAAGGGGTCAGATTAGTTGATTCCAGTGAGCTTCTAGGAAAGACCAGACACCTTTCCATGTGGTCATAAGATATTTCCATAAGAGGAAGCAGGAACGAGGTCCTACCCAGGGATCTTATTTTCTCTGTAAGAATGGCTACAGCCTCAGACACTAAAGCCAGAAAAAGAGTGTAAAAGAAAAAGCGCTTAAAAGCTAAGAAACCTGATAAATTCATATTGAAATGTTAGGCTTAGGTAGGGACTAACATGCACTCATGTTCCAATCCTTCCTCTAGTCAAGGCTGGCTGAGGTGTTGTGCTGTGAGAGGTCTGATGTACAGTAAGGGTTGCATAGCCACAGGTGTGCTATCAGTTGAGAACCTTTAAGTTTTCAGAAACAGAAACCGACCTAGATTTAGTTTAAAAGAAAAGGGAGGAATCTGTTGGCTCCTGTGAAGCAGAATTTTGGCAGGTGCATCTCTGCTCTGTGATAGATTTAAGGCAGAGAGCAAAAAAACTATAAGAGATTTCTGTCCTTTATCTTCTAATCATTCCTCTATCGATGTGTTGGTACTTTTCTGTTGAGATTATTTTCTCTCATGTAGCAAAGACCACAGTTATTGGCCCACTCATAGAATATACGTGGATAATAAATGAGCAAACTTCTTTCTCCAGCTCTTACTGGATATAACCACAGGGTAAGTTGCTGATGCTGATTGGCCTGGTTCAGGCTATTGGCTGAGTCCTGGACCAACCAGGTCTGGATTTCATGGTATTATAATTGGTACAGGCTAAATTAAGCAAGTGCTGACTTCTGGTTACAGAATAGAAGCTATTTCTGTCATTTACCATATGTGATGACTGCTATTATTATGCAAACCAGATCCTTGATGTGTAAACATTATCTTTCTTCTGCTAAGGGAATTTTCATTCATAGAATCTCAGCTGGTTCATACACTCTGTGTCCCCATCTTCTGAGATCACTTTCATTCACGCATTCAGAACTGTGAATATATAATGTGCACTTGTATGTGTGGAGAGGCAAAAAAAAAATCACTGTCTACCCTGTTGATATGTTTATTTTAAGGCCTTTGTAACCGAATCAAATGATTTGAAGCCTGGAAAAATTTAAAAATCTAATTCCTCAGTTGGCTTTTTGAATTTCTATGAATTCATCTGTAACTAACTTTAAACTATTTTCTTTGTAACTTATCTGGACTAGTTCATAAAGACATGAGTTCTTAAAGATCAAAAATTAAATTCTTTGGTCACTCATTCTTCTTATTTACAAGATGTTCTGTTTACCTATTTCTATTCTAGACATTCTGCCTTCCTATCTGTGCATATCCAGGTACAAATACACCCTGCTTCTAGCTCACACAGCCCATAATTTATAAGCTGGTCTTCATTGCCTCTAACTTACTGAAAGATGATTCATTTGAAATTATCTAACTTCTTTTTTTGTTTATTTTTTTTGTTTTGTTTTTCGAGACAGGGTTTTTCTGTATAACAGCTCTGACTGTCCTGGACTCGCTTTGTAGACCAGGCTGGCTTTGAACTCACAGAGATCTGCCTGCCTCTGTCTCCCACGTGCTGGGATTAAAGGCGTGCACCACCACCGACCGGCTTCATTTCTTTTTTATATCAACAGTCTTCATTTCTTTTTTATATCAACAGTCTTCGCTGATGATTCCCATCAATTTATAAAATGCTAGCATGCAAATATAGTCTTCCATCTTCAAAAAGACACCTCAAGATTTACCTTAACTTCTTGTCTCTCTAAAAACCATTCCATTTTTCCTCTTTACAAACTCATTAAATTTGGAGAATTAACTTCAGTATCTGTCTCCAATTTTTCTGTGTTTCTCTTTTGACTTTTTAAATCATCTTTTGTCTACACCATGTGATAAAACTACCCTTGTAAACTTTACTGACATCCTTCATCTTGCCCGATCTAGTGAGTATCTGCTTGTGTTCATGATATTCATTCTTAAATGCCATTTCATTACTGCCTACATCTCCATTCCAGAAACATTTTCTTATCTTGACTTCACACACGTGAGACCACACACTCCTCTGGTTCTGTTCTTGGTGACATGGCTTCTTCTCCTTCGATGAATCCCTGCTTGCTTGCAACCACTAACGACAGCAATTAACTTAGCACTCCTTTCTTCAGGATATGCATCCATGGCTTTAAGAAAAGTCCTCATGCTTTCTACTGTACTTCAGAATTTTCCCTTGATCCCTGGCTTGAGAAAACAATTACTCCCATCAGGATGCCTAATAATTTTCTTCTACTTATTACTAGAGCCCAAACAGGATTTTCCCACCTTCACTTCACACTTGCTCCCTTCCAATTTGCCTTATAAAATTTAATGATATCACATTCACTGAGCTGTATAGGTCATAAATCTAAGAATCTCTCTTTTGTTCCTTTTGTGATCCTGGGGATCAAACTTCAGGCCTCCTAGTGCAATGGATGAGGAAAAGCAATTGCTTTCCCACCGAGCTACCTCCCAGACACTAGACTATAAATCTCAGAGGTAGTTCTAATTCATCTCTTTTCCTAACACCCAACACCCAAGCATCAGTAAGCTCTGATGACTGCCACCAAGACACATCCTGAAGAGGAATTTCCCTCACCACCTCCTCTGCTGCCAGTGAGCATCTGTTACCATCACATCCATGCTGTTTCTCCTGGCTCAGAACTTCTCTACACTTCATTCTTTAAATGGCAGCAGTAGTGGTCATCTGAAAATACATTAAAATCACACCCACTTCTTGCTTACCAATATGAAATTACTTCCCTCCTTATTTTGAATTAAATCAAAATCCCAAATGGCCACCATGATCTTGCCCATGTCTACTTATCCTGTCTTTTACTGCTCTTTCTCTTTGCAAGTGTTCTAAACATCCTGGTCTGTGTGTAATCCTTGTTCTATGCCAAGTTTTTTTCTTTTTTTAAATGTTTATTTATTACTTCAAGTTACATCTACATCACAGTGCCTTTTCCAGCCCTCCCGGTTCCACCCTCATACCCTCTCCTCCCTCTCCAACCCATCCCACTCCTCCGATGTGGACTGTCCCTACATTTCAGCCCCTCTCAGTTCAACAGTCATATGAAGGCTAAGAGCTTCCAGTGCAAGAGGAAGCACCCCAGGTCCTACATGGTAACACCGTAGGACAAATTGTCCCATTAATAGGTAACAAAGTCTATGATCCTGATCCTTTTGGTGTGTTGGTTGTAGGATAGTTATCCTGCACCATATGGATAAAATCCAATTGTAAGTGAATAGATGCCATGTGCATCTTTTTGAGTCAGGGTTAGCTCACACAGGATGAGCTTTTCTAGTTCCATCCACTTGGCTGCAAATTGCATGATTTCCTTGTTTCTGATAGTTAAGTAGTATTCCATTGTGTAAATGTACCACAATTTTTTAATACATTCATCAATTGAGGGACATCTGGGTTGCGTACAGTTTCTCGCTATTACAAATAAGACTACTATGAACATAGATGAGGAAATGTCCTTGTGGTTTGGTGAGGAATCATTTGAGTGGAGACCCAGAAGTGGTATGGCTGGGTCTTTAGGTAGGGCTATTCCAAGTTTTCTAAGATATCGCCAGACTGATTGCCATAGTGGTTGTACAAGTTTGCACTCCCACCAGCAATGGAGGAGTGTTCCCCTTTCTCTACAACCTCACCAGCATGCGCTATCATTTGAGTTTTTGATCTTAGCCATTCTGACAGGTGTGAGATGGAATCTCATTGTTGTCTTGAGTTGCATTTCTCTGATGATTAAGTACACTGAGCATTTCTTCAAGTCTCTCTTGGCCATTAGAGATTCCTCCTTTGTGAATTCTCAGTTTAGCTCTGTTTCCCATTTTTTGATTAGATTATTTGGTTTCTTGGTGTTTAATTTCTTAAATTCTTTATAAATTATGGATATTAGCCCTCTTTCAAAAGTGGGGTTGGTAAAGATCTTTTCCCAATCTATAGGGCAAGGTACACTGGCTCCAATTGAACACCACAACTCATCCATGGGGCTTGGACTCAATGGAGTTCTGCAGCCTTAAAACTTGACCATCTGCCTTTCAGCCCATTCTTATCTTATGGTTTCAGTGGCACTGCTGGTCTTCCTTAGGGTGTTGGAGTGATCGTGTGAATACTGGAGGCTCAGGAAGCCAGGAGGTACCTCTATCTGACAGTTGGGTCTGCTTCCCATGGCCTTGTAATAATCAGACCTGCGGGACACTGTACCTGTGCAGGAAGAGCAGCCCTCTACCCTGTCTGGGTGCAATGTTCTTCCATGTGATTGTATATCCAGTAGAGGGTTCAACACCTTTCTGGATAAGCCCAGAGATACTTGTGCCTCTCAGATCGCAGTTCTCCTGTATGGAATGCCGGTGTGGAATCTGGATGCTCTGGAGGCTGGTGAATACCTCTGTCTGGGGTTCGGTGCTACTTGTTGCATACTTGAGTGGCTCATGCCCGCTTCCCCGGCAGGCTCTTTGCCTGCCTCTGTTCAGTGCCAGGCTCTGCACTGACCTCTGCCCCGTGCCACTGGCCTCTGCCCTGCTCCGGACCCCAGGTCTCTGCTCCGCATCACTGTTCTCTGTTCTGGGCCCCAGGTCTCTGCTCTGCAGATGGTAGGTCTGATTCCCTGAGTGTTTTGGAGTCCTGCCCAGAGATCCCCAGTAGTCCCTGGGTTCGCCAGGTAAAACCCCACAGGTTCACTCTTCTCGGCTTGTTGCTCAGCTTGTTTATATATCTGAGATGTTGTAGCTATTTTCCCTGTGCTCAAAATGTGTCCACGCTGTCTGCCACCATCTTGGATTCCTCTGACTTTATGACTTTTATAGCCATCTAGGTGTAGTTCAGATTCCTCAAAGCAGACCTAGAGCTCTATGCCAAGTTTATTTTGATTTTAGGTCCTTTAATCTTCTTTTTAGGAAGCTCCATTCTATTTTATTTATTCCTGTACTATCTTCTTGCCACTCAATTATTCATGCAAATGTCAATTTCCTAGGGCTCAGTTCCCGAAAAAGACTTTCTTTGAGCATAGTCACATTTGGGACTTCATGCAATGGTCATTGGATAGCCATGTTCTACTTTCTTTACAGTACAGTACACTGAATTTACTAGGCATATATTAATTTTATTTTAATTGTCATTATGGTAATGTGTTTCATGACATTACCATACATGCTTATAATGATATAATGTACATTTATTATATTCAACCCTTCCTTATCATATCATATAATCATATAATGTACATTTGTTATATTCAACCCCTCCTTATCACCCTGACAGCCTCCCTTTCATATCCATGTCTTCTTAAAATTGAATTCAACATTTGAGGGAAAACAGGTGATAATTGTTTTTTGTTAGTCTGTGTTAATTCAACATGATAATCTCCAATATCATATATTTTTCTATATTTTTTCACCATTTATTTCTTTCTTCAAGTTACATCAGAATCATAGCCCCCTCCCTCCTCCTCTCACAGTCTCACTCTCCTACCCTCTTCCTCTCCCTCCTCTCCTCTTTTTTTTTTTTAATTTAAGGTGTACCTTTGTTACCCCCAACATCTCCACCTTTTAGTCCAATAAAAGGCTCTTTTTCTTATAACAATAAGTACACTACAAAACAATGTTTTGGAAACACGCAGGGAAACAGACATACCAGCTGCAGAGCGGAGGCCAGAGGCATGGAGCAGAGACCCGGGTCCCGGAGTGGAGGCCAGCAACGTGGAGCAGAGACTGGCATGATGTGGAACAGAGGTCAGCTCAGAGCCTACTGCAGAAGCAGGAACAAGCTACTCAAATACCCAGCATGTAGCTATGAACCCCAGACAAGGGTACTCACCAGACTCCAGAGCACCCAGCTTCCACACTGGCATTCCAAACAGGAGAACTGAGGGTTCACCAAGATTTATCTCCAGCAGAGCAGCAGTCTGAGAGGTGCAAGCATATCGGGGCTTACCCAGAAAGGTGTTGGACATACAGGTCCCTCTACTGGATATAAAATCACAGGGAAGAACATTGAGTCCAGACAGGGCAGAGGGTTGCTCTTCGTGCACCGGTACAGTGTCCTGCAGGTCTGATCACTGCAGGGCCTTGGGATACAGCCCCAACTGCTAGATAGAGGTACCTCCTGGCTCCCTGAGTGCCTAGCATTCACACAGTCACTGCAACACCCTAAAGAGGACCAGCAGTGCAACTGAACCTAAAAGATAAGAGTGGGCTGAAAGGCAGATGGTCAAGTTATAAGGCTGAGGAACTCCACTGAATCCAAGTACAGCAGAAAGGTTGTGGTGTTCATATCAGAGCCAGTGCACTTTGTCCTTTCTCAGCAGGGTACCCTTTCTTCAGCATTACAGCTTCTGCATGGGAGCAGTGAGTTCTTGGTCTTTGTGCACTGCCTGAGTGATACAGACCACAAGGGCTTACTACTTATGGCCGAGAGGCATAGAGGTGCCCTGGGGACAACCTAGAAGAAGCTAGATTGGGGGGGGGGACCACAACCACAGACCTGACCCTAGGATCAGACACACAAGCGGCAGATCTGTGGCTCTAGCCAACAATCCATGGTCCTTCCAGCCCACCGACATCACTATGAAGACCTGCTAGAGCAGAAGATCCTGCAGGCTGCAGTAACTCATCCCAACCAATCCCCGACATGAGTTCACAATTGGGACACAAAGAGAAGGGGTGAACTTCGAGGGGTCCACCGAGACCCAGCCCCCATCTCAAGATCCCACCTAGCTTGTGTTAAGCTACAGACCACCAAGATTCTATGGACTCTACAACAAATCTTGCTCCTTGGCACCAGGTCCAGAAGACATTGGGAAAGATCAGCTTAGGACAACCACATAGCTAACAGTCAGTGAAAGAGCAAAACTGACAAAAATCATGGATATAGGACTCCAACAAAATTCAGTGAGGTTAACACAGCAAGCACTGAACATCCCACCCCAGCTGAAACACATGAAAATGATGACAGATCTATACTTAGAAAAATGATGGAGTCCTTACAAGAAGAAATTAAATCCTTGAAAGAATTTAAAGGTTTCTCAATTTTACAAATGAAAGCAATGGAGAATATCATTGAAGACCTCCAACCCAACTCAGCCCAATGTGAATGGGAAAGAGACAAGACGATGAAAGAGTTAAAAGATTTGAAAGATTTGCAGACAAAGACATGCAAATTGGAGCAGGAAACATATAAAATGAATGATATAGTTCAAGACTTGAAATTAGAAGTGGAAGCAATAAAGAAAACACAAGCAAAGTCAATCCTGGAGATGGAAAATCAAGGGAATTGAAGAGGAACTACACACATGAGTATCAAAAATAGTATACAAGAGATGGAAGACAGAATCTCAGGCCTGGGAGATTCGATTGAAGAAATTAGTACAACAACCAAAGAGAATGAGAAATCTGAAAAAGTTCTCACCCACAACATCCAATAAATCAAGGACTCAATGAAAAGACAGAACCTAAGAATTATAAACATAGAGGAAAGAGAAGACGCCCAATTCCAAGGTCCAGAACTCATCTTCAACAAAATCATAGAAGAAAACTTTCCAAACCTAAAGAAAGAGATGCCACTAAAATTCCATACAGAACACCAAACAGATTACACAGGAAAAGAAACTCCTCTCTCCACATAATAATTGAAACTCTAAATGTACAGAACAAAGAAAGAATATTAAAAGCTGTAAGAGAAAAAGTTCAAGTAATGTATAATGGCAGAACCATCAGAATTACACCTGACTTCTCCTCAGAAACTTTAAAAGCCAGAAGGGCCTGGGCAGACATCCTACAAATCCTAAGAGAACATAGGTGCCAGGCCATACCCAGCAAAATTCTTAACAACATAGACAGAAAAAACAAGATATTCCATGACAAAACCAAATTTAAACAGTATCTACCCACAAATCCAGCCCTACAGAAGATCCTAGAAGGAAAATTCCAAACCAGAGAAGATAATTACACCCAAGAAAACAGAGGAAGCAAAAAACTCCACTGCAGCTAAACCAAAAGAAACATATAACTACCAACTACACCAAAATAACAGGAAATAACAACCTTTGGTCATTAATATCCATCAACATCAATGGACTCAATTCCCCAATAAAAAGGCACAGGCTTACAGACTGGATCCATAAACAAGACCCATCATTTTGCTGTATACAAGAAACACTTCTCACTAACAAAGATAAACTCTACTCAGAGTAAAAGGCTGGGAAATTTTTTTCCAAGCAAATGATTTCAGGAAGCAAGCTGGAGTAACCATCTTAATATCAAATAAAATAGACTTTCAACTGAAGTTAATCAAAAAAGAAAAACAAGGACACTATATACTCATTAAAGGAAAAATTCATCAAGATGACATCTCAATACTGAATATCTATGTGCCAAATACAAGGGCACCCACATTTGTAAAAGAAAGTCTCCTAAAGCTTAAACCTCACATTGATCCCCACACATTAGTAGTAGGAGGCTTCAACACCCTACTCACAACAATGGACAGATCATTAAGACAGAAACCAAACAGAGAAATAATGAGCCTAACAGAGGTCATGAACCAAATGGACCTAACAGATATCTACATAACGTTTCACCCAAATACAAAAGAATACACCTTCTTTTCAGCACTGCATAGACCCTTCTCCAAAATCAGCCAAATAGTCAGACATAAAGCAAGCCTCAACAGATACAAAAAAAATTGAAATAACCCTTGTATCTTATCAGATCACAATGGAATATATCTGGACTTCAACAACAACAGAAATAACAGAAAGTCTGCACATTCATGGAAACTGAACAACTCTCTACAGAATGACTACTGGGTCAGAGAAGAAATAAAGTAGGAAATCAAAGACTTCTTAAATTCCAACGAAAATGAAGGCACAACATACCCAAACCTATGAGACAGAATGAAAATAGTGCTATGAGGAAAGTTCATAGAACTAAGTGCCTTCAAAATAAAAATTTTGACAGCTCATATTAGCAAATTAACACCTGAACTAGAAGAACTGGAAAGAAAAGAAGCAAACACTCCCAAGAGGAGCTGAAGGCAGGAAATCATCAAACTTAGGGCTGATATTAACAACTTAGAAACAAAAAGAACAATAAAAAGAATCAATGAAACCAAGAGTTAGTTCTTTGAGAAAATCAACAAAATAGACAAACCCTTAGCCAAATTAACTAAAAGGCAAAGGGAAAAAAAACAAATTAAAAAAATAAGAAATGAAAAGGGAGAAATAACAACAGACATTAAGGAAATCCAGAGAATCTCTATTTTAAAAATCTGTACTCCACCAGATTTGAAAACCTAAGTGAAATGGACAACTTTCTTGACAGATTCCAACTACCAAAGTTAATTCAAGATCAGGTTAACAGATTAAATAGTCCTATAACCCATAAAGAAATAGATAGAGTCATTAAAATCTCCCAAACAAAAAAAAAAAAAAGCTCAGGGCCAGATGGTTTCAGCACAGAATTCTACTAGACCTTCAAAGAAGAGCTAATACCAATACTCTTCAAACTCTTCCACAAAATAGAATCAGAAGGAACACTGCCAAACTCATTCTATGAGGCTATAGTCACCCTGATTCCTAAACCACACAAAGACCCACCAAAGGAAGAGAACTTCAGACCAATTTCCCTCATGAACATAGACACAAAAATACTTAATAAAATACTGGCAAACTGAATCCAAGAGCACATCAAAAGTATTACACACCATGATCAAGTAGGCTTCATCCCAGGAATGCAGAGATGCTTCAACATATGAAATCCATCAACATAATTCACCATAGAAACAAGGTGAAAGAAAAAAACCACATGTTCATCTCGCTAGATGTTGAAAAAGCATTTGACAAAATCCAACACCCCTTCATGATAAAAGTCCTTGAGAGAGTTGGCATAAAAGGACCATACTTAGAAATAATAAAGGTGATATAGAGCAAGCCAGTAGCCAACAACAACTTAAATGGAGAGAAACTTAAAGCATTTCCTCTAAACTCAGGGACAAGGCAGGGATGTCCACTTTCTCCATATCTCTTCAACATAGTACTTCAAGTTCTTGCTAGAGCAATAAGACAACTGAAGGAGATCAAGGGAATACAAATTAGAAACGAAGAAGTCAAATTATCCCTATTTGCAGATGATATGATAGTATACATAAGTGTCCCAAAACATTCCACCAGAGAACTCTTTCAGCTGAACAACACCTTCAGCAAAGTGCCTAGATACAAAATTAATTCAAAAAAATCAGAAACCCTTCTTTATACAAAAAATAAATGGGCTGAGAAAGAAATTAGGGAAAACCCTCACATAATAGCCACAAAAAATATAAAATACCTGGAGGTAACTCTAACCAAGTAAGTGAAAGGCCTGCCTGCATGACAAGAACTTCAAGTCCTTGAGAAAGAAATTGAAGATGACATCAGAAGATGGAAAAATATCCAATGATCATGGATAGATAGGATCACCATAATAAAAATGGCCATCCTGCCAAAAGAAATATACAAATTCAATGAAATTCCTATCAAAATACCACCACAATTCTTTACAGACCTGGAAAAAGCAATTCTCAACTTCATGTGGAACAAAAAAAAAAAAAACAGAATAACGAAATCAATTCTGTACAATAAAAAAACATCTGGAGGTATCACCATCCTAGATTTCAAGCTATAGTACAGAGCAGCAGTCATACAAACAGCATGGTACTGGTATAGAAACAGACCAGTGGATCAATGGAATCTAATTGAAGACCCAGAAATGAACCCACACACCCACCTATGGTCCCTTAATTTTTGACAAAGAGGCCAAAACCACACAATGGGAAAAGGACAGCATCTTCAACAAATGGTGCTGGTCTAACTGGATGTTGACATGTAAAAGAGTTAAATTGGGTCCATACTTATCAACTTAAGTCCAAGTGGATCAAAGACATTAACACAAAGCCTGACACACTAAATCTAATGGAAGAGAAAGTGGGGAAAAGCCTCAAACTCATTGGCACAGGTGACAACTTCCTGAACAGAACACCAATAGCTCAGGCTCTAAGATCAACAATCAATAAATGGGACCTCATGAGACTGAAAAGCCTCTGTAAGGCAAAGGACACTGTCATTCAAACAAAATGACAACCTACACATTGGGAAAAGTTCTTTACCATCCCCACATCTGACAAAGGGCTAATATCCACAATTTGTAAAGATCTCAAGAAATTAAACACCAAGAAACCAAATAATCCAATCAACAAATAAGAAATAGAGCTGAACTGAGAAGTCACAAAGGAAGACTCTCTAATGGCAGTGAGACATTTGAAGAAATACTCAATATCCTTAATCATCAGAGAAATGCAAGTCAAGACAACAATGAGATTCCATCTCACACCTGTCAGAATGGCTAAGATCAAAAACTTAAATGACAGCACATGCTGGTGAGGTTGTAGAGAAAGGAGAACACTCCTCCATTTCTCGTGGGAATGCAAACTTATACAACCACTATGGAAATCAGTCTGGTGATATCTTAGAAAACTTGGAATAGCCGTACCTCAAGACCCAGCCATACCACTTCTGGGTATCCACCCAAACCATTCCTCACCAAACCACAAGGACATGTACTCATCTATGTTCCTAACAGCCTTATTTGTAACAACTAGAAACTGTAATCAACCCAGATTTCCCTCAACTGAGGAATGGATAAAAAAAAATTATGGTACATTTACACAATGGAATACTACTCAGCTATCAGAAACAAGGAAATCATGCAATTTGCAGCCAAATGGATGGAACTAGAAAAGCTCATCTTGAGTGAGCTAACCCAGACTCAGAAAGATGCTCATGGCATCTATTCACTTATAACTGGATTTTAGCCATATAGTACAGGATAACCATCCTACAACCAACACACCAAAAAGATCAGGAACATAGACTTTGTTATCTATCAATGGGACAATTTGTCCTAAGGGTGCTACTATGTAGGCCCCCAGTGCAAGAGGAAGCTCTTAGTTCTCATATGACTGTTGAACTGAGAGGGGCTGAAATGCAGGGACACTCCACATAGGAGGAGTGGGATGTGTGGGACAGGGAGGAGAAGGTGGAAGGGTGGAACCAGGATGGGTGGGAAGGGTGCACTATGATGGAGATGTAACTTGAAGTAATAAATAAACATTAAAAAAATGTTTTGTATTTAAGAACAAATAGGTAACTATTATGAAAATTATACGGTATAACATACATTCCCTATGTCCATTCCATATGTATTTAGCAACTAATGTTAATATTCTATTATCTATCTCATTGAGTTTAAAGTTCTATACCTAACTCAATTTCCATCCTAACTTTCATTACCAACTTAAAAACATCTTCTTAGACCTAGAATAACCTTTTAATTCCTAAACAACTTAAAACTTAACTGTGAGACTATAACTATCTGGTCTTCAATCACATCAGAAACCTGAGAATGATAAATATACCTGAGTAAACAGGAAGTGCAGAGCCAGAAGCTTTCAAAAATAAGAAATGACAGACAACTGGCTGTCTAGACAGTCCCCAATTTCTCTCTATAATATTGAACTATCTATCTTCAGCCTTCTTTTAAAATTATAATGTTTATTTACTACATCAAGTTACATCTCCATCATAGTGCCCTCTTTCCACCCCTCCTGATTTCACCCTACCACCCTCTCCTCCCTCTTCTACCCATCCCACATCTCTGATGTGGAGTGTTCCTACAAATCAGCCCCTCTCAGTCAGTTCAACAGTCATATGAGGGATAAGAGCTTCCTCTTGCCCTGGGGGCCTACATGGTAGCACCCCTAGGGCAAATTGTTTCATTGATAGGTAAAAAAATCTATGTGTCTGATCTTTTTGGTGTGTTGGTTGTAGGATAGTTATCCTGTACTATATGGCTAAAATACAACTATAAGTGAGTAGATACCATGTGCATCTTTCTGAGTCTGGGTTAGCTCACTCAGGATGAGCTTTTCTAGGTTCCATCCATTTGATTGTGAATTGCATAATTTCCTTGTTTCTGATAGCTGAGTAGTATTCCATTGTGTAAATATGCCACAATTTTTTAATGCATTCACCAGTTGAGGGACATCTGGGTTGTTTCTAGCTTCTAGCAATTACAAATAAGGCTGTTATGAGCAAATTGAGAATTTACAATGGAGGAATCTCTAATGTAAGTGAGACATTTGAAGAAATGCTCAATATCCTTAATCATCAGAGAAATGCAACTCAAGATGACTCTGAGATTCCATCTCACACCTATCAGAATGGCTCAGATCAAAAACTCAAATGACAGCACATGCTGGTGAGGTTGTGGAGAAAGGGAACACTCCTCCATTGCTGGTGGGAGTGCAAACTTGAACAACCACTATGGAAATCAATCTAGTGATATCTTAGAAAACTTCAAATAGACCTACCTTGAGACCCAGCTATACCACTTCTGGGTATCCACCCAAATGATTCCTCACCAAACCACAAGGACATATCACAGCCTTTTGACCCAGTATCTCTGAAAGATATTAATTGTAAAGAAGGAATTTTAAAGGACTTGTGCACCCTGTCTTGGGAGATCTAGGCTGCTGGCTTACCTGCTTCCAAGTTTTGTCTTTTTCAGACAGTATTCTGCCTACAGTTGAAGCAAGGGCTTTTTCTTGCCTAGTGACATACTTATTACTAATACAGCCATCTACAAATGGAGATTCACGATTCTTCGATGCTCATCATCTACTTGGAGTAGAATGGTCGTTGTGTATATAGACACTGTTGGAGGAAGGTCTTGTACTGCCCTTTCTGAGGCACCCTCTAATTGGATAATAAAAGTCATTGATGGCCATTTAGCTTGGCAGAGAGAGAATAGGAAAGCAGAACTTCCTGGGACTAAGGAACCCTGGGAAGAGACAGAGGAAGCTCTCTTCCTGCCAGGATTCAAAAGCAGCAGTATGTCTGGGTATGAGCTCTGTGAGCTCTGAAGGTATAGCAAGCCACATGGGAGGATTGAGAATAGTTGGTGGGATTAATTTAGAGTAGCTAAGGCCTAAGCATTGAAACATTAAAAGGTCTTGGTGTATTTTTTTTAAATACTTTTTTTTGTTTTCTTCAAGTTACATCTCAGTCACAAACCCCTCCCTATTCCCCCTTCCTATCCCACCCTTCCACCCTCTTCCCCCCAGAAGTTTCCCCTTTCAGACCAACAGATGGTTCCTTCTCTTATAACAGTAAGTATTATACAAAACAACAGATATAAATATGCCACATTTATGAGAATTAAATGGCCCAGTATACCTTCCCAATGTCCAGTTTATACATATTTGGCCCCTGACTTTAACATTCTACTATCTAACCATCTCCATGAGTTTAAAGGTCTATATCTGACTCAACATTCATACTAACTTGCAACACACTTTTAAGAGTATCTTCTTAGATGTATAACACCCTCTTGATTCCTAAACACCTCAAAATTTAACTATGAGACTCTAGCTGTCTATTCTTCAACCACCTCAGAGACCAGAGAGGGATAAATATAACTGCTTATATAGGAAGTGCAGGGCCTGCAGCTTCCAAAACTAAGAAAGGACATATCAATGACTGCCTGGAAAGTTCCCATTTTCTCTCCATACATTCCTGCATCAGTCTTCAGCCTTTGGGTCCTGTTTCTCTGACAGACATTTGTTGTAGAGCAGGGATTATGAAGTACTTACCTACCCTGTCTTCGCAGAGTTAGGCTGTCGACTTCCCTGCTACCAAGTTTTGTCCTTTTTGGACAGCAGTCTGTCTGCAGTTGGTGCAATGGGTTTTTTCATGCCAAAAGATAGGCTTGCCACTAATTCAACCATCTTACAGTGGAGGTTCTTCGATGCTTATCTTCTACTTGGAGTAGAATAGGGGGTGCTGTCAGGAGCTGATATGTCTCGATATCAAAAATAAAAAGAAAATCTTAATTTAAGATAACATCTTTGAATGCCATATTCTGCAGATCTCTTGGGGTTTTTGAAGATGCCCTATCCATCTCTTGTATTTAGATAAGCAAATGTTGCTTGTCTCTTAGCAACTTGATTACTGGGTAGTTTAGAGAATATCTGTGATAGACTGTCATAGTAGCTAACAAAGTGACATGTTTGCATGACTAGGAGTTTGTTTTACTTAACTATCCTAGACCGTTTTAGACGGTTGGTATCAAGAGGCCAGAGCTTCACATTTTATTTTTAAGTATCTCTAGGCATGATACCATTAGGAAGCGTTACCTTTAATTTTGTATCAATATACAAAGATCTATTCAATTGTGGTTAAATATACTCTTAATTATGTATCAATATACAAAGATCAATGCCTATGTTGCCCAATACAATCTTAATATTACGTCCATATACAAGGGTCAATACCATTGTAGCCAACTATAATCTTAATTTTGTATCAATATACAAAGATCAATACTGATGTAATCCAATGCAATCTTATTTTTGCACAATAAACAATGGTCAATACCACTTTAGCCAAATAAACTACTAATTTTGTATCAATATACAAAGGTATAAGGGCATATTCAATAATCTGCCCCTTCTTCTTGGACCTTCCTGTGCTATGTCTATATCTCATTTTTCTCAAGCCTATGCACTCCTACATAGGAGAGGAAGAAGGATACAGAAAAGGAAAAGTAGGAAGTCCCTGGGGCTAACCTCCAAAACCCATTAAACAGGACCATTTATCAGCTTGTAATCTCTTCCCCTAAATATCAGAGTTTTCAGTTATCCTTCAAATAACCAAAAAGAAGGGCGGAGAAACACCTTCCCCACCCTCTGGGCATGGGACGTCGCTCTCTTAAAGTGACTTCCTGCTGATTTGGGTCGTAGTAGACCTGTTTGGGGCCCGAACCCAAATGGAAAAAATGGTTAAAAATGTTAGTACACTCCTTTTATGTTCAGTCCTTCTGTTCTCAGCTGTTTAGATGACCTAAGGGGTTTGTAGGCAGAAGCTGATCTTGCGTGCTTCACTGAGGTTCCGGCCGGGGCATTGTGTAGAGCTGAATGGTCCCAGCGACATTGGATTGCTGTGGTGGTTGCAGGCCCCCGATGGAGACAGCTATTGAGGAAGTCTGCCAGGTAGAATCAACTGGGTCACTGGTCTTGGTGTATTTAATTATTGCTAAAAGGTCACCAGTTAAGGAAGCCCTACAGGACTCCAGCTAGGCTGCCGCTGGCTGCTCTGCCAGCCTAATATAACAGTTTATAGTTATTAATAAATATCTTTGCTTACAGAGTGGCAGTTTCAGGGGTGGTGAAGACCATCACTTTGTCCCTAGGACAGGACATAGTGCCAGCTAAGGAGAGGCAGGCCCTCCAGGCCTACAGGCTTCCCATTGGCCCACCACTGGGACTCTGCTGACCTAATATAACAGTTTATAATTATTAATAAATATCTTTGTTAAAAAGGTTGTGGTTTCAATATACCACATAGACATTCTTTTTATCCATTAATCTGTGTATAAAACATCCATGCTGCTTCTGTAACCTGGATATTATAAGTAGGGAGGTAATAAATGTGAAAATATGAATATCTCCATAGTTGTGCAACACACTTTTCTAAATTTTATCACTTACATATTGGGTTCCTCACTTTGTTTTCCATCATTCTCCTAATGAAATGTGAACAGGTACCATATCCATTTTATTCTTATCTTTTTAATTAATTTGTCTGTATGCTCACAATTCCTTAACTAATATCTGCTAATAATACATAGTACTTGTTTCATGACAGTATAATAGTGTCTCCAATTGCCCTTTACTTCATAGATGTGTGGTAAGTGCTGGATGAATAGTTGAATGGATGAGATGATGGATAGAAGATAATAGATGGACAATTGGATGGATGGATGGATGGATGGATGGATGGACAGATAGTTGTTTGTCTAGACTATTACTGGTAAATGTAGGATATGAAACATGTTTTTTTGCATAATGAACCAGATCAAACTTAATAGCTTATAACAACAGTTGATTATTTCTAAAGTTCAGGGAGTTGCTTGAGTCACTTTTCTGGCTCTGGTCATATTGGCTGTAGCTTTTGAAAAAAATAGATTTAAAGTTATAATGTACAAAATATCCCATTCATATGAAACAATTCATCTTAACTGTTGGCTAAGGATGCAGCTGGGAATGTCAACAATCAGAACACAGCTTGTCAGGTCCATGTCACATAGGTTTCTCTCCACATGGCAGGTGGGTTACAGGACATCAAGGACTGAGTATTCAAAGAGATTCAAGTAAATGCTGAAGCTTTTTCTCCTTGCCTTGGAAGTCCCAGAATATAACTTCAGCCATATTCCATTAGCTAGCCGATCACCAATGTCAGCCTAGATTTGAGCCACCACTTTCTGAAGTGAGTAGCAGAGTGGATAGTAGCTGTCTTGCAAACTATCTCCACACCAATAAGCAATAGACATCTCTCTGGGTTATGTGGTGAAATCTTTCTGTCCTCTTCATTTTGAGTAAACACGTATTTATGTCATATTTTAAGCAGAGCATATCTGAAAAAAATCACAAATGAGTGAAATATACAGCTTTTATGCCAAGCCTTCATACTTCAATAGCTGCACATTCATTATATGAAGGCTTGCTTCCTTTCTGTTCCACGAATCCAATCTTGTTTCACCTTCTTTAAACTATTTTGTGTATTCTAACTGGGGAACTTTGTTTTTACCATCTCTGTGTTCCAATAACCTGATTCCCCCATCACATCTCCTTCTCATTAGTTCAGATGATCTAATATAGAAAGAAAAAAGTCACTTCTAAAATAAGAGCTATGAAACAGGGTCTGATTAACCAAGTGGAAGTAGAAACGAGACAAAGGATTAAATGTCAATTGTTAAACTAATCATCGGCCCCTGTTTAGTTAGGGTGCCATTGTCCTTCCTTCTATTGTTTCTCATCTGAGAATCATAAGTAGAGTCATGACAGAGAAATGTAAAGTCTTGACCTTCACCTCAGACTAATCCATAAGAACTTGAAGCTATATAGCTCAAGGTATATACTTCTTAAGATCAACAGTAGTTACGCCGATATTCTGCCAGTGTTAATTGCCTTCCCCAGGTGTCAAAATACCACATACAATAGAAAATCCAGCTCTCTTGCAATTATGGCTTGTCTTATTAGCACATACTATTTGTGACTACTCTTATTTGTTATGTTTCCCAAAGTGTTTTATATGAGTTTCTGGATATACATATCCTTAGAGTTATAAAATAACTTAATAAGAAAATCCCTTCACTGTGCAGAGATTCATTTTCCAGGTATCTTTTCCATACTGATCTTAATCTGCAAAAAAAAACATTGACCAAAAAAAAAAAAAAAAAAAAAAAACAATAGCAGCCAGTAACTTACTGTGCTAAGCTTCCTCAAATGTGCCCTATATAGTAGGCTACAGCTACAGCCAGTGGACTCTTCACTATTCTTTTTCTTGTTGAAGATGAAATGTGCTGAGGCCAATGACCTGGTGAAAAATTCATTTTCCCAAAGAACAATTTGTGAGCCTGGGAATTCCTTTTTGTCAACAAAAGAGCAAACGTAAAGAGATAGTAATACTTTCCTGGTGTATGTAGCCTTTTATGATTTTTTTCCTAACCATTGTCCATACAATGAGGATAATGATCATAGCTAATATTTATTGAATCAACAGTGTGCTAGGTTTTGTGCTAAGGTTCTTCAACACAGAGATCATAGCCTACAATTTTTAAAATATCCTGGGATAAGCACTGACATTTTAATCTATCTTTTTCACAGAAACTGAGATTTTAAAAATTCAATTAACTTTCATTGAAAACACACAGTATCTAAATACAGTCACTATGTAAGATTATCTCCCACAAAGAAATTTCTTCAGATCTCTCTGGGAGTCAGTAGATAATGTAAAGATACAGATTAATTTGGCAATATTAAATTCCCAAGTAGTTAAAACAAACAAACAAACATAGAGGATAGTTCCGGATTTCAAAGGAAAAAACTTGGGCTGCAGAATTGCAACAGGGTACCCAAGTAACATATTATAGGGTCAAAATTTAATATATTGCACGGAACTTTGATATCTTCCCAGAACCCTGTGGTAATTATGACAGAGCCAAAAGGATTCCTCTAAGTCTTGCCTTATTCTGTGTAGAACAAATGTGGAGTGGGACATGGCAATAAATAGAGAGCTGTGATGACATTTTCAGCCAAGAAGAATGGCTTATCAAATCCCCATCAGCCCATACTAGATCATATCAAGATTTTGCAATATGAACATAATGTTCCGTACTGTCCAGGATCTAATCCTTTTTCATTGGGGAGCACATTTGCAAACAATGACTCCTAACTCATAAGGAACAGCATCCAACTCTTACTCCACCAGGACCTTTAGTCCACGTTGGAGGAAGCAGCCCTGAGGTTAAAGGGCTTTCCTGAGTCTAACACTGAAGCTCTTGCTTGAAAGAAGATTTCCCAAAATGAACCCCCAAAGAAACTTAAAATGGTATGAATGTACATCCTGTTACTCAACACACCCTGGTTTCCTAATGCAAAGTCAGGAAGAGAAGGTGCCAACATTCCTGACTGTTAGAATCATTACAGAGCAAACGCTTACTGTTCCCACACTTGAATGCTAACGAGAGAGATTTCTTGTTCTCCTCTTTACTTATGGAATCACTGCAAAACCATCTGGGCTGTGTGAGGCATCGGCCACTGACTCTCCCTACCATTCTCTCTATGGAATTTTGAGGCTCTCCTCAGGCAAATGGCTTAAAAGCAAGGATGTCCTATTTGGAAACATAGCCAGGAGCCCTGATAAGCACTTTTGAACTTCAATGTATCTTTCTTACAGTTGCCCTAATTAAATCTCATAGTCTCCTAGAGAAGAAGCAGGCTTCATCACTTCTGTGTCACAAATAGGAAACTGGAGGATGTACCTTAGAATAAAAACCCCCGGCCTACCATGTGCAGCCACCGGAACACTGGCTTTAGGCTAAAATACTGACGTTTGATTGTCCTATGCACACTCTTTAACCATCTGATGAAAGCAAAATGAGGTATTTTGTGTTTACTGTAATGTTCAAAACTTAAGACCTGATTGTGTTTATTGGTCTAGGGACTTAACTTTCCTATTGTAATTTCTCCATCTGAAAAATGGAAATAGTAAGGAAATGTACCTTAATGTTTTATTACTTGGAGTCAGTAAATAATGCATGTTAAGTTTCTTCTATGTGGGTGCATATACACACACACAGACACACACACACACACACACACACACACACACACATTCAATACACACACACACACACACATTCAATACACATAGCAGTTCTTTCTAACCTGGCTATCTCTTCACTCATTCATTGGTGTTTCTGATGGCTATTGGGTGTAAAGTCAAGGACTTCTCTGTCCATTAAGAACAAAACAATGAACAATATGGGGAAAATCTTTTTTCTGCTTATAAAATGTGCTTTGTGTCTATAAATTAACACAAATTGCAGTTATTTTCCATTATTAATTTTGAGCCAATGCCATCATTTACTTGGCTAAAAGGCCACTTGGTTCTTCCGCAGGCTGGTCCACCCCATTCCTTTTGCAGGTGGGGCGGTTCTGCTAGTAAGTGCTGCAGAATGTGATTCCTTGGGGGTCTTTAACCGAAGGGATAGAAGAAGCTTTCTGGAATTTGACACCTACTGGTTGTGTTCTATATGTGTGCTGACAGGAAAGCCACACAGGGTTTCTGCTATGGGCAAGCACCATCCTGGGTACTGTGCTGAGCAAGAAAAGGAGAATTCACAGGCTTAGGCAGTGCACTAAGTGGGAGAAAGGCTTGCAAGGCAGGGCTGGGGAGCATGTACAGCATTTTTCTAAGAGGTGAGATGGATGAGTGCTACATTCCAGGGCAAGCCACTACTGTGAGAAAGCATGGACACTGCATTCTGGAGCTCCCTGCCTGGGCCTTTCAACTCATCTTGTATTCACATGTGTGTATATATATATATATCACATATATATACATATATACATATATCATATATGCATATAACTTATATATCTATTCATAGATATGTATCACATAAAATATGTTTTTAATTTGTTAAATAAGGGATTTTTAAAAATTTTTAACTTGGGGGGACAGAATTAGAACCTTACTGTTACATACTAGTAAATGATGTTTCCTGAGATTTCTGTGAGGAAAGGAAGATGACATTTTTTTTAAAACAGAGAAATGAAGTAATGTATTCACAAGTATGCCTATTGTTTTATGGTGGCAAAACTGGAATTCAATTTTGGTATGTGAAAACTTGGGCTATTAAGAAAGACAAAGGATAGAAGGAAAACTGGAGTGGAAAGCGAGAAGAAATGGAGCTTTTCAGCATTCTAAGGCATATAAAGCCCAAAGGCTACAAAGTGCACCCACATTTTAAAGCCCTAGAGTTTATTATCTGGATGGACAGAAAGAAGAAGAAAAGAAACCTATAACAGAAGACACAGGATAACAGAAGAAAGGGGGCCACAGGGAATAAGGAGGGGGAGTCTTGACCCTCCAAGTCTCAACAAGAGGCCCAGTACCCTAATCTGCATGACCCTGAGAGCAGAAGTCATTCTCTAGGGAAGAAAAGATCAGGAGCCTGTATCAGACACGAGAGTTCTTGCCCCTGGACCCAAGGTCCAGGCATAGCCTTTAAACAAGCAGCTTTAAACTCCTTTACATCCCATCCATGCATTCTCTACCCAGCCACCTCTCATGCTTCAAGGTTCAAGAGATGCTCTGTCCCCCACAAGAAGTCTTCCATGAAAATTCAGGCTCTCTCTTACCTGAAGCTCTTATAATTAAAGTAATAATAATAATAATAATAATAATAATGTTTACTAAGGATCCATTATGTTTCAGACACTGTGTGGGACCTTTTCTGCAGCTCTATTGTTTAAATATCTACTCTTGTCATGACAATCTATGGAAGAAATAACTTTCTTCTTTAAACAGAGTTAGTGACCTTCCAGTGTCAGAATACTTTCAAGTAGCACTGAGCAAGTTTGCTAACCCAAAGCCCACTTTCTTTTCTCCATCAAGCCTTCTTCCTGGTCTCTGACTGTTTGAAGAGTTAGCCCGGGTGTTATTTGCAGAAGCATGAACGGGGGAAAGAGTACCAAAGAATCTTGTTGAGGAGAGAATAGGCAGGGTCAAACTTTTCATGCACAGCAGCCTGACATGTTCTCGAAATGGCTCAGCTCAGAGTATAAAGTCATAGGCACCGTCGAGAGGAATCAGAGGTGCATGTACAAGGCTGGAGTCCTCAGGACACTGCACGGACAAAATGTAAGACAAGAATTATCTGCTAAATAGAATATTAAAAGGCATAAGTACAATCATTGATTAAACCAGTGAGGTGAGAGTCACATTGGGGCCCAACTTCATTATGTGGCTTGTGACTGCCAACTTGGAAAAAAAGGGGAACACATGCAGCAAGTAAATGTCCCCTCCTAAATGGGAGAACTGCAGCTGAGAATTGCTGATGCTTCTGGCCCCCCCAAATCTTTCACCCTCTGATATTAGTCCTTCACTTACTAAAACCTGCCAAGCTGGATGGGGTAAACACAAGGAGAAAGGAAGCCTCACTCTCCTGGACAGAACTTCACTTACCTATGTATGAATGAACCCCTGCAGTGAGTTCTGCTACAAGGAGGCTTCTTTCTCCTGTTCCTCCACTTCTGCCAAAAGGCCTTTCTTAGATGTTCCACTCTCCAACAACAGATATATGCACACAGACCTCCTGGTATTGTTTTAAAGTACTAATTTTGCCTCTTTTCTAAATCTCTGACCCCAGTGAAGGCTTCCTGTTTAATAGGTAAATGTTAACCCATGACAGGGAAGAAGCCTGTCTACATTTTCATTTTCCCATAGATACATCCGTAAGCCTGGGTCAAAGGTCAAATGCTGCAGGCTGTGTTCAACGACCACAACTTAATGAGATCAAGCGCTGCCTATAAATGCCTTCTACCCTCACCCTGGAGGAGTGGATCTATACTCTCTTTGGAATTCTCCAGGGCATTTCCAAAGCATCTCTCACAGCTTACACTTCCTTCTGGACTCCATTGCCTCTTACTCTTAGGTCACTCCAAAGAGCATCATTTGTGTTGCTCCCCACTCCACACACCTGTGAGGACCACATCTTTAGTCAATATCTGATCAGACTCTTCCCTTGTTCTAAAACCACTATTGCTTCCTCATTGCCTACAAGGCAAAGACTATCCTCCATAGTTCTACATACCAGGGCATTCGTAAACTGCCTGCTTTTAGCTCTCCTACCACCAATAGCTTTCATTTATCTTTTCTTTTTTTTCTCAGTACTTTATTTTTTTTTCTTCAAGTTACAACTCAGTCACAAACCCTTCCCTATTCCCCCTTCCTGTCCCACCCTTCCACCCTCTTCCCCCCCCAACAGCTTCCCTTTTCAATCCAACAAATGGTTCTTTCTCTTATAACAGTAAATTCTATACAAAACAGCAGAATTAAATATGCCACATTTATGAGAGTTAAATGGCCCAGTATACCTTCCCAATGTCCAGTTCATACATATTTGGCCCCTGACTTTAACCTTCAACCTTCTAACCATCTCCATGAGTTTAAAGTTCTATAACTGACTTAGCTTTCATACTAACTTGCATCACTATTATAACCATCTTCTTAGATCTAGAGCACCCTCTTGATTCCTAAACAACTCAAAATTTGGCTATGATCATTTATCTTTTCATTCCTTTACTCAAAACCCTAAGGGACCCATCATGTGTCAATCACCATCATGGGCACATAGTCAAGTTATATTCATCCAAAAACCCTTTTGCAGTGTTCCTTTCTCTCACATCATATCTCTACAACAAAGCCCACGTGTGTGTGTGTGTGTGTGTGTGTATGTGTGTGTGTGTGTGTGTGTGTGGTGCATGCCTATATGTGTGTTCATATATGTTTGTGCTTCTGATTATGTGGGCAAAGTTGTCTTCCTTGGCCACTCCCCACTTTATATATAGAGGTAGGTCCTCCCACCTGAACCTAAAGCTCACTGGTTCAGCTAGTCCAGATAGCCACCTTGCCCTAAGGATGCCCTGTGTCTGCCCTCAAACAAGTGTTTTACCTGATTATTCATTTCCTCAGTCCTTCTCACATTTCTTTTATTTTTGCCTGTAACTCTTGGACAGTCTTCTACCCTCCCCTACAGAACTCTCAACAATTCTTCAAGGCCAAATATCCATAGCATCTTTTCTATGAACCTTTGTTATAAGAAACAGAGAAATTCCCGACATATTTTTTTCTCCTCTATATCTTACCCTGCCTATCACATAGCTTTCACAGATTTTCAGTGGCTTGTATCATGTCAGGGAAGACTGTTGGCTTCTCTGTTTCTTTTCTAATAGGTTCTATTAGTGTCAAGGACAGGCGAATATTATATCCTTCTCTGAATGCTTATTTCAGTGCCTGACACTTAGTAAGTGCCGGTTTGTTGATTGACCTACCTCCACATCTCCTAACTGGAAGTACATCTATGAGACTTTTAAACACTGGTTTCTTCTCTCTCTCTCTCTCTCTCTCTCTCTCTCTCTCTCTCTCTCTTGTCTGTTCTTTCTTCAAGAGACAGTTCATGAAGCTGCCCCAGACCACTTCTCTCTCACTCAGGGAAATTTGATCCCTACTCCCAACCTCCACTGGAGCCTCTGTACTTTAAAAGCACTTGTGAGAAATCCCAGCATTCATCAGTTATCTTACCAAGCTTCCTTATATGAAAGTCAGGGTTCAAGGAGAGACACATGAATCTCCTTGGGAAAGGAAAATAGAATAAATTTTGCAAGTGAGCTGAGGATGAATGAGTGGGGATAGGAATGGGAGGGATCAGGTGGGGGGTGGAGGAAGAGAGTACTGGGAGAGATGACGGGGTTGAGGGGAATTTCTAGAACAAGGCGAAAACCCAGTGCAATGGAAACTCCCTGAAATCTACTAGGGTGACAGTAGTGAAGACTCCTAGCAACAGAAACAGAGCCTGAACTGACCATCTTCTATACCCAGGCAAATCTTCCTGTGAAGGAATTGGAACATCGACCCATACACAAAATCTTCAACCTACCTACAACTAGTTCTGGAAGATGTGCTGGGATAAAAGTGGTACAGAACTTGTAGGAGTGACCAGCCAATGACTGGTTCTCCATGACAGGAATCCTAAGTCTGACCTGACATGAGCACCAGGAACCAGAGGCTAGATAGCCCAGAGATCTAAGATAGGACCAAACACAACTGGCAAAAAAAAAAAAAAAAAAAAGGCAATGAAATTATTTCTATGGTATTCTGCTGTGCTCTTGGACTGGAGCCTAGCATAATCATAATCAGAGGTTTCATCCAGCAACTGATAGAAGCAGATGCAGAGTCCCACAACCAAACGTTAGATGGAACTTAGAGAATCATGCAGAAGAGAGGGAGGAAGGATTGTGGGAGCCAGAGGGGTCAAGGACACCACGAAAAAAACACGGCCTACAGAATCAACTAACCAGAGCTCATAGAGTCATAGAGACTGAATAAACAATCAGGAGGAGAAGGGTGGGGGTAGGGACTGGGAGTAGGGGAGAAAGGGAGGACTGTAGTCAGAATATAGTATATGATAGAATAATAAATAATTTTTAAAAAGAAAGTAAGTCAGAGTGCTGTGACCCCAAAGTCAGTGTATATGTACCCAGGACACTCACCAAAGATCACCCTTTAAGAAGAGGGAAGAAAACGACTTTGTGACCAGCAGCTGTGGTAAAGTGGTGTTATAGGGCTACTCTGAGGGTCCCTTCACCAGCACAGGCCCCTGTAGCTATAAACCAGTGCTATACGCTGCTCTGAGAGATCCCTGCCCTGCATAGCTATTAGGAAATTAGAGAAGAGAGAGGCAGGAGGGACAAATGGGAGGGGAAAGCAGAAAGAGGAGGGGGAGGAGAGGAAGCTGAAAAGGAAGTGAAGGTTAAGGAACAGGCAAAGTCAGGGAGAAGAAATGCTAGACAGAAGCAGGAAACTGTGCTCTGGGTTTTCCTTTGCTCCGTGGTGAAACAAAACCATTTCTGCTGTTCTTGCAGAAACATCATACTCGAAGCCACATGCACAGCACTTCACAAACAGTGCTGTCACACCTCAGAAGAAATTTTATCATAGCGTAAGGTGACTGCTTTAAATGACAGTAGCTACAGGTGTTACCATCCACGAACACCAAATTTTGACCACTTCAAACCTATCTTTTCATTGAGATTATTGAACTGTTTTGCATGAGTCTACCAAACTACAAGTGAGTAAAGTTGGGCTGGGAAACTAGCCTAGGAAAGAGCTTTGGGGAAGAGAAGGCCTCTGGCCGCTGCCCAAGGACAGATATCTAAATACCAAGATAATCGAAGCGACATTCCTCGGGTCCATGTCTGTCCCCAGCACCCCCAACACAGTTGGGTCGCCTTGCACTCACCCTTCACAAGGTCCACATCCTCCACTCCATGTTTGGTCAGCACACTTCACATGCCTCACTTACAAACACAGAGCGAGATGGAGTGCTTGTAGACAGGGTGAGTTGAAGGAGTTGAACACTTCACTGTTTGGAGTTACGTCTATCTATAGACAGGGGAGCCTGATCCAGATTACTTTTTAAATAAACCTTGTCATTCCCAGCACAGAAGTTGTGCCAGAAAACAGCTTATGTGGGTTATTCTCCTCCAGCCTGCACCTCGAAGTCCCAGCAAATCTCATTTGGACCAAGCGATTCCATGTAAGCAATAGGAGAAGAAATGCTACAGTACCTCATTAATATCTCCCTTGTCAGGACAAATGTGTGTGTGTGTGTGTGTGTGTGTGTGTGTGTGTGTGTGTGTGTGTGTGTCTGTATGAATTATAGTTGAGATGAGATCACACCTCACTGTAAAGAGTACATGGGGCCTCTGCTATCTTCAGGTTATTAGCCATGGGAAATAAGAAGCATCAAAAAAAAAAAAAAAACCCTCCAACCTGCTCATTATCTTACAAACAAATGACTCTTTGCCTCCCTCTTTTTCTCATGCTTGTTTTTTTCACTTGCATGGTGCCAGACTTCTCATCCCCTATTATAGCAAGGTATTTCTTCACATAAGACACAACATTGTAAAGTTCAGTAGGAATTTGCACAACCTGGCCACCATAGTCATGGAAAAGCAGTGTACACACAGACACAAACTCAGTGCCGGCTCTATTAACTCAGGGAGTAGAAGAGCCTCAGGTTTGCCAGTGATATGTTGGATTAACCACCAGTGTGCCAAAGACCTTCATCTTCCTCACCATAGCATTTCCACTGAAGCCAGAGCAGAGCCATTTATGTACTTACAGTGGGGTCTACTGACTTCAGATAGTTTTCGTTGCTTGTCCAGTTATGACCCAGAATAAGTGTTCATATCTGGAGGACCGCACTACTGACACAGAGGGTAGGCAGTTGGCTTCACTCTAGACATGTCAATTTCTGAGCTCAATTAAATGATATGTTCAACCTTCCTCTCCCCCCGTTGAATACAGCAAACTCCTTGAGTATTAGGCACAATTGTATTTAAGACTTGGTGTCAAGCTTCTTTCCTGGCATTATCCTTTCAAGGCCTCCTTGAGCTATCTGCAGAGAAATTAACCCTGATCTATCTAGGCTAAGTCCCAAGCCTTGGTCTCAGTTCCTTTGTTCAGAGCCAGCACTTGCAAAAACATCATTGTGGGTTAACGTCTATGAGAATGCCAATTCTGTTTCTGTATTAGTCCGTAAGCAAACTGAGGAGATGGACTGCTCTGACTTCATTTCTGCCAAGTAACTACCATGTTTAACATGTCACAGGCTCTGAGAATAGTAGTTGACTTTATTGGTAAGTGGTCAGATGAACAAGACAGTGAGTGAATAAAACAGAGAGCTCCCAGCGTAGGCATTATATTGAGATGCCATCTGTGACCTGGGCTTAGAACAAATCTATTCTTCTCTTCACTGGTACATGGGTGAATTTTATCCCCAAGCCTTTCTCGCAACTAAGCCATTGCTATATCACTTTCAGGTGAGTATGAATACAGCTTCCTGGCCTAGACCATATTCATCTCCAACATATGTCTCATCAAGTTCTTTTCTCTTTAGAGTCAGATGGATGGAGACCACCATGGCAATCTTAGAAGAGCAGACCAGAATTCTGTCTTCCCATGTCTCGCATACATCTCATGTCAACAAGGAATACATCCCTAGTAACCGTAAGCCTTTATACAGATGGTTCACAGTTCATGACGTTTCACTCGCAAATTCTTCACTTCATGATGGTGTGATAATGTTCTCATGTAACCTTCCTGTTTTTTCACTTTCAGTAGAAAAATCAATATACTGCAGGATGGCCCAGATTTTATTTATAAAAGTTTGTGTTACATGTATTTCCATAACTTTAGACTGATATAAGTATGCGAAATACAACAAAAGTAATTAAATCTAGAGATACTGTGTAAACTGTCTTAAATGTATCCTTTACTTGCTATATATGTATTTAAAGGGCTTGGGTGCAATTAGTATTGTTTGAACAAATATACCCCTCGCCCCAGCCAAGTGATTCTTAACTAGAGATGAATTTGTAAACCATATTACAAATCTTGTAGGTGAAGAGAACCTTCCCAAATGCTGTGATCTGAGTGTGAAATGTCTCCCTATGGGCTCACGTGTTTGAACTCATGATGGTGGTGGTGTTTTGAGACACTGTGGAACCTTTAGAAGGCAGAGACTTATTGGAGGAAATAGATCACTGAGGGCTATGCTTGAAGGTGTGTAGCCTTTCCCTGCTTCCTATTTGACTTTGTTTTATATGTCAAAATAAATGAGGAGGTAGAGTCCCAACTACCTAATCCTACTACTATGCAGCCACTTACCATCATAGATAGACTGTGTACTTCTAAACCGTGAGTCAAGAAACTTCTTCCTCGCTTAAGTTGCCTTTGTCGGGTTGTCCTTCATAGTAAACCAAAAAGAAACTAAAATATAAAAATAAAATGAAGTGTCTAAGGCATGTTCTCTCCTGAGGATTCCACTTACACACTTTTCTATAACAGGAGGGATTTAGGGCTGTCCTATATTAGAAAAAAGAGTCTGTGGATGTATGGAAAATACACATTCTCTTACATATATGGATATAGAAAAAGACACAACAAAAATCATATCACATCCTTGAAAGTAACAGAGGATAGGTTCTGATTAATTTCTTTTGAAGCCAACCACAGTGCCATAAGTGATTTTAGCCACTTAGTTCCTGTGGCAGAATTAGATGGTGAAAAAAATGGCTGACGCCCCCAAAAGAGACAACATAGACTCTCAGTTTAAAGGACTTTTCTTCTAAGCGCTCATTTACAGTGAGACCTTAACAAAATCATCTCACCTCTTTCTTCATTTGTTTCTTAGAGGCTCAGACATGCAACTCAAAATTACTATTAGATTCTATAATCCAATTCATATAAAAGTTCAGGTGGGGAAATGTGATGAGCAGAGCACAGATGGTAGCCAGGTACTGTGGTTGAGAAAATATGGCCTGTGGTGTGGTTGGGTAATAGAAAGTGAGGCCAAGGAACAGTTAAAGTAGGAACCACTGCCTGAGTCTAAGGCAAATGGTAGGTCTAGAGTACCACCCAGGCTGGAATTCCTTGGATGTTTTGCATCTTAAACTGAGTACTACATATTAACAACAATGTGGAGAACAGAAAACCTATTGTGACATTGTCAAATCCCCATCAAGCATATCTCAAGCTCCAATTAAAATGCTAGGCACTCTAATTCGCAAGATCATATGGACACAGAGTAGTGCCCACATATGAGTCCCACAATGTAGAAAAAAGTCAGTCTCCTTCAACTGAAACTCAACCACCAAATTTATGTGCACAGATGGCTCTTGCCCACCATGCACAAGGACATGGACTTAATCCCTAGCTCCACAAACAAAATTCTAGACACTACTCTGTAGCTAACATCGTATTTGACTTTGGAAATTCCAACCATTTCCCCTGTATTCCTCATCCTGTACTGGGATATGACGACATAAGTGAAAATATTTCAAATTTCTCTTTCTGTTCATCCAGCCAGCATTTTAGCAATGTAAAGATCCATTTATCCTGCAGGGGGAGCTAGACAAGGATCTAGAAATTTCTCTTCCCAGCCTCACACTGGGTGATTGTGTGACCCTGGGCAAGCTGTTTAACCTCCCTGTATCTTAGGTCTCATCCATAAAACAGAGGGATGAACAAACTCTCCTCCTACCACTGAGGGGTGTAGCCAGCGTTAATGCCCTTGCCGTCCTTTGAGCTCAGCAGATGAAAGGCACTGAGAGAAGTACAAAGTATTTTTATGTGCTATTGACTTTATTTTATTTTATGTGGGGGAGGGAGTTTGCCCCAGCTGGAAAGTTGCTTTCTCTGAATCAAAGGGCAGGAACCCAGCAAGTTTCTCAGGATCAGGACCTTAGGCTGGGCTGTGTGTACAGAGTGCCAACCAACCCCACAGTTCAGTTTCCTTTAACCTGGTGCTCCAGGCAATAACTGTGCAACTCTGCAATTTAACAATGTGTTCGTTGTCCCACAACTGTTCTCAATTTCGCAATTGCCCAGGTAATATGTTTGGGCCTGTAAGAAAAGTCAAATAGTTAATGAGGGAAGGGCTTGGCATGTCCTATATAGGTTCTTCCAGCAAGTCTCAGCAAGAGCACATTTTCTCTCTCTTTCTCTTTTTTCTCTCCCTTGGTTCCTGACCTACCCTCCAAAATGCGTGTCACTACCAGGAATGAGTCCTCTTTCCCAGCAGGCTGTCACACCAGTTTGGCAGTTAGCAATGCATGGGTGAGATACATTTTGTTTATAGTTTTATCCCACTTATTTTCCCAGGGATATTATGATTTCTAAAAGCCCTTGGGTTTGCATCAGCTTTTCAAGCTACCAGCGACACCATTTCAATGCTTGTTAAGCCCTTAATATGGTATGAATAGGGGAGTTATTGAACTAAAGTGCCATCATCACCCCAAGGAAAACATCCATCACCAACCTTTCTGTGGTCCCTGAACCTCTAAGAGGTGTCATCTCTCTGAGGTGTGTCTGATGAGAGCATTCTCTGGGAGATGCCAAGAAGCCAGTGCATTAGGCAAAGCTTACAAGGGCACTTTGTAGCCATTACAAGTCCCCTAGTCGAGCATCTCCATTTCATCTACGTGATGAGCCTTAATTAAATTTGCCAGGGTTTCATCCTTTATTCCCAGATGTGGGGCTGACAGAGATTGCTGACATAAATAAGGCATTTGCTAGGCTCTGGGCTCAGCCAGGGCAGATGTGGCTTTTTGAGCAGCATTCCCAAGATATCCTGGAGGTATGTAGCTTCCCTTCCACTTCTCTGCGAAGAACACTATGGGCAACATCAGTGCGGATGATGCTGATACATTCTGACAGAGTATCCCCCTGGACAGGTGCACTACCTGCAGACATCTTTGACAAAGCAGGTGTTCAGCATCTAAAAGCATAGTATCAACAAGCTAAAACTATAAAGCTTCAGTTTGATATGGCTGAATGAGGCTTTCTTTAAACACACACACATACAGAGAGAGAGAGAGAGAGAGAGAATATTATCAGGCAGACTTATTTGACTAGGTATCCTAGGAAGCAATCCAAGTAGCAAACTCTTCGCCCAGTGACTTCCTGGTTCCTCATTCCTGGCCTGTTCTCTGTCAACTTGAGCCAAGAAAATAGACTTTCTCACTGTCAGTTTTTAGCTCATTTCAGGCCAAGTTGTTTCCACCTGGTTCTGGGGGCTAGCCAGCATAAGAGAGTTCTAAAGGTTGACTTGGAAGTCACAACCACATCTCCATCAGGATACTCATTATCTTCCCTCAGCCTTGCCTTGAGCTCATCTAACAGCTTTCCGAACATCATTTCCAAGAGCTTTCCTTTAATGATGAGAATGGAGAAAAAGCAAAGGCACTAGGAATCAGCACACCTGGGCATCATCTGGCTCTACAATTTTCACACAAAGTGGCTTTGAGTATATTGTTTCATTACTGATTCTCATTTTGTTCATCTATGGTCATAGATCATATAGATCCATCTCAAGTCAGGAGGAGATGCATACAAGCTCATTTTTCCCTCTATTTTAAGTGACACCAGAGAACAGGGGTGCCCTAGCTGAACTTCTCTGAAAGGATTCACAAGACAGTGTACTCCTAGCCTGAGAAACTTTGGCAGAACTCATGCAAAACAAAAGAGAAATCAATGAAACACAAAAACTCTTTCTGCCCTTCCCTGGTATGTTCTTTGGCTCCACATCCACTATGATGCTACTGCCTGGGAACCCAAGAGACTACCCAGATTCCTCATGTTGTGAGGCACTTCAAAATTAAACTTGGCTATAATGGCAGCCATGAAAGAATGTCCCCAATTGACAAATAAGGAAACCAGAGCTCAAAGAGCTTAAATAACAGTCCAAAGTGCACCACAGCCTAACCCGGTAACTGCACAAACTGAGTTACAGTCTGTTTCCTTATCTGAAATGCTTTCCCCAGTGTACAGGAAGGGTGGTATCACCAGTGCTGGCCCCTTCTTTCATCTTTCCTCTCTCACATTCTCTACAGCTCCAGAGGGATAGGTTTTTTTTTTTTCTGAAGTCCAAAGCTTCCCAGCCCCTGACTTCTCATAACCGAAGTTTGCTCCATCTGGAAACGTCCATCACCTCTTTTTGTCTGGCATAACATGCCTCATCCTTAATGTCAGAATTCAGGTGAATGTTCAGCATCTTCAGTCCTCCAGGAAGGCTGCAGAGGAAGAACTGGGGCCTCTCTAGGACCCAATGAACACATCTTAAATAAGTGCACTTAATCCTAGATGAGGCCTATGGGAAGATTCCTTTACAGCTGTGATAATCAACAGAGACTATCATTATCCCTACAGCGCAGGGAAAGATTACTCCAGGACATTTGCAATGCAAGGGTGCAACGCTACTGACCAGAAGGTGCTGGGAAAGTGTCACTGCATCCTCTCTCCTTCTTCTTCCAATCCCCAGAGAAGAGTATGTTCCTGATTTCAGTACTCGTCACACTGTTCACAACTGCTGGTTTATGACATTCTCCTTAGATCTCCAATAAGGAGCCCAGACACATAGCATGACAATAGCCATTTTCTCTCTGTGCCTCAAGCACCCCGCTTGGAAGACACAAGATATTCAATGTCTACTGAATGCAGAAGCCATTCAAGAGCAGGAAGTGGTTATAAAAACAAAACAAAACTATTTTCTTTTTAATACAATAAAAAATAAATTAGTTCTCCCTGGTTTCTTCACCTATTTAGTCTGGCCCTCGCTGAAGTTTCTGACCATTGGGTGACTTCAAATGATAATTCTGACTACATGGTTCATCAGAAACTTCCCTTCCACGTCTCACAAATATCCATGCTTCTGTATAAAGTTGAAGGACAAATCGTTGAGGAGAGTTCATCCATTTTGTAACTGGCAACTCAGCAAGCATATGACTAAATAGTTCTTTTCTTGGTAAGAAATATACACATTATACAGCTGACCTGAAAGTAAACACCAGCCAGACAAGGGAAATCAGGTAACAGATGTGGCAGAGGGAGAGAACATAACCAAGTATAAAATCTCTGTCCTCCATTCCTTCGCATCTAGCAATCCTGTTACGAAAACCCATGTTCAATGCATGCAATTAAGAATTGAGTGGCCCAGAATACTGTCTGGAGGACAAAACTTGGAAGCAGGTAAGCTGACAGCCTAGCTCTGCCAAGACAGGGTAGGCAAGTCCTTCATAATTCCTGCTTTACAATTAATGTCTGCCAGATATACTGGGCCAAAAGGGTGAAAATAGATGCTCCAACATTATAGAGAGAAACAGGGTATTGTCTAGGAAACCATGTCTGACATTTCTTAGTTTTGGAAGTTGCTTGCTCTGCATTTCCTATACAATCAGATATATTTTTCCTTCTCAGGTCTCTGATGTGGTTGAAGACTAGATAGTTATAGTCTCATAGTTACATTTTGAGTTGTTTAGGAGTTAAGAGGGTGTTCTGGATCTAAGAAGATGTTTTTAAGATGGTGATGCAAGTTATGATGGAAGCTGAGTTAGGTATAGAAGTTTAAACTCATAGAAATAGATAGTTAATCAAATATTATTTAATTGCCAAATATATATGGACTGGACATTGGGAATGCATATTATACCTGATAATTTTCATAATTATTGTCTAAGTGCTCTTATTATTTTGTATTGTACTTATTGTTAAAAGAAAAAGAGCCTTTTATTGAACTAAAAGGGGGGAGATGTTGGAGGAGAAAAGAAACATCCTAAACTTTAAAAACAAAATCGGACAGAAGGGTGAAATGGAAGAGGGTAAAGAGGGGGACTGGGACAGGGGAGAGGGAGGGGACTGAGACTGAACTATAGCTTGAAGAAATAAGTAAATGTTGGAAAATAAATAAATAAATATTTAAAAAAACTTTTGGGTCACCACAAAGCCATGCATTATTTACCTTCTGTGGTGGTTTGAATGTGAAATTCCCCTGTAGACGGTTTTAGAATCTTTAGGTGGTAGAATCTTGATGGAAGAAATGAATCACTACCGTGGGCATTGAGTGATGACAGTCTGGCTCTGCTTTCTATTTGATTCCTGACTTCAAATGCAGCATGATCAGCCACCTCACAATCCACTGCCAAGCCTTCCTTATTGCAATGGTTGTATCCTCTTGAACTGTACGCCAAAATAAACCTCCTCCCTTAAGATGCTTCTTTTCAGTATTTGATCACAGTGATGCGAAAAGAAACTAAAACACCTTCTCTTATCATTAGACTTTTTCATCAATTAAATAGGCAGATGCTTTCCACCTAATAAGCATTATTGGCAATGCATACGTAGTGTCAGATGTCTATTTGGGGCTGCGTCTCTTGTGCAGATCTAGAGTTCATTGGGATCAGCTTTCATTGCAGACAAACTCTGACAGTACATCATTAGCGGCATTGCAGACTGAGTCAGTGAAGATTTCTGCATAGTACTAAGAGTAGGACAGGTGGACTAGGATGCCACTTTTACCTCACTCTTGCATGGGTTCATCCCTTTTGGTGATGAATGTTAATTGCCAACTTGATGGGATCTAGGATCATCTTGGAGAAAGGTCTCTGGGCACATCAATTGGGAATCATCTTGATGATTCAATTAAGGTGGGAAGAACTCTCCACTGTGGGTGGCACTATTCCCTGAATGGGATCTTGGACTGTCTAAGTGGGGAAAGCTAACTGAGCACTAGCTCGAATTCATTGGTCTCTGCTTTCTTTTTTTTTTTTTAATAATTTATTTTTTATTTCTTCAAGTTACATCTCAATCACAATCCCCTCCCTACTCCCCCCTCCAGTCCCACCCTTCCACCCTCCTCCCCCTCAGCCCCCCCATCCTCTTCCCTTCTTTTTTTTTTTTTTTAGTTTAAGGTATTTATTTTTCCCCCCAACAGCTCTCCCTTTCAGTCCAAATAATGGTTCTTTTTCTTATAACTATAAATACAATACAAAACAACAGAAATAAATAGGCCGCGATTATAAGAGTTATATGGCTTAGCATACATTCCCAATGTCCAGTCCATATGTATTTGGCACCTGACTTTAACATTCTACTATCTAACCATCTCCATGAGTTTAAAGTTCTATATCTAACTCAGCTTTCATACTAACTTGCCTCATAATTTTAAAAATATCTTCTTAGATCCAGAACACCCTCTTGATTCCTAAACAACTCAAAATTTAACTATGAGACTCTAGCTATCTATTCTTCAACCACCTCAGAGACCTGAGAGGGATAAATATATCTGATTATATAGGAAGTGCAGGGCCTGCAGCTTCCAAAACTAAAAAATGACATACTGGTGGCTGCCTGGACAGTTCCCATTTTCTCTCCATACATTACAGCATCAATCTTCAGCCATTTGGCCCCATTTCTCTGACAGACATTGGTTGTAGAGCAGGAATTATGAAGGACTTACCTACCCTGTCTTGGCAGAGCTAGGCTGTTGACTTACCTGCTTCCAAGTTTTGTCCTTTTTGGACAGAAGTCTGTCTACAGTTGAAGCAAGTGGTTTTTCTTGCCAAGAGAATGGCTTACAACCAATTTAATCAACTCCCACTGGAGATTCTTCGATGCTCATCTTCTATTTGGAGTAATATAGGGGGTGCTGTCAGGAGCTGACATGTCTCGATATCAAAAAATCTTAAGTTAAGAAAACATCTTTGAATGCCATATTCTGCAGATCTCTTGAGGTTTTTGAAGATGCCCTATCTATCTCTTATATTTAGATAAGCAAATATTGCTTGTCTCTTAGCAAATTGATTTCTGAGTAGCTTAGAAAATAACTGTGATAGACTGTCATAGTAACTAACAAAATGACACGTTTTCATGACTATTAGTTTCCGTTTCTTAAATATCCTAAACAGTTTATGTCGGTTGGTAGCGAGAGGTCAAAACTTGACATTTCATTTTTAAGTATTACTACGAACAATACCTTTAAGAAGCGTTACCCTTAATTTTGTATCAATATACAAAGATCAATACCAATGTGGCCAAATATAATCTTAATTTTGTATCAATATACAAAGATCAATACCGATGAAGCCCTATACAATCTTAAATTTGCATTAATATACAATGATCAATACCAATTTAGCCAAATATAATATTAATTTTGTATCAGTATACAAAGGTATAAAGCTATATTCAATAATCTGTCCTTTTTTCTTGTTCTTTCCTATACTATGTCTATGTCCCATTTTTCTCAAGTCTGTTCACTCCTATATAGGAGAGAAAGGAGAATACAGAAAAGCAAAAGAGAGAAGTCCCTGGGTCTAACCTCCAAAACCCATTTAACAAGACCATTTAACAGCTTGTAGTCTTTTCCCCTAAATAACAAAATTTTCTATTATCTATCAAATAACCAAAGGGGGAGAACACCCTCCCCACCTTCTGGGGATGGGACGTTGTTCTCTTAAAATGACTTCTGGTCTCTGCTTTCTGATAGTGCATATCATATATATATATATATATATATATATATATATATATATATATATCTTCTTCAAGTCCCTGCTGCCTTGGTCCTCTGCCATGGCATACTGTGCCTGAATGGTGAGCTAACATAGACCCCTTTTCCCTTAAGTTGATTATTGTTAGACTATTCATCACAAAAACAGGGGGATAAAGGCACTCTCCAACCCTTAAATAAAATGTTGAAGAACAGAGGTGTTTCAACTTTGATGACCAAGGAATGCTGCCATTTTTCTATGATGAAAGTGTTCCTGGAAAAGTCTTCGAGGACTATGAGAACTTGTGATAAGGTATAGAAAGCTACTGGTTGAGAAGATGTAATGGTGTAAACACATTGTAGTTCAGAAGAGTATTTGGTGGCTTTTACCATGGGTTAGGAAAGGGAAACACTGGTTGCTGAGACATTATTTTGTTCATTTATATGTGTATGCATACCACATGTATGGAGATACTTCATGGAGGCCAGGAGAGGGGATCAGGATTCCTTAGGGCTGGACTAATAGGAATTTGTAAACCACCAGATGTGGATATAGAGAATCAAACTCAGGTCCTCTGGAAGGGCAGCAAGTACTCTTATCCTCCGATCTAACTCTCTGTTATCTGAAATATTAATTAAAATCCTTGATTCTCTAGCCATAAGTAAAGGTAGAAGAATCCTGAAATGGACAAGTAGCAATGTAAAAATGAAAGAAATAAAATAAAATGCACTTTGAATGCAAAAGCCACTGGCTCAGAGACCTGTTTTATATGTGGGAATAGAAGAGAAAAAGATAGGAAGGAAAGATATTTGAGCAGCCCTTTTTCCCTAAGTAACTAAGATAAACATACTCATCTGTGACAAGCAGTGTGTTAAAATGTTTAGTAAAATTTCCTTCTTGTAGTATCATGTTGTTATTTAGTGCATCCCCTCAAAGAGAATTCCTTGGTGAAGGTAATATAGTCATTAAGCAAGAAGTCTAGATTAGGCATGCCAGCTCTTGTAAGTTATTTCTATCATATCATATAAGAAGCTGGCCACCTTGCTAGTATGGCACTATAGAAAGACCTCATCTAAACTAGCAGCAGCAAGGGACAAACCTGAAGCTACCGTCCTAATCCCAGTCTAATACAAATACTTGGTTAAGTCCCATCCATGACCTCAGTAGATCATGTCCAAATATGGTCTTGAGTTGTCTGTAATCACTTTCTATTTTACTTTGTTAGTATAATATAAGGAGGTATTTTATTTTTGAAGAAGTCAAGAATTCTAAAATAATTGGGTCCAGAATCACTAGCTGGCAGATAGCAGGGAAGAGAATACATTCCCCAAGATACTCTACTAATTCCATCAGATTTCCTTAGGTAATAAACAAGGAAAACTAAGCGGAAGAGAGATCATTAGCTGATATGTTTGGAAAGCATAGGGCTTTGTAAAGCTGTAGACAGATACCTGAGCCAGATTTTCAAATGAACAGAATGGTGTGATGTGCTACTGTGACAGATCATTTGAGAATCTTGTTTATAGTCCCAGTGAATGGCAAAGGTCTTCTGTACTTCAGAAATATTTTTGCCTTAAGAGTACTACACTGCAACCCATCTGAAAATCAAATCAGTATTACCCTCATTTCCCAGGAGACAAAGAATAGAAACCCCTTTGCTGACCCTTGTTCACTTAGCTCAGTGAAAATGTGTACCTCAGTTCCACATTGTGGGTGCCAATGGTGGCTTAACCTGCTAGCCTGCCTTGGGGAAACATAGTTGAAAAACTGTGCTCTCTGAAGAATTAGCTACTGGAAGTGTGTCAGCTTCCACTTCAGATGCTTCAGTTCAGACTTACTGAATGATTCACTGTAACTCTGTCTTATAAAACAAATAAATAAACAAACAAATAGATTCAGAGCTGGAGAGATAGCTCAGTGGTTAGGATCACTCACTGCTCTTCCAGATGACCCAGGTTTGATTCTGAGCACCCATATCCATGCTCAAACATCATCTGTAACTGCAGTCCCTGGGGGATCTAATGTCCTCTTTTGGCCTCTTTAGGCACTGCACTCGCAGACATATACAGGCAAAATGATCATATGCATAAAATAAAGGAGCAACTTTTAAAAAATGATGCAATGCATTCAAGACCTTTCTTATGTAAAGATGTTGCACTAACTGGGTGAAATGAAACAGAGGTATATATTAAACTTAGGATTGAGAAAAATACAATATCAGATCATGCCTGACAGGAAATTACAATATAATGGAGAATGAACCAAAATGCCAAACATGTGATAATGGAAAACCAAATAATTCAAACAATAAATACTGTGTAGCAAAAAAAGGGAAATGACTTACTCATGAATGCTTCCAAGTGTGTGAATCTCAAACAGAAGTAAAACAATTTTAAGACTATGTGGTTGATCAGTCAACTGATATGAAGGTCAAGACCAGGAAAGCTAATCTGTGCTGATAGAAATGAGACTGCTAACTGTGTCATATTGGAGACGTCAACTAGGTGGAAGCCAGCAGATGTGTTCTTTGTCTTTACCTGCATTGTGGTTGTGCAAATGTATACTTCTGCAAAGCACTCATCAAGTGGTGTTTGTAAGGCTGGTGCAATATGTGTTTATAATTTGTGGCCATGGTTTTAAAATTGAATAGTAAGTCTTACCATGTACCACACATAGTCATTACAATGCTGTCTACCCAGTTTCTTCAAGGAATGATGCCCTGAGAGGCTTCACCCACTCATCTATGCTGGGAGACTAAGCCGTGTGGTTATAAAGAACGTGATCTTTGCAGGCTGGAGGGAAGATATTGGCTCAAATCCCACTCAAAAAAATGTGAGACTCCAAACATGTCCAATAATATGTCACATGAGAACAAGTTTCTTCACTAACAAAAGATAGCTCTGATTTTCAGTGTTGTGAGAACTAAAAGAGAAAAAAGAAGAAAAATAATAATTTAGTGGATTTCCTGGTACATCTTATATGCTCTATAAATATATGTTGCAGGTCATTATCATGATCACAGATGGCACTTCACTGCCCTCCATTCCACTTTTACCTGAAGTGAGGAAAGTTCTGTGAATGCCAGGATGAAAGTAGAAAGTGAAGAAAACCAGAAGAGAGGGAGGGCGGGAGGAAAGAAGGAAGGAAGAGATGAAAGAAATTCACCAAGTTCTCAGCAGGTTCCTTCAGGAAAATTTGAGGCTGACTTACATGGAAGACATAACAAAGTGAAGGCCATGTGTACACTGTACATCCAGTCTGCCTGGCCTGCAAGCCTTCTTAATGTACAGGGTAACAGCAGGAATTGCTATTCTTCTACCTACCACAGAGGAGCTGTGGGGCTCTTGTGGGTTCATTAGTGACTCCCTCACCCACAGCCCTCATGACTATGACCTGATCTTTCCTCAGCACCAGTGTGCCTAAAGGCAAGAGGGAAGACCCCGTAGTGTCTGTCTGACAGCTGACTGCTTCTATAATAGAGTATTGATCTCCACCAAGGGCATTCCAAGCCCAGCACACCCAGCAGTAGTAATTCAAGTCAGGCTTCTGTAGATGGCAAATCCATCACCCACCAATTGACATTAACAAGCAATTATGGTGCATTCCCCATGTTTATGCCACATAGTGGTATTAGAGTGATGGCTTCAATTGGAGAAAGAGAAAACCCTCAGCAGCTCCAGAGTGCTTATCTCCAAGTCAGTGGATGATGAGGAGGCTAGAGGGTTCATCAGAGAAAGTACTGGGGAAAAGTCTGGCCTGTGGCTTATTCTCCTCCTGCCACTGAAACAGCTGACTACCTAATCAGCATGTGCACTGGATGAGTTCCTCACTGGGTGAGCAGCTGAAGAGGTGGTCATTGCACTGAGAATCCTCAGGCCGGCCAAAGAACTTGCATTCATACCAAGGATAGTGACAAGGATATGGCTGTGCCATTTTGGCAGCAAGGAGTTATGAATACTGCCAAAGCTTGTAAAACAGGTAAGACAATTAGAAGACTAGCATTGTAACCAGTCCAATAAGCAAACAAGCAAGCAAACAAACAAACAGGGATTTGTCAAAAGCCAAGAGAGGGAAGGAAAACTCCAGGCAAAGAAAACTGACTACATGTTCAAAAGGGAGAAAGCAAAAATAAGCAAAGAAAGATCATTGTATGTACAGCAGAGAGTAAGGCAGGGCAAGTGGGACTCTCATATATGATGTCTTTTGATGTCTGATGTAGCAAATGATAAAAGAAGGAAAACACAATGACAATCATTCTTCCCTTATTTCAAAAGATGACAAGCACTGGGACCTGAGTGATAGCATTAGAATTTGAGTTCAGTCCCCAGAACTCATGTCAAAAGCCAGCACAATGGTGCACTCTTGGGATCCCAGTGATGGGGAGGTAAAGTTCAGTGACTCTCTTGGGCTCACTGGACAGCCAATTGAGCTTAATGGACAAGCTGTTTCTAAAACCCATGGATATAAGCGCACACACACACACACACACACACAGAGAGAGAGAGAGAGAGAGAGAGAGAGAAAGATGAAAAGCATGATTCTTAATCTCTCAGTAAAAGACAGATCCCAATTACTGTATATAGTCCTACAGAGTGTAACTGCACAGGGTCAAGGTAGGTATATATACAAATAAAGTGACAATGTCATCCCATGGAGCTATGTAGTTCCCTGCCATCTCTGCCCCATATCATTTTTTAAATGTTTTATTTTTAAAATTCTTTGTGTTTCTATGAAGAAAGTCCTACAATAATGAAATCTCTAGGAAACTTAATATAGTTACATCATAGTCATCTGGGGTCCAATGTCCTTCCATTTGCTTCATCATCTTTCTTATACCTCCCATCTTCTTTTTTTTTTTTTTAATTTTTTTTTATAAATACTTTATTTTTTTTTCTTCAAGTTACATCTCAGTAACAAACCCCTCCCTATTC
>CAJQZJ010004888.1:9208481-9219873 GCA_907164525.1 Lophiomys imhausi
TGAAAAAACCCCTTGCACCAACTGCAGACAGACTGCTGTCCAAAAAGGACAAAACTTGGTAGCAGGGAAGTCGACAGCCTAACTCTGCCAAGCCAGGGTAGGTAAGTCCTTCATAATCCCTGCTCTACAACAAATGTCTGTCAGAGAAACAGGACCCAAAGCCTGAAGATTGATGCTGGAATGTATGGAGAGAAAATGGGAGCTGTCCAGGCAGTCATTGGTATGTTCTTTCTTAGTTTTGGAAGCTGCAGGCTCTGCACTTCCTATATAAGCAAATATATTTATCCCTCTCAGGTCTCTGAGGTAGTTGAAGAATAGACAAATAGAATCTTATAGTTAAATTTTGAACTGTTTAGGAATCAAGAGTGTGTTATAGATCTAAGAAGATACTCTTAAAAGTGTGTTGCAAGATAGTATGAATGTTGAGTCACATATAGACCTTTAAACTCATGGAGTTGGGTAGATAGTAGAATGTTGAAGTCAGGGGCCAAATAGGTATAAACTGAACATTGGGAAGGTATACTGGGCCAATTTACTCTCATAAATGTGGCATATTTATATCTATTGTTTTGTATAATACTTACTGTTAAAAGAGAAGGAACCAGCTGTTGGACTGAAAGGGGAAACTTCTGGAGGGAAGAGGGTGGAAGGGTGGGATAGGAAGGGGGAATAGGGAGGGGTTTGTTACTGAGATGTAACTTGAAGAAAAAAAAATAAAGTATTTAAAAATAAAAAAAGAGTATGCAGAGATACATATTCTCCCAGACATTTCAGTAGAAAATAAACATAATTAAATGATAATTTAAAATTTCATAAAGAATGTGAGACATAATATATGTTCATTAAGTAGTCACTTTTTGTTCCTTTTAAAGTCTCACTTAATGGTGAAAATTATTTGTTGTTTTTAATCCATCCGATATTCCCTGCTGTGGAACCTCTTTTAGCCACTGAAAGCATAGGGGGGTTCCCTTTTCTTAGGAGAAGATGAAAATGGGGTAGAGGGGAAAAGGGTGGTTGCAGGTGGAGAGGAGGGAGGGGGCTGTGATCAGAATGAAAAAAAATGAATAAATGAATGAATAAATCATAAACAGCACAACTACAATCCTTCTCCATTTCCTGATATATTCTACAAGTTATTAACTATTGTTCATCACATGAATAACTCATTTTTAAAGAAAACTATGCTTACATTCAAGTTCACTGGTAATATTTGACATTAGACCCACTATTTGTAGTGAATTATAGGAATTTTAAATCCACTTAATAACTAAAACCCTATTAAATGAGTGAGCTTTGCTTCACTGGATGCTCTGAAGCTACATGAAGAAAGGGTAATAAACATTTCTTTCCAAGAATAGATTTTAATAGGATAATAGCTAAATGAGAAGTAGGAAAGAATCAAATATTATTTAACTCCCTGAATCAGCAAATCCCTAAAATGAAGATAAAAGTAGTTACCACATATCTTCCAACAATAAGCTTAAAGACAGTCTTGTTTGTCAATTAAAATACAGAATAACAGAATACAGATAGTGGTTGAATTGATTTTAGAAAACAAGGCCCAACTGTTTGCTGTATACCAGAAACACATCTCACTAGCAAAGACACAGACTGGAAGTAGAAGAGCAGAAAATTATATTCTAAGCAAGTGAAAACTGAAAATAAGCTGAAGTATTTATACTTTATATCTCTCTTGCAAAGCAGACTTCAGCCAAATTTAGTCAGAAAGGATAAAATGGTTGTAATATTATTAAAGGGGAATCCAATCAAGACTATTTAATGATTATAGAGATGTATGTACCAAATGTTAATACACCCAATTTTATAAAATAAATACAAGTGGACATAACTGGATAGATAGGTCAAGACACAACAGCTGTAGATGACTTCAAGATCTCACTCTTCTCAACAGAGAAATCACCCAGACAAAAACATCACCAAAACCTTCAAAGTTGAATTGAATCTTACAGCAAATGAATTCAACAGATGTCTACAGCATATCTCATCTAACAATTACAGGATATGCATTCTTATTAAGGACCCATGTAAGTTTCTCCAAAATACATAATGTTCTAAGCTCTAAAACAAGTCTTAAAAATACAAAACTCAAATAAGTCATTGTATTTATCAACCAGGATGGGATAAAATTAGAAGTCAACATTAAAAATTATGCAATTTGTAGACATTGAACTGTACATTATTAATGTTCAGTAGGTCACCAAAATTAGGGGCAAATTTAAAAATTCTGGAGATAAAATGAAAGTACAATTTACCACAATCTTTGGAACACAATAAATGCAGTTCTATAAAGAAATTTTATAATTATCAAAGCCTACATTTAGAGAAAACTCAAATATATCTCAAGTGGATATAGACGATGAATGTCAAGTTCTTAGAAAAGCAATAAAAAGACAAATCTAAATCAGTAGATGAAATGACATAATAAAAACCAAGCAGAAATTTGTGAAACAGATTTTTTCTACTTCACAAAAAATTAACAACAAAGAATTGATGAAGCAAACTGTTGGTTCTTTAAGAAAAGGATAAACAATATTGGCAAAGTTTTAGACAAATTAATCAAAAGAAATTTCTAGATGCATATGAGTTTCAAGGCCTGAAAAATATAAATAACCTAAACACAGCTATAATGAGCAATGATATTGGATTGGTAATAGTCAGCAATCAAAACACAAAACACATTTCTGTCCAGATTTTCTATGCCAGGGTGTATTACAATCTCATACTCATTTTATCACTTACAGTCCAAGTGACAACCAAGCCTGTAGCCCATTCTGAAACTTTCTAGGGTCATTCACTAAGCACACTGGTGGCAAGCAGGAGTCTTTTCCAAATATCCAGGCCTTTGCAAATGATGTCTCAGTCAGAAGAAATTTATAAATGATGTGAAACTGTAGCTTTTTTCTTTGTCTTCTTGGTGGAACTTGAAATAAAATCTATGATCTAAATATATCATATATAAAATATATTATATTGATATAAAATATCATTTATAAAAATGATACTGATAAAATATCATGTATAAACTATATATTGATATAAAATATCATATAAAATACATGATATTGATATAAAATATATGAGCTCTGGCCAGAAAAATCACTGTGGAAGTCAGGAAATCCAGGCATTACAGACTAATATGGCAACCTTTGCTGAGCCCTGCGTCTTCTTCCTGAGTTTCAATTTCTTTAAACACAAGAGATTAGGTCACCTAAGAAAATTTCCTACATCTAAAATGCATCAATGGTCCCTCTCTAACAGTTGCTAACGTTATTGTTCTAAGGACAGTGCTTGGTTTGTGTTTCTTGTTTTCTCATTTTGTCATCTTTTGTTTGAGACAGTAGCTTAGTATGTAGCCCAAGCTGGCATCATAATCTTCCTGCCCTAGCCTCTCCATCCTGACTCCAGTGGGCTAGTAGTACAGTCATGGGCCACCAGACTCAGTGTATTAGTTACTGTTTTTGCTAAAACATCTAATAAAAGCAAATCAAGGAAGATTTTGTTTCAAGTCATGGTTTGAGGGTACACTCTATCAGGGTTTGGAAGTCATAACAGCAGGACCATGAAATGTCAAATAGAATCTACAGTCTGGAAGATCAGAGTGGATGCTGGTGTCCCACTCACTCTCATTTTTAATTAATCCAGGACTCTAGCCCATGGGATGGTGCTACCTACCACAAGGTGCTGCTTATTTTGTAGAAGGGTCTTCTTTCTCCACATAATCTTTCCTAGAAATGCTTTCACAGACCCATCTAGAATCAGGTCTCTTACTTGATTCCAAACACCCTCAAGACAACAATCAAGATTAACCTTTATAGTCACCTTGCATTGTTTTTCTAATATTCAAACAAATAAGAAGGCAAATCTTACCTAAATGGCATGATACTTGCATTTTATAGGTCCAAAGTGTTTGTTGAGCAGCCTCCCCAAAGTGAGATGCAGAACTGGAGTTCGGATTATTAGGTGGTCTTCTCGGACCACAGGATCCTCAGGGGGGTCAGATTTTTTTATTTACAAATATTCAATAAAGGGTGGGTGACATATGTTACACATGATAAAACAGAGATGGGAAAAGCATACATCCAAAATATTCCCAGAAACCAAGGCTTCTCTGTTCTTGGCATTCACATCTGTCAACGTGTGGCTTTTACATTGCTCTACTCAGAAAGTATGTTTTAATAAGATTTTTAACCTCCATCTTACCACAGAGGAATATCAGGATATATTTGACATCTGTGGACTCAATTTGCATTAAAATATGTTTAAGCAAGACTGTAAATAAAGCTAGAATGAGGAAGATGCATAGAGCCTGGGAAAACTGACTTATGCTTGGACCTAGAGTATTATATCAGCTCCATCTTCATCTTCATTATAGTCAGAAAATCAAGGATTTGTGGAAAATGAGAAATGTTTGTTTTTCCATAAGAATTCTTGCATGCCTGCTATGTCCCAAGCAAGGTGTTAAAACTTCTATGCAAACATATATAGCATCTCACTCTACCAAAGCAGGTTCCTTGAGCCTGTCTTATGTACGAGGAATCTACAACTTATAGGAAGGCTTCTACAATAGTCAATCAAAAGATTTCAGACTTCTCTTCCTTATCTGGAAGTAGTAAATCTATTCAATAGACTGAGAATCAGGCATTAAATACGAAGTGATGAAACTCAAGTGGCCAATAAACAAAGTACTTTTGACATGTCTGTTAACTGCAGTGGGAAAACAGGAAAGTTTCTAACAATATAACCCTGAGAATGAAACACTGTGTGACTGAAAATGAGAAAGAAGAATCTTCCAAGGATCTCGAATCTGGATACTTTCTCAAGCCCCACCTATGGTCAAACATAAATTATCAAGAAGTAAACCTGAATCCAGAACCCACATTTTAAAAAGACAAAACTATGCGGTTGCATGCTTACAATCCCATAGCAAAGGTTGACGAAACATACATCCACAGGGCTCACTGAACAACCTGCCTAGCCTGCTTAGGGAGTTCTAGGCCAGTGAAAGACTCTATCCCAGGAAAAAAGGTAGATGTGACCCGAGGAATGACACCTGAGGCTGTCTCTTATCTTCTACATACATGCATAACACATACCTGAACACACATACACCTGCACATACATTAAAGAAACTATAGTGAAATAGTGAAAATCGTGTTTTAAATCAAAGGATAGTCATTCCATAGCAGACAACAAAGAAATATACAAAGAACTGTATTCTGTCTGGAGTTTATTCTCTTTTGGCTTCTTTGTTGGCATATATGTATCAAAGGTAGGTCTTGAATATTTCCAAACTTTAGGTAAAGATCGAGGAAAATGGCAGCCTACAGACTGGGAAAAAAAAATCTTCACCAAGCCCACATCTGACAGAAGGCCAATATCCAATATTTACAAAGAAGTCAAGAAATTAAATGCCATTAAACCAAATAATCCAGTCAAAAAATGGGGAACAGAGCTAAACAGAGAATTTGCAAAGGAGGAATTCCTAATGGCTGAGAGACACTTGAAGAAATGCTCAGCATCCTTAATCATCAGAGAAATGCAACTCGAGATGACTCTGAGATTCCATCTCATACCTGTCAGAATGGCTAAGATCAAAAGCTCAAATGACAGCACATGCTGGCAAGGGTGTGGAGAAAGGGGAACCCTCCTCCATTGCTGGTGGGAGTGCAGGCTTGTGCAACCACTATGGAGATCAGTATGGAGAAATCTTAGAAAACTTGGAATAGCTCTGCCTAGGGACCCAGCCATACCACTTCTGGGTATACATCCAAATGACTCCTCACTGAATCACAAGGAAGTTTCCTCATCTATGTTCATAGCAGCCTTATTTGTAATAGCTAGAAACTGGAAACAACCCAGATGTCCCTCAACCGAAGAATAGATTAAAAAACTGTGGTACATATACACAATGGAATACTACTCAGCTATCAGAAACAACAAAATCATGCAGTTTGCACCCAAATGGGTGGAACTAGAGAAGCTCATCCTGAGTGAGCTAACCCAGACCCAGAAGGATGCACATGGCATCTATTCACTTATAGTCATATTTTAGCCATATAGTACAGGATAACTATACTACAACCAATGCACCAAAGGGAACATGAACATAGACTATTTTTTTCCTGTCAATGAGACACTCTTCACTGGTGGTACTGCCTTGTAGGCCCCCAGTGTATGGAGGAGGCTCTTGGCCATCATATGACTGCTGAACTGGGGCAGGGGACTGTTATGTAGGGACACTCCACTCCAGAGGAGTGGGATGGAAGGGATAGGGAGTAGAGTGTGGAAGGATGGAACTGGGAGGGGTGGAAAGAGGACACTGTGATGGAGATGTAACCTGAAGTAATAAATAAATAAATTAAAAAATAAATAAAGATTGACAAGCTTTAAAAAGAAAAGAACCTCTGCATAACATATTTCCTTACTCGTCCATTGCTTGCTGCCCTTCTGTACCTGACCTCTCTCAAGGATCCCATCAATTTGGTCTTTGCCTTCTGGCTTCCAGTTAGGTTTAGTCAATGTAAGCCATTGGCAGATGGAATGGATAGCAGAAAGAAAGATGACTTCTGGTCATTCCAACTCCTTGTCACCAGACCTTGAGATGGATACAATATTTCATTAGAATGAAGGCAGTTCTTTCTCAGCATCTAATGTTTAGTGTTTATTCCAACTAAGGGAATTTGCTATAGGATAAAGATCCTTTTAGGTATCCATGTGGGACTTAGATGATACTTTGGACTTAACTTTGGAGGTAGTTCTCAAATGACTTAAAGCTTTGGGAGCTACTGGGACATAATAGTGTATTTGGTATTGTCTGCATATTAGTTATGTAGGGAGGGGAGAGATCTGGATATGGTTTGGGGATTTATCATCAAAAAATCATGTGTTGAAAGCTTGATTTTCCACTTATTAGTGTTGGTCGTTTGGAACTAGGTTGGTAGTAGGAATTTAAGTCAGATACCTGTAACCCTCATGAATGGATTAAACTTACTATTACAATTCACAGAATGGATTGTTGTCAAACAAATGTGTCCCTTTGTGCTTGTACTTTCTTCCACACACGCTGTACTGACCTTTAGTGAAAGCTCTTGTCCTTATACTTTCCAGCTTCCAAATTATTGAGATAAGTAATGTTTTTCTTCCTTAATTACTCGGCTTATCCTATTCTGTTATAGTGTCTATAAATGGACTAAGACATAGGCTTAAAGTGATAATGACTTACAGCAATTACTAGTTATGGGGCTCTTCAGTGAATCTTTCCCTAGCTCTGCCCACATCATTGTAAGTTGCTTTCGTTGATTCACTTGAACAGACTTTTCTTGGGAGGAATCCTCGCTGGTGGTGGATACAGGGGGACAGAAGGGTAGCTCACATAAAGACAGTGAAACAATGCTAGTTTTTATGATTAAATAAACATGTAAATCTCTGTGACTCAAAGTGAAGGTATGTTACCTTCACTTTATTCTTGCTAACTTCCAAACTAGAGATTCCCGAGTAAACAGTGGCTCTCCTCTAAGTGAAGACTAGAGCATCAGACTCCTCCAATTTTGAGGTCCTGCCACATTCTACACAGGATCTCTGACTTGTCTGTGCTCAGAAGCAGGTGCCCACCTTAGAAAAGGGACCAGATACAGAGGGTTGAAGAGTGTATAGACAGCTGTACACTACCACAGTACCTACCCATTTACCTCAACTGAGGCTCAACTGCGACAGAGGCCCACGGGGTTTGTTTCAGAAAGATGAAGGGATGTTTAGGAAGAAAGTAGCCAGTCTCCACATGAGGAGTAGGTATGAAGGCACAAACAAATCCAAAGCTGTCTGACTCAAAGCCTCAAAAAGGTGTCTAGTCCACTTGTGTATTCTATGTAGTTAACAAAGTAATTAAATAACAAGATTCTGTGATATGAATATGGGGAGGAAAATCTGGAAAATATGGCTCTGATTATGACTACCAGAAGAGTATCTACTCTGGAAAGAATATATGATGCTGCATTAGCTACGGTTCTCTAAAGAAACAGGGCTGATAGAATGACTCTCTCTCTCTCTCTCTCTCTCTCTCTCTCTCTCTGTGTGTGTGTGTGTGTGTGTGTGTGTGTGTGTGTGTGTGTGTGTGTGTGTGTGATTTCTGGACCTACTCCCATATAACCAGTATCTCCTCTCCAACCAGACTAGAGACCTTATTCTCCAGTTGCACCTCTGTGGATTTCTCTCCACTGCATGCGAGTTTTATAGTGTTAGTTCACACCTTCTGAGACTACAGCTGCAGTGAGAATTTTTTCATGGATATGTAAACCTGCAGATCCACCGTTTAGTAAGTATTGACCTTTTGATTTTGCCTCTTTCAACTTTGTAAGCATTTCTAGTGATCCAGGAATTTGAACAGAGAATAAGTCTCATGTGAAGGTAGTTTTCCCCTGAATGAGTGCTCTGGAGAACTCAAGGTGAAGTAGGCAGACTCAAGGGTTATTTTGACATTTGTTGAAAATGTATTTAAGTTTTACATGAATCTGTAAATCATAATGAGCTTTAAGCCTAATAACCTCCACAATACTCTCTTGTTGTTATACTGCCAAAATAAATGTGAAAGATAGACTCAAATGTTGCATTATTTTCATATTACTTTATTAATGTTAGTTATTCATTGAATGTAAGACTCTGAGCCCAAGGAAATAAGAAAGTCCTTATCCCTGTCTTCAAGCATTTTACATGGAATAGGCAAAAAGGGAAGTACATGATCTTTTTTTTAAATTTATTGCCTTATGGAAATAAAGAATATAAAGGAAATCAAAGTTGGCTACTGTTAGAAAGTATGCAGAGATAAGGGCAAAGCATGCTACCTTAGGTAAATGACCAGAAAACACACCTTTAAGTTGAAGCATTAGGCATGTAGGGAATCAGAGAACAGTGTTCAAACCTGTGAAAAGATCTTACAGTCAGAACGCCTTCAAGAATAGTATGAGCCTAATGGTGCTGTGGTGGGAAGATTAGAAATGAGGCAGAAAAGTGGTCAGGCACAGTTCTATAGTGTACAGGTCATAGAGGCCAAGACTATAAGCATTTGATTTATCTTGAGGCTAACCAAAACCCATATGGTAGGGAGGAAGCAGAGGAAAGTCATGTTTTGCTTTCTCATGAGAAGACTCGTTGAGAGACAGGAAATGGCTACATGGACTCTATACTTGTAGATGGAAAAATGTTCAGATTGAGGATTGAAAGTTAAAAGCAGGACTGTGAGAGCTTTTGAATGGATAAGGCATAAACTGTGAAGGAGCGTGAATAGTCCAGAAGAACTTCAAAGCTTGGATCACTGGCAACTAACCAAAGACTAACGTTACTATTATTTTTATAATTTCTAATAGAGGCAACTGGAAGAGCTATTTGAGCTGGAGTTTGGAAACTTTCAACTATATAGCTAAAGTTTTCGTAGGTCTGCTCTCATCTTGAGTGAGTTGAAATAAACTGAGTCCTATCTCTTAAAAGACCCCAAATGTAAGGAGAAATCAATGATGACCATGTTGAGACAATGCCCACATATTATTCTGAGAGTAAATGGAGGCACAATGAAATTATTATGCGCACTCAGGAAGACTTGCGTTCAATATAACCTTTTGTGACTTACTTTTTCTCATCTAATCCAGGGAGTGTCTCTCTACTTGAGTTTTTAAATCACTGTTCCCTTTGTCTGGAACACTCTTTCCCAAGAATCAATATAGTTAGTGCCCACTTTTACTCCAGGTTTCAAATGCTACCTTCTCAGAGCCTTATTCTGAAGCAAATTAATTAACCATGCTTCAGTTTCTTCACTTGCCAACTATGTCAGCTATCTCAATTTACCCTGTTGTTGAGAAGACAGACTTATTTGTCTCTTAGATTTTTATTTGCACTTTATAACACAATAATTCATAGTTTTCTAAATTTGACTTTTATTTCTATATGATTTGGAGTATATTTGCCAGTCTAAGATAGGTGCTGTCTTAATCAGGGCTTCATTGCTGTGAAGAGGCAACATGATCATGGTAACTTTTATAAATAAGAACATTTCATTGGGGCTGTTTTACAGTTTCACAGGTTTAGTCCATTATCATCATGGCAAGAAGCACAGTAGTGTGCAAGCAGCCATAGTGCTAGAGGAGCTGAGAGTTCTGTGTCTTGATTCACAGGCAGCAAGAACATTATATACTACATTGGGCATAGCTTGAGCATAGGAGAACTCAAAGCCTGCCCTCACAGAGACACACTTCTTCCAACAAGGCCACACTTACTCCAACAAGGCCACACCTCCTAATGGTGCCACTGCTTATGGGCCAATTCTATGGGGTGGGGGAGTTGCATTCCTATACAAACCACCACAGTGGCCATCTGCCTAGAAGGTAACAACTCTTAATTCCATACCACAGTACAGAGAAGGAAGGCTAATACATAATGCCTTCCTAACTTGGGCTCCTGGGGTGTTGATTTTCAAGCCATCAAACCCTTTGCAGAGTGTTTAATCTCCAATCTGTACCAAATCCTGGAAGAAACTTGCAAATCAGACCTGTGCTTAATAACATGAAAGACTACAATGCTTCTGAGAATGAAACTACCAAAAAAATTAGGTAAGATTAGACTACATGCTTCATTTCAAAAGAAAAATATTACATTTAGCAAGCTGCCTGGAGTGAAGGGCTCTGATGCTGACTCGATAGCTTTAGGATGTCAAGACATTTGATTTATGTCTCTCAACTTCACACTTCGGTCTTTCCCTTGTGGTTTCAAGTTGTCTGTCTGGGCTTGAAGTATTTCAATTCCATACAACCCAAGTTATGTATTTCTCTCTTAGTGAAGAAGGAGAAACTTTGGTGACTGTCCTTCTGCCAAAGCGGCTAAGGCAGCATATGTCTGATTCATTCAGTCTGCATCATTAGAAGCAGGTAGAAGGATATTGACACAGTGCCAGTGTAGAGAATATATAAGTGTTTATTGCTTATCCCTAACTTAAACAATTATATCACCCCCTACAGGACTCAGGGAACATCGTGGAAAAAGTATAGTGCCAGAGGATGAAAAGGAATCCTACGAACAGATGTCCTCTGTGTATGTATTACTGTTGCAATCACAAACACACAGAGGATATTACTAGCTACACAAAACCATGTGATACAAAACAGAGAGGGACTGGATAGATAGGAAGAAAGGAGCCAACAGGATGTTAGACAGATAAGAGAATGAATATGAACACATTACATTCTATACACATATGTAACCATCAAAACTTTTAAAAAGTAGGCTCAACTCTAGCTTCACGCATTATTCTTCTCATTTAAGTCTTCATTTAGGATGGGAGTGAAGATGGCGGCGACCTACACTGACGCATTCTGAACGCGGGGAAAAA
>CAJQZJ010004888.1:9224873-9244144 GCA_907164525.1 Lophiomys imhausi
GTAGATAGTAGAATGTTAAAGTCAGGGGCCAAATAGGTATAAACTGAACATTGGGAAGGTATACTGGGCCAATTTAATCTCATAAATGTGGCATAATTATATCTATTGTTTTGTATAATACTTACTGTTATAAGAGAAGGAACCAGCTGTTGGACTGAAAGGGGAAACCTCTGGAGGGAAGAGGGTGGAAGGGCGGGTTGGGAAGGGGGAATAGGGAGGGGTTTGTTACTGAGATGTAACTTGAAGAAAAAAAAAATAAAGTATTTATAAAAAAGAAAAAAAAAGTCTTCATTTAGGAATATTCCAGGAGTCTGCTTTGTAGGACTCATCTTTGCCCTATGAGTAATAACTCCTGCAAGGGGCGAGTCAGAAATGCCCTGACAAGAAAGTCTAGATACCTGTCAGAGAAACTTCATTTTTTTCCTCTTGGTCTCTCCACTTCTGCCTTTCCTCCTCCAGGGACAATCTGATGGTGGGTGTTGAGTTTAGTCACCCAGGGTAAGCTGTTTTGACTGGTCAACAGTAAGTAGTAAGTAGTGCTCCATCCTTATTCTCCACAACTGATATTCTAGCATGCCATTTCAACACCAACCTCTGAAACCTCTATCCAGTTTCCAAAGGCAGTGGTACAGGTCTGTCTCAATACTTCAGTAAGCACAGTCATGGCTTTCTGACACAGTGAAAGCCACTGAAAGTGAGGGAGTCTCCCAAGCCTCCACTCCAGCTCTGGGATACAGGCCAAGTTATTCAACAAGCCTCTTATTCCCCTCTGTAAGTGAGGGTGAGAATGTCAACTATATTGGATTATAATTGAAAACATTATACAGGTGAAAGGCTTACAATTTAAAAGACATTTACAAAGATCTCTCTCTCTCTCACACACACACACACACACACACACACACACGGGGACTTACCCTTGCATGCTGAAATGTTGGGTACTTGTGACTCCATTGATTATTCCTGGTTAGAAATATATATATATATAATTATTAGAAATATATATAATTTCATACATATATATGTATGCATGCATGAAATTGTCAAAAAATATTTAAGTAATAAAAAATACACGGTCTTAGTCTATGTGCTAACTACATCAAAATCAAACTAAATTTGCAATGTTCTTTCTGTATTCCAGAATGTGAAATAGATGATAAGAATATACATGACAGGTGTCAGTAGGTGTTGTGAGAATAAATAGAGCATGGTGAGGGAAGATGGCCCGGAGGGGCCAAGTGTCATTTAGACAGGGGGATGAGAGGGAATGTCTGAGAGGTTTTGAAGAAAAACCTGAAGCAAAGGAGACAAGGAGACATACAGAGGGTGAGGAAAGGCTGTCCAGGTGGGGGAGACAGCAAGGTCAAAGGCAAAGCTAAGAACAGGATCCTTATCTGTTGGTAAAAGTAAAAGACCAAGACTAGAGCAGAGAGACCAATTGGTGCAGTAAAATAAACCCACAGAGTTATTTGGAGGCAGCTCACATGGGGCTTTGTGAGCCAGATTAACCAATGAGGTTGCTTCTAATGAAGGTGAAAAAAAAAAAAAACCCACTGGAGGTGTATGAAGAGAGCAGTGTCAAACTCTACTGATGTTACCAAGCAATGACTGGCTGCTCTCTCAAAAAGGGCCCACATTCACAAGTGCAGAAGCCAAGAGGTCAGAGGCCACTAGGACAATTGGCTAAGACTCTTGGTCACACTGTACTAGGACAGTGGTAAGGGGACCTGGGAGAGGTCACTAATTAAGAATACAATGTGAAGACAATAGTCACTTCAGCTACTGTTAGGATAGGAATGTGTGTGAAAGGACAGAGTTCAGGTTATTATTATAGTTTTGACGTGAGAGTATCCAAAAATGGAATTATTATATACATTATATATATATGTGTGTGTGTGTATGTATATATATAGTCTAAAGAAGGTTATGGGAGGGGTGAGTTGAGGGGTTCAAGACCTCATACATCCCATAAGGATGTGACTGACGGTGTAACTTGTGGCAGACATGATACTAAGAATAAAGATTGTAGTGACTGCTTGACCTCTGTACTCATGAAACCCAGACACACAGATATAGTCATGTCATCCTATTAGTTTGAGAAAATTGCATCCCGGCTTCTTAGAGAAGACTCTAATCAGCTAGAGTAGACAATTGTATTTATGAGCTTCTGGCCATTGTGAAAAAATTCTTCTGTCATATTGACATTTGAGACTTCCCACTACCCTGTGGACACATGACTTCCCCACATATCCCTGGACTAGGGAGAGGAGAGGGTAATTCCCTCCCTGAACCCAGACCTATCCTGCTCAGACTCACAAACTTCAGCTCAGGCTAATTCCTGGCATAACAAACCATTTCTCCTCTCTTTCCTCTCTGCATATATATTCCAGTCAGGCCAATCCAGCAGGAAATCCCACAACCCCAATGGCTTCCCTCTCACTACCACACTTTTACTAGCACCCTGCTCCTAGGCTTCCACTTACCTCTCCACATTGAGTTTCACTAAGCATCAGGACCTATCTCGCCTAGTTTGATTTTGAAATTCTTATGTGTTATTACTTATGCCCAACAAGACGATGAGTTCCTTGAAGACGGGGATAATACATTATTCTGGCTGTGTATCGCCAGGAAAACATACCACACTACAAACTGTCCAGGGATTGAACACTGAGGACCTTGGTGTCATCTCAGGGAAGGTGATTGGAAAGATAATTGTCTTGTCAGTGCCTAAATGTCAGCCCGAGTCTGACTAAATGCCATGATATTGAGGTCCAGAGTCAAACCAGAAAGTCAGTTTATTAATTCCAAGGAGAGGGAGAAATAAGCAAATGTGAGAATTGGTGTGGCCTGCATTGCTGAATTTCCTTCCCTGGCACTCAGCCAGAGGGAAGCCAGGCCACGACTGGAAGTCATTTGTTTTATTTTATTTTATTTTATTGCTGTGAGAATTAATTTTGTGGGAATGAGGAAATAATGGAATTCCTTACAGAAAAGCATAGCTTCCATGAGAGGAATCACAGCAGCATGAATTGCTGTTTATAACTAATGGAGTTATTTCTCCAACCTAGATGACCTATGACACTTACCATGTGTTTTATAGGGTTAGTATTTGTCCCTGGATAGAACTGCCTTACCATCCACTGAAATTTATCAGATCATGCACATGCATGTACATGTGCATCTGCACAAAGAGCTGTACAACCCCTACATGTGGAAACACCATGTACAAACACATACATGACATACATGTATACGAGAAAGAAGTTTACAAAATTTAGTACTCTAGGCTGAAAAAAAATGTCAAGTAAGTGAATATACACAAGTCTACCCATGCTAGGAAGAGCCCAAAAAAGTCTAATTCTGGTATATTCTGAGAAAAACTGACTTCCATATTGACTTCTGATTCAAGTAGGAAAGCTTGAGAAAGGACTTGACATTGTGGAAACAGTTGTTCCTGTGGCTAACCAGTTTTTCGATAGCCAGTGTGAGAGACCAGTGGAAATAGTCTATGATTAGAATAATTGAGAAACATAGGTTCTCAAAAACCATAATAATTTCAGAGATGACCACACATACAATGAATCCGACTCAGTCTAGAAGTCCGTAGGGCCAGTCATTCTCATCTTCTGGAATCATTCTTCATGATGTGAGCTTGTTTTTCCAGAGATGTTGGAAGGAAAAAAAAAAAGATTTCATCCTGGATCAGGTATGGTAGTCAGGTACAGCATATATTTACACTGTGTTCCTTGCAAGGACCCCATGTGCTGTGTGTTTGGTGTTACAAATTAAGAAACAGGCTCATTGAAATTGATTGAGTTGGTTGTTACTATTAAAAGACTCAAAGGGAGTCAGCAACTGAGATCAGAATTAAGGCTTCTACTATCAGCTTCTCCTACAAACTCATTCTAGGTCTCTTGGTTGGGAAATATCACTCAGCAACTTTGATTCCTCTGTGCTGTTGCTGTGGTTGGCACATTGGCCACACATCAAAAACACATGATCATGTCAGATACAGATTTCTAAGCTCTGTTTCTGGGTTTCTGATTTTCTAGATGTGGTATAGGCCCCAGGCATCTGAATCCTTATATCAAGGTAACATCAGAAAAGTGTGAATGTTGCCAGCCACATTCACATAAAGCACATGAAGTAACAGGTATTCAGTGGTCTGACTCTTTGTCTCTTAGGTGAATGCTTAGTTCAGCTTCAGAGAATACACACTAAACATTTAGATACTCTGTTTTGCATTATGATTGCCTTGAACATGGAAGGTAAAGTTGGTGATATAGCTCTGTGGTAGACTGCTTTCCTAGTATGTGTAAGGCACTGGCTTTAATTCCTAGTATTGGAGAAAAGAGAGAGGAAGAGGAGGAAGATAAGGAGAAAGAAGGAAGGAAAGATGAATTTGGATGGCAATAGAAAAACATGTTCTATCCATTTGGCTGTGAATTGCATGATTTCCTTGTTTCTGACAGCTGAGTAGTATTCCATTGTGTAAATGTACCACATTTTTTTTTATCCATTCGTCAGTCAGTTGAGGGACATCTGGGTTGTTTCCAGTTTCTAGCTATTACAAATAAGGCTGCTATGAACATAGATGAGGATATGTCCTTGTGGTTTGGTGAGGAATTGTTTGGGTGGATACCCAGAAGTAGTATGGCTGGGTCTCGAGGTAGGGCTGTTCCAAGTTTTCTAAGATATCACCAGACTGATTTCCATAGTAGTTGTACAAGCTTGCAATCCCACCAGCAATAAGGAGTGTTCCCCTTTCTCCACAACCTCACCAACATGTGCTGTCCTTTGAGTTTTTGATCTTAGCCATTCTGACAGGTGTGAGATGGAATCTGAGTGAGCTAACCCAGACTCAGAAAGATGCATATGGCATCTACTCACTTATAGTTGTATTTTAGCCAAATAGTACAGGATAACTATCCTACAACCAATACACAAAAAAAATCAGGAACATAGACTTTGTTACCTATCAAGGGAACAATTTTCCTTAGGGGTTCTACCATGTAGGCCACCAGTGCAAGAGGAAGCTCTTATTCCTCATATGACTGTTGAACTGAGAGGGGCTGATAGGCAGGGACACTCCACATTGGAGGAGTGGGATGGGTGGGAGAGGGAGGAAAGGGTGGGAGGGTGGAACCAGGAAGGGTGAAAAGAGGGCACAGTGATGGAGATGTAACTTGATGCAATAAATAAACATTATAATAAAAGGAAAAGAAAAACATGTTGATTCTATCATGTACCTGCAGACTTGGCCCTAGGCACTTAACATCCTGGACTCTCTTTTACTCCATCAGTAATGTGGTACTTATAATAACTACTCTCTAAGGGAATTATGGGGTTCAAAGAGGACAATACATATATCTTTTTTTTATACTTTATTTTTTTATTTCTTCAGGTTACATCTCAGTCACAATCCCTTCCCTACTCTTTTAGTAGATACTCTATGACAGAACTAGAGGGCTTCTACTAAAGGGCACAGTTCCTGCAGGTAGACTTCCTGGAATAATATTGGAATGCTTTTGGCTGTGTCAGATAGGGTATTTCCTTGATTTCACTATGCCTTGGTGCTATTATCTGTAGAATAAGGAATGACAAGAGTAATACCACCTCAGAGACTTCCAGAAGAAGAAAACAGAACAACATATTACTTGCTTCATTCAGACCTAGTCTTAATGTTAATAAGGATGTAGTAACTGTTAATTAGTATTTAGTATTGCTACTAAGGTACAGTGTTTTATTTATTGAGTATGAAAATACTTATTGAAGACATTTCCAAGCTCTCCCTCATCATCTATGTCTCATTTCACATTTGCCAACATATTTGTGAAAAGTACTGTTACCTTTCCCTTTTTTTTTTTTTTTTTTTGGATGACAAAACAGAGCCACCAATCTTCCCTGGGTCTCATAAGCATCAAATGGTGTCACTGAGTCTGAATTCAAGTGGACCCAAAACTTAGGAACTCTGATATACTGCCTTCCACTACAGACTGAGCTCTTGTGACGTCTATGCAATCCAAACTCTTCTTCCAACTGTAAATCTCTATAAGGTAGGAAATGAATTTCATACATAGAACCTCCCATTTTCCATAGGGTCCTAGTAATGTTGCAAGAGAATGCTTAAAATAAAAGTCCCATTACGAGAAGGTGGGGTGGGTGATCCCCCCTCTTTGGTCATTTGATGGGTTATAGATGTTTGCTGTTATTTAGGGGGATTGATTACAAGTTTTTAAAAGGTCTTGTTAAACAAGGTTTTGGAGGTAAGACCCAGGGATTTCTCTCTTTTTCTTTTCTCTATCCTTTCTCTCCTATGTGAGGGGGGAGACTTGAAAAAAGTGGGATACAGACATAATAAAGGAATGATAAAGAAAAAGTGATAGATTATTTAATATGTTCTTATATCTTTGTATATTGATACAAAATTAAGGTTAACTCTTTTTAAGGTATTGTACCTATTTAATGATTAAAAATGCAATGTGAAGTTTTGGCCTTTTGATAGCAACTGTCACAAACTGTTTAGGATAATTAAGAAATGCATACTAATAGTCATTCAAACATGTCGTTTTGTTAGGTACTAGTGTAGTTTATGACAGATGTTTTCTAAGTTAATCAGAAATCAAGTTGCTAACAGACAAGCAACATTTGCTTATCCAAATATACAGAGATAAAAAGGTAGTCTTCAAAAACTCAAGAGATCTGTAGAATATGGCATTCAATGATATTTTGTTAAGATTTTGTGATATGGAGTCTGTTAGCTCCTGATAACACCCCCCATTCTGCTCCAAGTAGATGATGAGCATCGAGGAATCTCCATTTGGAAATGGTTGCATTAGTGGCAAGCTTGTCACTGGGCAAGAGAAAGCCCTTGCTTCAACTGTAGACAGAATGCTGTCAGAAAAGGACAAAACTTGGAAGCAGGTAAAATGACAGCCTCGCTCTGCCAAGACAGGGTAGGCAAGTCCTTCATAATTCCTGCTTTACAATTAATGTCTGTCAGAGATACTAGGCCAAAAGGCTGAAGATTGATGCTCCAATGTTATACAGAAAAATTGGGGACTGTCCAGGCAGTCAGTTGTCTGTCATTTCTTAGTTTTAGAAGCTGCTGGTTCTGCACTTTCTGTATATTCAGATATATTTATTCTTCTCAGGTCTCTGATGTTATTGAAGACTAAATAGTTATAGTCTCACAGTTAAGTTTTAAGTTGTTTAGGAATTAAAAGGATGTTCTGAGTCTAAGATGTTTTTAATTTGGTAATGCAAGTTCAGATGGAAACTGAATTAGGTATATAACTTTAAACTCATTGAGATAAATAGATAATAGAACATTAATATCAGTTGCCAGATATGTATGAACTGGACATTGGGAATGTATGTTACACCTTATAATTTTCATAATTGTGGCCTAACTGTTTTTATTGCTTTGCATTATATTTATTGTTATAAGAAAAAGAACCTTTTATTGAACTAAAAGGGGGAGCTGTTGTGGGGGGGAAGATACACCTTAAATTAAAAAAATCAGATAGGAGGGTGAGAGGGAAGAGGGTAGGAGGCTGGGACAGGGAGGGAGAGAATGGAGGGGACTATGATTGAGATAAAACTTGAAGAAATAAATAAATGTTTAAAAAAAAAAACCTTGAAAGAGGTAAAAAGCGAACAGAGCATTCCAATAGCTTGGTAGCTTGGAAGCTGTTCTTAAAATTCAGGCAAAAGAAGAGAGCAAGACCAGTGGGAGGTTTGTATGTGTGCATTTATTTGATACCACTTCATTCTTCTCTGAACAGTGCATTAAAATGTCTCCCTGGAGCTCTACTGATGGGCTATTTTGCACCCTGCTACTAAAGGACAGCAATGAATCTGGCTTCCTTAGAAAGTCAGATTGGAATGGTTGCATTGCAGTGTAAGAGCAGTGGGACATCAAGGAGGGTGACCTCAGACTCAGGACAGGCTACTGAGTACAGGCTACTCTATACAGAAGGGCCTCAGAGTCTTAAAGGCAACAAAACCCAACCTGCCACCTAGAAAACAAAACCCAGAGAGATACTGAAATGATCCGGTATATGAAAAAAACACCTGTTTTCTGAGTGACAACCTCCAGGCTGCTGAATCCCAATAGGGGTGATTTCTCACACTGCCTTTTCATATCATTGCACTTTGGGGAACTCAATTTAAAGCTGTCTTATCACCATCAATTTTTAATGATTCTGATGTCCCCATTTCACAGAGATTTCTTTGAAACAGTGCCAGCCCTTCCAGTAACCATAGAACATGGAATGGTGATTTTTTTCAGAGAGTGCAGTCTGGTGGAAACAAAACCCAGACATGTAAAATTTGACACCTTAAGTACCCACATTCCCTGTCGGTTCCCACTCCCTGCCTCACCCCCACCTTTAACACACCCATAATTTCATTCTTGGGGAAATACCACAACCAGCACATACCAGGAGAGGCCAAATTCCCTGGCATCAGCCTTGCTTTTAAAAAAGAAATATAAAAAATTGTCAAGACCTATGGGGGTTTCCAACACATTAGGAAAGCCCCCTAAACTGTTACACCAAGTATAATATTATCTTTGTCTTTATAAGACTCCTTTAATTGGTTCCATGAAAGGAGCTTGCAGGTAATGAATTTTAAATAAATAATATATAATAATATTCCAATACTCTGACTTGCCAAGAATGTAAATGTCTTTTGCCCTCACTTCAGTGAATGTGAGGGTGGAAAAGAGGCCTGTGTGAAAATGTGGGCCTTTCTGCAAAAGTCAAGATTCTTGGATTCTTAGCCATAGATGTAATGTACCCTGGCTTAGCTTCAACAACTGAATGACAAGCATTGTGCTGGTAAAAAGCTAGATGTGTTGTCCCTAGAGACATTATAGATGTCACTGCTGTGTCACATGTGTATAAATAGATAGTAGAGAGGAGAGAGGCTATGTCTCCATTCAATGTTCTGACCTATAAACACCTGAATGAATAGTAGCCTAACATTCCTGGAAAAAAAAATTCAAGCTGGAGACCAACACCAGTTTTGTGCAATGGGGCCTGGACAGGGAGCTAGCTTGTGACAACCACCAGTCCAACACCAGGCAAGTACCAGATGGGCTTCCCAGATAGGAAGCAAGCTAGACACTAGAAGAATCCTGCCTGCCCCTGGAAGTGGGGGTAGTGGATGAGTCACCCCTGAGTGAGTGAGTGTGGGAGAGCTAGCCCTATGTTTTGTCTGCTTTGTGGTGTTGGTGAGGGACAGATTTCTTCCCCTACCTTTGCCCTCACTACAAGTGGAGTACAGGAGATCTGGCCCCAATGGGGTGACAAGAGCAGGAGACCTGTCCCTGCCCCTCACATGCTGCAGCACTCAGGAGAGCAGGCCCTGCACCTTGCCTGGACAGCACAGTATAGCTCTGGGGTTTTGGGGGATGTGTGTGAACCAGTTCCGAGGGTGTGAGTGTGAGAGAGTCAGCCCTGCCTTTTGTCTGCTTTTCGGTGGTGGTGTCAGAGATCCCCTCAACACAGGTAGCATGTGGGTGAGTTGGCCCTGGTGGACTCATGAAAGAAGGAGAATCAGTCCAGCTCCTTACCTTCTGAAGCACTCAGGAGAGCAGGCCCTGCACCTTAACTGAGTAGCATAGTAGAACTGGTCCTGGATGTGGTAGTTGCAGGTCCACAACCAGGGCTTTGTCTTGGTCCACCCCAATATATATACCCCAGGGATGAATTGCTGGAGTGCATGAAGAGGCCAGTTCCACAGATCCAAAACTACAAGATCTTCATGATACAGAACAGCAACAGTATATCTTAGAGAAGTCCCAGTGAGGTTCCAGTATTGACAAAGTAGCAGAAGCCAGAGGCCTCTTACCAGACCAAGGAATCATTATAATGAACATTTACAAGCAAAAAAGTATATACAAAATGGAATATTGTGGGATGAACTGAGACACACTACAGTTTTCACAGTGAGTTTTTTTTTTTTTTATGTTGGGAGAGGGTGGAGGGTTAGTGTGAGGGGAAATGAAAATGAGAGGGAATAGAGTGCATGATGTGCAAATTCACAAAATAAAAAAAAGAAAAAGAAAATGACAGTTTCTGTTCTTTCAAAAATGCATAGATAGGTGCTCAGAATAATTTAGTAATATCAATAATTAACAAATTCATTAACCGTGAATTAGTAAGGTGTGCTTGCGCATCAGCTTTTCTAAGATATTTTTAATTCTTAGAATATAACTTGCCTCACTGGGCCTTAAAACATTTTCATGAAGTTATGTGATAAGGAATGCCTGTCCTCCCTACCTGTCTAGAGATGGTCATTTAGACTTTTTGCAAGCTTCTGATGATTTTTTTCTTCTATGCTTTTGAACTCAGTCGTAGCTATGGATTTCTCTGTTCTATTTCTTAGTTCCTAGTAAATGAACAATTATATTAATGATATGAGACTTAAAATAACACACTCCAGATGTTCCAAAACTGGGATCTGATGTAGATAGTATTGGGCAATGCAATGTGTACATACATATATAATAATCTTTCCTTTTTCAGATTAGATAGATCATAGATAGATAGATAGATAGATAGATAGATAGATAGATAGATATAAGAGTAGGAGGGAAAAAAGGAGAGAGAAGGGTGACCATCTATGTTATCATTGACAATTCTAAGGATACTGAGGTATGAAGAGATAAGACATGCTCCAGCATATTACAAAGGCATAAGTCACTTGTAGTCATGTACCTGTTTGTGAGTGGATGCAACATATAATACCTGATAGACAAAGATGCAATCATGAGTGAGGAAATAAAGAACACTGATGAAGTGATGCCATGATCGAGCATATCATCATGCACACAAATCTGAAAACATCAGTCAAATTGAACTGTGACTGGGTAGGAATACTCAACCGAATGAATAGAATTGAGTTCAGTTACAGTGATTTCGTAGAGTGTGAGTTCATAAAGACAGGTATCTTATGTGTTTTATGTTCTGCTATCTCTTTAGAGCACAGCACAAAGTAAACACTAAATGGATTTGAGTTAGTGGATGGATCAATGAGTGAATGATCAGCCACACAGTGAGTCATTCTGTTCCCACAGCAGCCCAGATGCCATATGAAGGAGCCTCTCCAGCAAGAAATCATGTGATTCAGAAGCCTTTCCAAGAAAAGAATGAATTCTGCTTGACCAGTGAGGAGACAGAAAGAAAGAAAGAAAGAAAGAAAGAAAGAAAGAAAGAAAGAAAGAAAGAAAGAAAGAATAAAGCCTGAATTCAGCATGACATCTGCTCTAAGAAACATGGAGAGAGAGTCATATAGAGAAAAATGGAAAGTCTCTATTCCACAATGCCATTGTAACACCTGGGATATGAGTCATTCTTCCATGCTACATAATTGAATGCTGCAGTACTCCTGACAATAATGAGAATTTTGCATTATCTAAACGCATTAACAACAGCAAAAAGAAACAAAACTTCAAATAAATCCCAATCTCCATTTTAATAGCTTCTCCCATGCCTGTTTACTCTGCCTGAAAATGTAAGGGTCTCTATGATGGAGGTAGCAACCCTAGACACCAACATTACCAGCTGATGAATGATTTCCTTCTGTCAGGTTGTTCCATAAAGAAAGGCAACATGTCGGTTCTCAGCAGTTTCTAACCCAAGCATATTGTTAGGAAGAACTGAAGCCCTGGTTTATTTCTAGTACGGAGTAATCTCATGGATCATCAGAGTTGAACTACAAACTCACAAAACTGCTTCCAAAAGGACACATCAGATGCAAGCCACTTGAGCCTTTTACCTGAAGTGGATGTCAGAATGGTGAAAGGTCTTGCCTAGAACCACACTGCTGTTTGGTCCCAACCACCAGGCCAACCCCATCCTGCCCTAGAGCTTCTGATCACCCACCAGATGGATGGATCAAAGTTGTGCTCCAGTAGAGTTAGTATTGGCAATATGAGGAGGAATTAATTTAATGGAAGTGAATTGCCATAAGAAGAAATGTGTGTTATGCTAACACTTGATTTTGAGAAATCCATTCAATAGGGCTTCATAGTATATCATCACCTCCATTTGGATACTACAAAGCATAATCCAGATCAAAGCATGTTTCTCTGTGACCTGTTGCAAAAATAGGGTCAAGAGACCGAAAACAAAAATCTGTGAAGTTAGAAGTGAGATTCATGGTTCTACAAACCAAGACCTCTTTACTGTCAAACTTCTCCTGGCTGACTTCCCTCCTACCAACTTCTTTACTCACACTGAATAGTAAACAGCTGGCAGAAAATTGCCACTTCCATGTCAAAGTCTGGAGTTAATATGATGGACTGGTGATAGCTGACTTATCAGAGAGAGGAGACACTGCATCTGAAAAGAAGAGAAGCTTCTATCTCAAAGCATTATCTGGCCCAAAAATGTCAACAGTGCAGAGGTTGAGAAGCACTCTGAGGTTGGGCAAGTTGCATAAGCTCTTAGCATGAATCATCAGGAGAGCACCTTGAGAGAAATCTGACATTAACATAGCTTTGTACCTAAACTTTTCCTCAGAAAGGCAGAGAAAGATGCAGCTATGCTAATGGAAAGCTCTGGTCCCTCATTAGCAGGTGTTATGAGCATCCTGGCACTCTTATGCTTGCAGGATACCTGCTACATGTCTTCATCAAATATCACATTCTCATAAAAATCCTGGGCAGGAAGTGGTACTCTGTTCATCATCTATAGGAAACTGTAGAGGGAGACCATTTGTCAAGGCTGTGCTGACAGTAAGAATCAGATTCTCACTTAAGCCTGCCCTCTCTTCAAAACCAACACACCCCCAGTACATCACAATTCAGAGAGACACATGGGTTCTAAAAGACTGAATGTTCAGGAGCCAGTGCTCTTTGTACACAAATAGACATCTTCAGACATTTCTACACAGGTTCAGTGTCATGAGTCTAATAAATACCCACCCCCACAAAGTTGCCTGTACTGAACTCCCAGAAGCCTGTTACTATGTTACCTTACACAGGCTTAGAGACTTGCAGGTATAATTAAATCAATGACTTTGAGATGGAGACATAAACTGGAATAGCAAATGGACCTAATAGGATCACAGGATCCTTATAGAGGAGGAGGATCAGAGCTAGGGAAGGAGACAGGACATAAGGATGGAAGGAGCTCAGGAATAAGGGTCCGCTGCCAAGGAACAGTTCTAAAATTAAAAAAAAAAAAAAAAGCCCAGCAAAAACAAAACAAACAAACAAAAACAGTATTCTGTCCCAGAATCTCATAAAAAATGCAGTCCTAAAGACACTCTGATTTCATCTCAGTGAAGAGGACCTCGAATATCCAATCCTCCTCCCAAGAATGACAAAGACAATAATTATATAGTTATAATCTACAGAGAAGTCATTTTTTATTTTATAGGAAGCCAACACTAAGATTGAAGTCAATTAAACTTGAATTTCAGATAAACAGTAAATTGGAGGTGGACAAATAGTTTCTATGCAATACTTGTGTTCCCTGCATTTTATTTTGTTAAGCTTAGTCGTCCTAACCAACTTTCCCCTTATGACCCAGCCATTGACTCTTCGCCATTTCTAGTTTCCTATCTGCTCAGTCACTACTGTAATATTGTACCTGCTATTCTGGGTTAGTTAGTGACTCAACAGAATGAAAATTGTTAAGGCCTCAGACAAATAGCTCTTGGGGAAAGTTATTATTCTATACCATTGCCTATCAATTATTTATAGTTTATAATGTAATGCCATTTGTAATGGTTGTATATTTCCTCACTATGCTGTAATATCATTGAACTCATCAGAACAATCACTGGGGAGATGGATTGGCTCCCTGTAAACAGCAATGTCTTTATTTTTAACAAGGTGTGTGCATTTCTGAACTTGAAAATCGCTGCTGTTTTAGATGTGAGAAAAATATTTCAAATGGAATGATAGAACCTTCCTTTCAGAACAAATTGATTTTCTAGGAATCAGAGCTAAAACTGAGGTAAGGCAAATGTGTTGTGTAGGGTACCGGGTGTAATGAGGCTCTCAAAGGAGAAACTCAGAGGACTGGTAAGAAAATTGGCTCCAGCTATAGGCAAACATCAGAGACAATCTCACCTCTTTACATAGCCTTAAGGAAGCTCAATTTAAGGTAGAGCTGTAGATAGGCTAAGAGCCAATTAGAGGACTGAAATTGATTTTGTGGTTTGTACTCCAGAATATCTTGCACAGTTCCCTACTGAATTTCTGTCACCTTACTCCTAATCCTGGAGCTAGGCTTTCTCTTGACTCAATTCAGCATATCAGTATAATTTCACATCCTTGTCTCAGTCACTGGGCAGATAAATCAACATAAGCCAGTCAGCAGATGATATACCTCTAGAAAACCCAGGGTATGCACATGGGATTGTAAATTTGGGTTCATGGATAGAGACTACAATTCACTTTTCCATCAAAGTGTTAGATTGCAAATGGAAAACTTGGAATTGTTGTAGCTATTTTAGTGCCATGAGGAAAAACAAGAATGAGAAGAGAGTGGTCACATCTAGAAGCAAAAGCAGAAGCCAGAACCTTCAGAAAATCTTTCAAAAGGACTTACTATCTGTGGACCCTTCTTGAGCACATAGCAATGAACTCATGTTAGTGTTTAACGCAGTTTGAGGCAGAATAATCTGATTTCCAGGGGAAGATTTCTCAGTGGGTCCGTGGACCAATTACAACTTAGAAAAGCCATGCACTCTCTCGTAGAATTAACTGTACACATCAAAATGTTCAACTTCTGTCTTTTCTTTACATGAACCCCTACCTGCCTGCAGCAACTGGGCTTTCAGAATATAGCTAGTATAACTGAGGGTCTGAATTACAAGTTTTACCAAGTGTAGTCAGTTTAAATGTAAATTTACATAGCCATACATGATTAGTGACTACCATACTGGAGAGTGCAGCCCCACAAGCAACTCATCTCGCTCCATCTGCCATATTATTCAAGAAAGATACTGACTTTCCTTCAGGCTTCCCTTTTCTGTAGTTCGCAGGGAAATTAAGCATGTCTCTAACATTGTAGTGCCACTTTAAAGGAATAATTACCTTTTTGCTCTGTCTATGTCTCCTTTATGTAAGATTTTTGATTTACTAAAAAACAAAATGAAACAAAACAAAGAAAGCTCCACCATACAGCACTGAGGACGGACATTACACATTGTGACTATGAATTAAATGTAGCCCAGAATATGGATCATATGGTGAAAGGTCATGATTTAAGGCTGTATGTTCTCGTTGTTAATTCTATTATCTGCATTGGTGGTTGTTAACCTTGATCTTTTCCTCTGTGTGTTAATAATAGGTCTCAGTGAGTTTAGAGGTTCTTATCTGCTCTGCCCTGCAATACCCATACCATGGACTTCAGGTTCCCCAGCTTCTCACTCCACTGCTGTACCAACTTTCTAACTCACCAAGTATCACTTACCTTTGGCTGGCCACCTTAACCTCCCCTCTGAAAACCAATAGTTACAGAAGAGGTGAGTGGATTGTACAGTTTGAACTAAATCTCCCACAGCACAAATGTATATATGTATATAAAATACATCCATGTATATGCACATGTACATGCCATATCCTATATAGTTTCATATATGTTTAATGGAGGAATATTACTATGCCCTTAAAAGTATGGTATAGTAATAGCAGGGGACAGGGAGAACATTTAGACAGTCTCTGAAAAGTTTAGGAAAAAGATACCAGTGACAAGGTCTAGCATGTGATGCTTGCAGTAATGGAGAGTAAGTCACTACAAATTCAGGACAGGGAGTTTCCAAACAGTCTTTCTTTTCATTTGTTCTCACCTTGATTCTTTCAGTCCCTGTCAGATGTGATCCTTGGCTTTGCCTCATTCTCTAGTGGCCTCATACCTTAACAACTGTGGTAGGTACTAACTCTCTGGGTTTTTCAGACTTTCCCAATCCCATGAAATTCTCTCCTAACTAAGCCCACTGCCTGATGCAGAATAATGTTTAAAAAATTACATAGACCATGACAGTCTTTCTTTCTGGAGACATTTCTTCCTAGGTTAATAAAAGAAATGGGCAATATTATCTATAATATCTGTTCTAGTTTAATATTTTATAATAGAAGTATATGCTTGAACAATAAAAAATATCAAGATGATGAAAGAAAGAAGAGAGGGTAAAGAAAGATAAAGGAGACAGAAAAGAAAGACAGGAAGAATGAAAGAAAGAAAGGAGGAAGAAACTTATAGACAAAGCCAAGACTAACTAAAATCTCTTGAAATAAAAACTACTTATGAAATTTTTTTATTAGAAAAATGAAGATATACTATCCCACAAGCCCACAAGTGAGTCCTGGGCTCTGAGTAGTGTCTTCCACTTACTCCTAATTCTTGAGCCCTGTCCCTTATTTCCTGCTCCCTCTCTGCAATACTGGGTGAAGTATAGGGGGCTGCTTGTTCCTTTCCTGTCTAGCCTGAGCTTAATCCAGTAAGTACTCAGGGTCCTGCAGAGAGAATCTGTCTCTCCAATCTTCTCCTGCTGGTCCTATCTTCAAGACATATTCACAGCATTTCTGACTGTGTCCTTGGCCTTCAGTGGGCATCATGCATCTTAAGGAGCAGTCAGGCAGGTAGCCCGAAGCAGCCTGTGTGCCAATATTCTCATTCCCAGGGCCCAGTCTGAATGTCAATGACCCAAATCCCATTACTGGTTTTCTGCTTCACTCATTACCATGAGGTTTCCATCTCTTCTGGTGCTCAGGAAAATATCATTTCCATTTTCAGGAGAAACAGCCTTGCCTTACAACTTTGCAAGGCAGTTGTTTTTTATTATTGCTCCGGGTTCTTTCTTGTACTGCATTTTATTCAGTCCTTTACAACTCTTTATTTATGCAGCTTGCAACAGGGAGAATTCTGCCTAGAAGAGTTGCCAGAGAATTGTAAAAGATTAAAATTTTATAAGATTCTCTGTGGGGTAAGAGATCTGTTACACGATAGTCTTATATTCTGGGAATAAAAACATTGTCTCAATAGAAAGACTGTGATGAGGAAATTATTACAAATGATAAAACTCACTTGGAACAAAGACATGAGAAATTCCATCACATTGCTCTTTCAGCCTAGGAGATGAGTTAAAGTCGACAGGACACTGACTGCCTGCTCCCTGATGTGCTCAGGGTTCACAATGAAGACAGAGAAGAGACACAGAATTACTTCCTAGTGTGCACCAAAGAGGGCAAAGGTGACTTGTTAAGACAGAGACAAAATACGTACCATGGGCCTCACACGCACGTGTTCTGAAATCCCTTATGAACGTGAGATACACAACTCGCAGAGGCGGATGTACTTGAATGCTTGCCGTAATCCCATCAAGTAGCACAGTTTGGGGAGGTTTTTGCTGATGATCCTGGGGCTTTAGGAATAAGGACTGAGAATTGACTCTTTCAGAGGTGACAAATGGACAAACCACTGTTGGATTCTCAGTGGAGTCAGCTACTTTGGTTTAGAGATAGGGAGCAGTGCCTAAGTCCAGCTAATCCATACACAAGGAACTCGTGAGAGTTAGACCTTCTTGTTGTCCTAGTCCAATTTTAATCTCTTTGTGACCCAGGACTGACTGCAGTTCTCTTCTTCTCTTTGGGACACACAGTAAGTTAAAGGTCTCTGTGTGACCCCTGTGGCATTCCTAATACGAACAGCATTTCCCATGTGGTGAATTGGTGGTGCCCTGCAAGACACTTTCACACACATTTTCTTATTGAATTCCCTTAGTGCATTATGGAATTAATATTTCATACATTCTTATGAAGCAGGAAATTGAGGCTTATTTCGTAGAGTGATTATAAGATGTCCAAGGATACATAACCTTAGGGGTTCCTCTACAGTCCCAGAAACTTGGACTCCAATCTTAATTCCATCACCTCAGGCAAAATTCAGATTTTCTCTACACATTATTTTCATATCTGTTGATTGTATAGATTATTTATTCATTCTGCTATTATTTATTCAGCATCTATTATCTATGAAGCTCTAAAAACACAGTAGTGAGCAAAACAAAAGTCCCCACCCTCAGTAGATTATGGTCTTTGTTACCTGTTAGTGCGACACTTTACTGTAGTGCTGCCAAGTAGGGCCCCAGAGCAAGAGGAAGCTCTTAGCTCTCATGTAAATGATGAACAGAGGGGGGCTGATATGTGGGGGCTCCCCACACCGGAGGAGTAAGATAGGTGGAAGAGGGGGTAGTAGGGAGGGACCGGGGGGGGAGGAGGGAGGGGGCTGTGATTGATATGTAACTTGAATTAATAAATAAACGCATTTAAAAAAAAAGAGTCAAGTACAGCAAGAACAAAGGACAGAGACAGTAGTTGGGAAGATTTTGTGATTGTTGCAAGAGCGAAGAGTCCATGGTGACTGCTCTGATGAAAGTGGGGAATTTGAAGAGAGGTGAAAAGAAAATCAGAGACTTCCTTATAGACGAAAAGTGGGTCACAAATCTCGCTATACTTAGAGCACCACTGTGAATGCTGTGTTTTGGGGGGTGCTGTTGCTCTTTTCCTGTAGTAATGATCAGCCAGCTTTTGGTAAAAGTCTGTGATAATCTACCGGCAATTTGGCAAGAGTAACCAGAGCTCCTTTGTTGGGCTACACTGAAGGGATCAGGGATGGAGGCTGACAGTGAGGCTGTTGTTTATACAGCCAGAGGGGATGGAACTAGGACCAGAGTAAGCAGTCATTGAGCTGGAGAAAGTGGCAGGAAATGGACTTTAGCATGAAATAGAACCAATAGGATTTGATAGTGGGTTCTGACCTGAGCAATTAGAAGACAGTTGCCTTTCACTAAGAATGGAGAGTCTCTCCAGGATGGTGAGGACAAATTTGTCAATGACTGAACCTTTTCTCCAGGTAAAAAGAGGTATGTGTGTACTCCGTAACGCTTGTTATGTTTTTATTCGAATTACCATTCTCCCTCAATCTAACATTTTTTAGAAAATGTATGTCCAGTGACTTTCAGCAAGGAAATGAGCTGTAATCTTGATTCATAAATGACTTCAAAGACCACTTGCCACGCAAAGCCATTTTGGGCCATCAGTCATGGTATGTTCTCATCATCTTTTCATTTACTAATCTCTCTACACTCTTACCGTTCTTCCACATGGCCTCACTCAAAATATGGACAAAGACACAAGTCAGTACACTCTAATGCATGACTTCATTGAAAGCGTATCTTTTTCTCTTATTTATTATAATATAATATAATATAATATAATATAATATAATATAATATAATATAAT
>CAJQZJ010004888.1:9244154-9268741 GCA_907164525.1 Lophiomys imhausi
ATATAATATAATATAATATAATATAATATAATATAATATAATATAATGTAATGTAATAATATAACCACATCATTTCTCCCTTCCCTTTAATGTTAAGAGTAAGTCTAGCCCAGCCTCCCATGTTACAAAAGAAAAGACTGAGGCCTAGTTAGATGGAATGGCTCATACTTAGCATCTTTGTCTACATGATGAGATACTGGTTATAGAATACCTAGGGAATCTCCCAGCTCTCATTCCCCAAGCTCTTCAACAAATGAAAAGCACAATAAAAATAAGTGCACAGTAATAACCAAATCCCAGGAGTCACTCTTGCTTGCTCTGTCCTCACCACTCACATCTAAGCCAAAAACTCCTATTCATTTCACTCCAAAATACAATCCGTTCTTTCCCCTCTTTCCAGAGCTAGATTTCCTCCCCTGTGTAAGCCGCTACCACCTTCAAATGAACAGTGACAATGGACTTTAATGGGTTCTCAACTGTCATTCTAGCCCTCCAACTACTCACATGACTCTGGAAGCCTAAATCGGATAGTCTGATTAGAATTTGAACCAAAAAAAAAGTAACTTCTTTACCCAATTGCCAACAGCAAGTTTCTATAGAACTTACCTTGACCTGCCCAGGCCTGTGGTCTTCCTCCCCTCTTCTTTTGGACGAGTTTTTATAACCCTGCTCTAATACTCAGTAGATCCAAGCCTCTCTAGCCTTTCCTCTGTACCTTTGTATGTTTAGCTTCCCCTAGCCTTTGTAAGCTCCTAAGGTGGCTGTAAAAATTCTTCCTCTTCATGTCCACATCTTTCAGGAATCCTCACCTCAGGACCTAGTGACTTGCTTCTCTGTAACAGAGTGTGCCATGCACAGGTGATGGTTTATCACACACAAGAACAGGCTACAAAAGACAGTAGCCCCATTTTGTTGACTTAAAATTGTTTGCCTTCTTTCTTGCTCATTCTGATGAATAATAAGTTTCCATGCTACAAGCTGCCTCTTGCTTAGAAGAAAGGACGTTCTGCCAAGAAGGAAGTATGTATGTTCCCTAATTCAACAGTCCTAGAGAAAGTGAGCTGTGCCACCAAGAATATAAACAAGCTCAAAGCCATACCATCTCCATTCCAGGCAGAAAGTGGTACTAGCCAGCCAATGTCTTCATTAGAGCTTCAAAGAAACCTTGACCCAGAGATTCCGGGTAAGCCATGCTGGCATTCCTGACCCAGAGACAAGAGAAAAAATGCCTTAAAATAATGTATTGTGCAACTATAGACTGCCAAGATACAACCTCTGAACATTTTCTCTTCTTGTTCCCTCAGCCAGGAACTCTGTTTTCACTGAGATCTTGAAGTACTGACTCCATCCTTCAATCTCTCCATTTCTGAACTCTTCCCTTTCTCAGAGTACCTTCCCAGCCAAACATCATTCCCAACCCATCACTCTGCTTCATTATTTTAATCCATTTTCAGTCAATGGGGAAAGTCTTTATTTGCTTAGCTCCCTGCTTCTAGCATGATATAGAGGCCACATAGTAAATAAAACCCTTTCTAATATGTTCATACCTGATTCTAAGAACCAAAAGTATAGCCTGACACATAAGATCCTATCAATAACTGTGTTCAATAAGTAAGTGAACAATGCCAGAAAGGAGCTGCAAAGAGAGATGGATGGAATGAAAAAGCTAAAGCAAGATGTTTTGTAAAGCTTACAAGACACACCAGCATTTGTTCACATGATTCATCCTGTCTGTCGGAGTAGACTGAAATTTCACAGGAGCCTAGGGTTGTTTGTTTCTTTCAAAGATCACCAGAAGACTTCATAATTTCCTTGCTTGAGTTTCCTGCAGATTTCAGCTGAATTTTAAGGCTACAAAAACCCACATCCTCTTCCTTCTGGCTCCCCCCCACCACCTCTTTTCCTCCTGTATAAATCCACCACACAGTTTAATGCACTCTCCTCCCATGTGAAGAATATTCAATAGGTTGTAGCATTACCAAACTCTTAAGGCAATATAATTGTATTTGTTATGTGTCCAAGACTCAAAATCAGATCAAGCTCTTCTGAAATCCATGTGGTTTTTCTTTAATTATGGAGAAATTTCTAGACTTAGAGTAGACAGCCAACTTGTGAAAACATATTCTTTTTACAAGGCTGGTTTCTTCTTTCCTGCTTTCATTTAGTCTGTAGCTTAAGGCAATAGGCTAAAAACTATATCCCCAGACTTCCACTGCAAACAGAAACTAGAAGATTATCTCCTTTCTAAGGAAAAAAACCTGAGAAATTCATGTTTTCTTTATTCTTGAATTCAACATATAGACAAGGACATATATTAGTTCAATATCAAAATGGTGGAAAGAGGGGAAAATCATCAAAATGGTACAACAACACTCCATGGCCATTTTTGAGATAAAAATCTGTTAAAATTATACACAGTATTGCAAGGACATTTATCACACAATGCCAACATTAACAAAAAAACTCCTTTGGATTTAGATGTTCAACAAAAGAATAATATTTAAATCCACTATAGTTTACATACACTAGAATACTATACTAACAGCAAATCCATGCTCTTGAATCTTTAAGGAAAATACTTCTGAAAACAGTAAATGAGATTCATTCTAGTAGATCATAGGATTTCAACCCTACTTTTACTTTTTATGTTTTCTAAAAAAAAGTTTGTCTTTGCTAGCTTTTTCCCTGTCCTTTTTATTGTAAGTCCTTCCTTCTTCTCTATTAACCTCCAAAGGAAATGTCATTCTTACCACCTGTATTTCTGTAAGATGGGATTAAGATAGGAAGTGGAGGAATTGTTGAAACAGAAAGGTAGTGAAAATTTAAATAAGTTTCTTTCTTGCTGAGTATGGTTTCCAATCCCTCTCTGATACTGAGAGTCCAAGTAATAGGCGAAGAAGAGAGAAAATTTTAAAGAACATTACAAATAAAGTTTAGGCAGAATATGATATGATTATATGATATGATAAAGATATGGCTGATCTGGGATACATGGAAATTTTAGAAGTTCTTGTGTAGGAGTGGCGAGATTGCCTAGTGGTTAAAGCACTTGCTGCTCTTTCGAAAGTGTAGAGTTTGTTTCTCAGAACCCACCTAGGATTACAAATACCTATAATTAGAGTTTCAGAGGATTCCTTGATCTCTTCTGACTTACAATGTTGCAGGCCTGTTGGGGAAGGTCTAATAACATTGCTTCTGATAGGCTAATTACAATGCTGAGATCTGGTTACTGCCCCTTTTGAGGCATTCTCTTGGTTGGTTAATAAAAGTCCTGATGGCCAAATTAGCTGGACAGAAAAAGTATAGGAAGGTGGGACTTCCTGAGATTAAAACAAGAACCCTGCATTTTACACAGAGGATTTACTCTTTCTACCAGGAGACGGAAGCAGATAGATGTGTTTGAGAACTCTGGAAGGTAACAGGCACATAGCAGTTTGGGATTAGGTGGTCAGGGTTAATTTAGATTAGCTAATTGAGAGTCTGTCCAGCTAAGGGCTAAACGTTGAAACATTAAAAGGTCTTGTTGTATTTAATTATTGTGGAAAGGACCACAGCAGCTTATAGGCCATCAGTCCAAGTAATTCAGTGTCATTGGCCTCCCATTGAGCTTCGGCAAACCTCCTGCCAGCAATTCTACCGGCCCAATATAACAACTTATATTAGTTAACAGAGTTTCAGGTAGTGAAGGCCACCCTTGGTCTAGGACTTTTTCCCAGGACAAATCAGGCCGCTGGTTAAGGTGGGCCAAGCTGCTGGCTGCCCCTTACAGTTTATACTTATTAATAAATACAATTGATCATTAAATTGCAGTTTCACACACCCTACACACATAATGTGCACATGTGCACACATGCCACATATACAGTAAATAAGTAAATAAATACAAGTTGTGTTGTGTGTTTATATATAATAATTTATAATAGTATAATAATGAGAAAAAAATGTTCAGAAAATTTTCACCATGTGTTTTGAATAGAATTCAATATTCAAAAAATCAGGTTTTTTTTTTATTTGAGGCATATCTTTTTTTCCCAACATCTCCACATTTTAGTCCAATAAAAGGCTCTGTTTCTTGTAACAATAAATATAATACAAAGCAATAAGAGCACCAATGTCCAGTCCATACATATTTGGCAACTGATATTAATAATCTATTATCTATCTATCTTGATAAGTTTAAAGTTCTATGTTTAACTCAGTTTCTATCCTAACTTGCATTACCAACTTAAAAACATCTTCTTAGACCTAGAACATTCTTTTAATTTCTAAACAACTTAAAATTTAACTGTGAGACTATAACTATCTAGTCTTCAACCACATCTGAGACCTGAGAAGGACAAATATATCTGAATAAACCAGAAGTGCACAGTAAGCAGCTTGCAAAACTAAGAAATGACAGAAAACTGATTTCTTGGACAGTCCCCATTTTTTCTCTATAACATTGCAGCAACTATCTTCAGCCTTTTGGCCCAGTATCTCTGACAGACTTTAATTGTAAAGCAGGAATTATGAATGACCTGCATACCCTGTCTTGGCAGAGCTAGACTGTAGACTTACATGCTTCCAAGTTTTTTCCTTTTCAGACAGCATTCTGTCTACAGTTGAAGCAAGCGATTTTGCTTGCCCAGTGACAAGCTTGCCACTAGTGCAGCCATGTCCAAATGGAGATTCTTCGATGCTCATCATCTACTTGAAGTAGAATGGGGTCTACTCTCAGGAGCTGACATGAGAAGACAGAATTTTAAGTTGCTCCTCTTAGACAGAAAATTGTAGTAGTTATGGATATCTATTTTATATGTGTTAAGGCATCTTAATACAGAATTTGACATAGCTACTGTACTGAGAGCAAGTTAGTAATTAAAGAGCCACGTTTTCCAGACAGTATTGTGATGGTGTCCTGGTCCAACCACAAAGAAATTAAGAAAGGCATACAATTCTAATAGCTAAGTTGTCTAGACCATCTGTAGTGGTTGTTAAGCTCTGCTTATTCTTACATATCCTCTCCTTGGGAGTCTACAATTACCCCAAAAGTCTACCTCTCTTTAGTCTGTTCTCATATTTTTTCTCCAGTACAAAGATTCTCAACCTGTAGGTAATGAACTCTTTGGGGGTGGCATATTAGATGTCCTGAATATTATATATTTACATTAGTATTCATAAAAATAGCAAGATCACAATTATGAAGTAGCAAGTAAAAATAATTATGGTTGGAGAAGATCACCACAACATGAGTAACTATGTTAAAAGGTTACAGCATTAGGAGGGTTGAGAATCACTGCTCTAATACCACCCATCTTCCAGGCTGAGGATTTCCCAAGAGACTCCATATGATAAAAAGCTGCAGGTTTACTCTGCTCTTCTCTGATTAGAGGGATGTAATTATAGGCTGGATGTCAAACATCCAGAGATGATTGTTTGCTTAGAGCACATTTCCCTCTTTTGGTGCTCATGGAAAAGTCTGGATTTGGATTTCTTGAAGTTAGCCCAGTCTAGATCTAAATGACACTTTCAACACTCACTGGGTGTGTCACCTTGGTCTTTTTGTGTCTCTGCTACTCCATGAATATTATGTGATTAAATAATTATCACCAGTTAATGACCACTTTGAGATATGCACAGTCACTAAAAAATGAGACTATGCACACATAAAAAATCAGAAGATCTCTGAAATTAACATCATCCTTCACATCCTTCTGACCTGCCATAAAGTTCTCAAAGCATTGGGGGTACTCTGGATAAGGAATGTGCTAGATGAAACCTTTACCATGAAACAATTTTCCCACCTAGCTCCTCACTTACCCCTCAAAATATTTTCGGTTTTGTGTTTAGACTTCTCAAAATAAAGGGAAGCCTCTCTTGGCCCAACTTCATTAATACCTTATTTTGTGAATTCTGAGACAGTTTTTTAAAGTCATCTAATTTCATTTGTTTGCATTGGTTCTCTCAATCCACACTCAAGCAAAAATCACAAAGTACTAGCATATCTAGGGATTTACCCTGTGTCAGTAAACCAAAGATTAATAATGGGCAAACTGTGCCATCATCTTTGTGAGGTTCCATGAACTGGTCTAAGCTTTTTATTTATGTAACTTTTGTGATGCTTCCAACAACTCTGTCATATTAGTGCTATGGCTACCTTTGTTCACCACATAAGGAATCTATATGTATGTATGTATGTATGTATGTATGTATGTATGTATGTATATACATAAATACATATATGTGAATATATGTATATATAATATATACTTATATTATATATTTATATATATAATATATATTTCTTCTCTACGTTCTCTTCCTTATACCAAGAATTAAGTAGCTTTAATAGCCACTGAGAGTTTTCGGGCTGATTGGAACATTTTGAGCATCTTTCTTCCCATATCTCTAATGTAGAAACAGGAGACTAGGTGATCCAAGATGGCGGCGGCCGGCACGGACATATTTTGATTTCGGGGTCAACAATCACAAGGCAGAAAGTGTTCCAGGACACTGTAAAAAGGGCACGACCCCTTCTAAATCTCACCCAGCTACACAGGTACAACGGAAGATGCCTGGGCAGGATGCCCCTTCCAAATCTCGGACATGCTAGGAAGCCTCTGGACCCAGGAATAGAGATAACCCATCCCCCCAAAAGGAGAAACCTCCAGTAAGTTCCAACCTAATACCCAGCCGGCAGATTCAGAAACCACTCAGAGATAATCCCCACCCTGCTGGGCACTCCCAGGTCTCACATAGATGATCCAATTATCTAGCGAAAGTTTGCGACCCTTGGAAGTGAGTGGGAGATCACCTGCAAAGTGCCTTCAGACCACAGATCTCAGTCTGTGACATCACTGGCCAGTTTCAAAGCCACAGGAGCAGCAAGGCTACTGCAGCTGAACTGCAGACTTACGCGCTACAGGAACCAACCCCGGGCAAACTGCAAGATATTTGAAACGGTCGTATATCGGTCTTATGTACTAGTACAGGCCCTTCCGGTGGGGAATCAGAGCTTACTTGTAAACAGCTCCGCCACCTGAATTAATTAGGTCCCCACGTGGGAGGCAGGACTGAATGACTCACCTTATAGGGGTGGAGTAAGGCAACTTGAATCCTACACCACAGTGCCCCCTTTGGACCCAAGTCCAGAAGACAGCAAATTCCACATGGCCAGAGGCCCCAGACAAAAAAAAAAAAAAAAAAAAAAAACAGAGCCAAATGTCTCCAACAAAAAAAACAACGCTATTCTGTCCAGCCCAAATCACCTCACCAAAACTGAAACACATGAAAATGATGACAATTCTACAGTATGGAAAGTGATAAAGTCCCTTCAAGAAGAACTTAAAACTATGAAGGAATTCAAAAAAGCCACAATCTTACAAGTCAAAACAACGGATAACATCATTAAAGAGCTCCAAACCAAGGTGACCCAACTTGAACAGGAAAATGATAAAGCAATGAAAGATCTCCAGACAAAAACAAGTGAACTGGAGAAGGAAATTTAAAAAAGAACACTACCATTCAAGACATGAAAATAGAAATGGAAACAATAAAGAAAACACAGTCAGAGTTAAAAGAGGAAATGGAGAATCAAGAGAAGAGAACAGGAACTATGGATGTGAGTATGAAAAATAGAATGCAAGAGATGGAAGACAGGATCTCAGGCATGGAAGATTCGATGGAAGAAATCAGTACAACATCCAAAGAAAATGAGAAGGCTAAAAAATCTCTCACCCACAACATCTAAGAAATCAAGGACTCAATGAAAAGATGGAACCTAAGAATTATAGGCATAGAGGAAAGAGAAGACTCCCGACTCCATGGTCCAGGAAATATCTTCAATAAAATCATAGAAGAAAACTTCCCAAACCTAAAGAAAGAGATGCCAGTAAAAATCCAAGAGGCTTACAGAAAACCAAACAGATTAGATCAGAAAAGAAACTCCTCTCGCCACATAATAATAGAAACTCCAAATGTAAGGAACAAAGAAAGGATATTAAAAGCTGTAAGAGAAAAAGGCCAAGCCACATACAATGGCAGACCCATCAGAATCACACCTGACATCTCCTCAGAAATTTTAAAAGCTGGAAGGGCCTGGACAGATGTCCTACAAGCCCTGAGAGAACATAGGTGCCCCGCCAGACTACTATATCCAGCAAAACTCTCTATCAACATAGAAGGAGAAAACAAGATATTCCATGACAAAATCAAATTCAAACAATATCTCCTCACAAACCCAGCCCTACAGAAGATCCTAGAAGGAAAATTCCAACCCAGAGAAGATAACTACACCCAAGAAAACAGAGGAAATAGAAACCTCCACAGCAACTAAACAAAAGAGAAACACAAGACAGCCAGCTATACCAAAATAATGGGAAATAACAACCCCTGGTCACTAATATCCATCAACATCAATGGACTCAACTCACCAATAAAAAGACACAGACTTACAGACTGGATCCGTAAACAAGACCCATCTTTTTGCTGTATACAAGAAACATACCTCACTATTGAAGATAAAAACTACCTCAGAGTAAAGGGCTGGGAAAAGATTTTCCAAGCAAATGGACCCAGGAAACAAGCTGGAGTAGCCACCCTAATATCAAACGAAATAGACTTCCAATTGAAGTTAATGAAAAAAGACAGAGAAGGGCATTACATACTCATTAAAGGAAATATCCACCAAGAGGACATCTCAATATTGAACATCAATGCCCCAAATACAAAGGCACCTACATTTATAAAAGAAACGCTTCTAAAACTTAAATTGCACATCGATTGAAACACTTTAATAGTGGGAGACTTCAACACCCCACTCACAACTATGGACAGATCATCAAGACAGAAGCCAAACAGAGAAATTAGGAGTCTAACAGAGATCATGAACCGAATGGACCTAACAGATATCTACAGAACGTTTCACCCAAACACAAAAGAATACACCTTCTTCTCAGCACCTCACGGAACCTTCTCCAAAATCGACCATATAGTTGGACACAAAGATAACCTCAACAGATACAAGAAAATTGAAATAACCCCTTGTATCTTATCAGACCACCATGGAATAAAGCTGGACTTGAATAGCAAAAGAATCAACAGAAAGTCTATACTCACATGGAAATTGAACAACTCTTTGCTAGAGAACCACTGGGTCAGGGAAGAAATGAAGAAGGAAATCAAAGACTTCTTAAAATCCAACGAAAATGAAGACAAAACATACCCAAACCTATGGGACACAATGAAAGCTGTGCTACAAGGAAAGTTCATAGCACTAAGTGCCTTCAAAAAGAGAATTGTGACAGCTCATATTAGCAAATTAACAGCTAAACTGGGTGAATTGGAAAAAAAGAAGCAAACACTCCCAAGAGGAGCAGAAGGCAGGAGATCATCAAACTTAGGGCTGAAATCAACAACTTAGAAACAAAAAGAACTATACAAAGAATCAATGAAACCAAGAGGTGGTTCTTCGAGAAAATCAACAAAATAGAGAGACCCTTAGCCAAATTAACTAAAAGACAGAGAGAAAAAACACAAATCAACAAAATCAGAAATGAAAAGGGAGAAATAACAACAGACATTGAGGAAATCCAGAGAATATTTGGATCCTACTTTAAAAATCTATACTCCACGAAATTTGAAAACTTAAGTGAAATGGACAATTTTCTTGATAGATTCCACCTACTAAAGCTAAATCAAGATCAGATAAACAGATTAAACAGCCCTAACACCCATAAGGAAATAGAAACAGTCATTAAAAATCTCCCAAACAAAAAAACCCCAGGGCCAGATGGCTTTAGCACGGAATTCTACCGGACCTTCAAAGAGGAGCTAACACCAATACTTTTCAAACTCTTTCACAAAATAGAATCTGAAAGAACATGGCCAAACTCATTCTATGAGGCCACAGTCACCCTGATTCCTAAACCACACAAAGACCTAACAAAGAAAGAGAACTTCAGACCAATCTCCCTCATAAAAACAGATGCAAAAATACTTAATAAAATACTAGCAAACTGAATTCAAGAACACATCAAAAGTATCATACACCATGATCAAGTAGGCTTCATCCCAGGGATGCAGGGATGGTTCAACATACGAAAGTCTATCAACATCATTCACCATATAAACAAGATGAAAGAAAAAAAAACACATGATAATCTCTCTAGATGCAGAAAAAGCATTTGACAAAATCCAACACTCCTTCATGGTAAAACTTCTGGAGAGAACGGGCATACAAGGGCCGTACCTAAGCAGGGAAGTCGACAGCCTAACTCTGCCAAGACAGGGTAGGTAAGTCCTTCATAATCCCTGCTCTACAACAAATGTCTGTCAGAGAAACAGGACCCAATGGCTGAAGATTGATGCTGGAATGTATGGAGAGAAAATGGGAACTGTCCAGGCAGACATTGGTATGTTCTTTCTTAGTTTTGGAAGCTGCAGGCTCTGCACTTCCTATATAAGCAAATATATTTATCCCTCTCAGGTCTCTGAGGTGGTTGAAGAATAGACAGCTAGAGTCTCATAGTTAAATTTTGAGGTGTTTAGGAATCAAGAGGGTGTTATAGATCTAAGAAGATACTCTTAAAAGTGTGTTGCAAGATAGTATGAATGTTGAGTCACATATAGACCTTTAAACTCATGGAGTTGGTTAGATAGTAGAATGTTAAAGTCAGGGGCCAAATATGTATAAACTGGACATTGGGAAGGTATACTGGGCCATTTAACTCTCATAAATATGGCATATTTATATCTATTGTTTTGTATAATACTTACTGTTATAAGAGAAGGAACCATCTGTTGGACTGAAAGGGGAAACTTCTGGGGGGAAGAGGGTGGAAGGGTGGGATAGGAAGGGGGAATAGGGAGGGGTTTGTTACTGAGATGTAACTTGAAGAAAAAAAATAAAGTATTAAAAAAAAAAAACAAAAAAAAAACAAGGGCCGTACCTAGAAATAATAAAGGCAATATACAGCAGGCCAGTGGCCAACATCAAAATAAATGGAGAGAAACTTGAAGCATTTCCTCTAAACTCAGGAACAAGACAAGGATGTCCACTTTCACCATATCTCTTCAATGTAGTACTTGAAGTTCTTGCTAGAGCAATAAGACAACTAAAGGACATCAAGGGGATAAACATCGGAAATGAAGAAATCAAATTATCCCTATTTGCAGATGATATGATAGTATACATAAGTGACCCCAAAAATTCCACCAGAGAACTCTACAGCTGATAAACACCTTCAGCAAGGTGGCTGGATACAAAATTAATTCAAAAAAAATCAGAAGCCCTTCTTTATACAACAAACAAATGGGCTGAGAAAGAAATAAGGGAAACAACCCCCTTCACAATAGCCACAAACAATATATAATACCAGGGGGTAAATGTAACCAAGCAAGTAAAGGACCTGTACAATAAGAACTTCAAGCCCCTGAAGAAAGAAATGGAAGAGGCCTTTAGAAGATGGAATGATCTCCCATACTCATGGATAGGTAGGATCAACATAATAAAAATGGCTTTCCTACCAAAAGCAATATATAGATTCAATGCAATTCGTATCAAAATACCAACACAATTCTTTATAGACTTGGAAAGAGCTATTCTCAATTTCATATGGAACAACAAAAAACCCAGAATAGCTAAACCAATCCTGTACAATAAAAAAACATCTGGAGGTATCACCATCCCAGATTTCAAGCTGTACTACAGAGCAATAGTTGTAAAAACAGCATGGTATTGGTATAGAAACAGACCAGTGGATCAATGGAATCAAATTGAAGATCCAGAAATATACCCACACACTTATGGCCACCTAATTTTTGACAAAGAAGCCAAAACGGCACAATGGAAGAAGGACAGCATCTTCAAAAAATGGTGCTGGTCCAACTGTATGTCCTTTTGTAAAAGAATGAAGTTAGACCCATATTTATCACCTTGTACAAAACTTAAATCCAAGTGGATCAAAGACCTTAACATAAGGCCGGTCACACTAAATCTACTAGAAGAAAAAGTGGGAGAAACCCTCGAACTAATTGGCACAGGCGACAACTTCCTGAACAGAACACCAACAGCTCAGGACTTGAGATCAACACTCAATAAATGGGACCTCATGAAACTGAAAAGCTTCTGTAAGGCAAAGGACACTGTCATTTGAACAAAATGGCAGCCTACAGACTTGGAGAAAATCTTCACCAACCCCACATCTGACAGAGGGCTAATATCCAAAATCTACAAAGAACTCAAGAAATTAAATGCCAAGAAACCAAATAATCCAATCAAAAATGGGGGACAGAGCTAAATAGAGAATTCACAAAGGAGGAATCCCTAATGGCTGAGAGATACTTGAAGAAATGCTCAACATCCTTAATCATCAGAGAAATGCAACTCAAGACGACTCTGAGATTCCATCTCACACCTGTCAGAATGGCTAGGATGAAAAACTCAAATGACAGCACATGCTGGCGAGGGTGTGGAGAAAGGGGTACCCTACTCCATTGCTGGTGGGAACACAGGCTTGTGCAACCACTATGGAGATCAGTCTGGCGATATCTTAAAAAACTTGGAATAGCTCTGCCTCAGGACCCAGCCATACCACTTTTGGGTATACACCCAAATGCCTCTTCACGGAATCATAAGGAAGTTTCCTCATCTATGTTTATAGCAGCCTTATTTGTAATAGCTAGAAACTGGAAACAACCCAGATGTCCCTCAACCGAAGAATGGGTCAAAAAACTGTGGTACATCTATACAATGGAATATTATTCGCTATCAGGAACAATGAAATATGCAATTTGCAGCCAAATGGATGGAACTAGAAAAGCTCATCCTGAGTGAACTAACCCAGACTCAGAAGGACACATATGGCATCTATTCACTTATAGTAGGATTTTAACTATATAGTAGAAGGTATCAATACTACAACTAACACACCAAAGGAACTTGGACATAGACTTCTTATTTTTAAGTTTTATTCTTTATTTATTTTTTATATATTAGTTATATTTTTTTCACTTTTTTAGTCTTTTTTATCTATTGTATGCTTATTGGTTTGTTTGTTTAGTAGTTCTCTCTCCCGGGCAATGAGACACTTTTCACTGATGGTACTGCTTTGTAGATCCCCAATGAATGAAGAGGCTCTTGACCCTCATACGACCGCTCAACTGAGATGAGGGACTGTTATATAAGGACACCCCACCCCAGAGAAACGGGATGGAAGGTTTAGAAGGTAAAGAAAAAAAATGAAATGTGATGTTTCGGCCTTTTACTACTAATTGTCATAAACTGTTTAGGATAATTAAGAAATGCAAACTAATGGTTATGCAAGCCGGTCATTCAGTTAGGTACTATGACAGCCTATTATAGTTACTTTCTAAGCTAATCAGAAATAAACCTGCTAAGAGACAAGCAACATCTGCTTACCCTAATATAAGAGATAGATAGGGCCTCTCAAAAACCTCAAGAGATCTGCAGAATATGGCATTCAAAGATGTTTTTGTAACTTTAGATTTTTTTATATCAAGACATATCAACTCCTGACAGCACCCCCTATTCTCCTCCAAGTAGAAGATGAGCATCGAAGAATCTCCAGTGGGAGATGATTGAATTAGTCGCAAGCCTATCTCTTGGTAGGAATAGCCCCTTGCCCCAACTGTAGACAGAATGCTGTCCAAAAAGGACAAAACGTGGAAGCAGGTAAGTCGACATCCTAGCTCTGCCAAGACAGGGTAGGTAAGTCCTTCATAACCCCTGCTCTACAATCAATGTCTGTCAGAGAAACGGGGCCAAATGACTGAAGATCGATGCTGTAATGTATGGAGAGAAAATGGGAACTGTCCAGGCAGCCACAGATACGTCATTTCTTAGCTTGGGAAGCTTCAGACCCTGTACTTCCTATAAAATCAGATATATTTATCCCTCTCAGGTCTCTGAGGTGGTTGAAGAACAGATAGCTAGAGTCTCATAATTTAATTTTGAGTTGTTTAGGAGTGAAGAGAGTGTTATAGATCTAAGAAGATACTTTTAAAATTGTGTTGCAAGTTAGTATGAATGTTGAGTCAGATATAGACCTTTAAACTCATGGAGATGTTTAGATAGTAGAATGTTAAAGTCAGGTACCAAATACATATGGACTGGTCATTGGGAATGTACGTTAAGCCATATAACCCTCATAACTGTGGCCTAATTACCTGTTGTACTGTATTGTATTTGTTATTACAAGAGAAAGAGCCATTTGTTGGACTGAAAAGGGAAACTGTAAGGGGAAATAAGATATACCTTAAACTTAAAAGAAAAAAAAAGGGAAGAGGATGGGGGGTTGAGGGTGGGAGGGTTGGACTGGAGGGGGAATAGGGAGGGGACCGCGATTGAGATGTAACTTGAAGAAATAAAAAATAAAGGAAAAAAAGAAAAAAGAAACAGGAGACTAGCTTTCCCAACCTCCTTTGCAATGGTTGATGTCGATATTAATGCTACAATTAAAAGGAGAGGGAGAGTCTACTGAGAAAAGTATAGTCTGAGAGAGCAACTACTGGAAGAAAGCCAGTTTGGGGTTAGATTTGGTAATGGCAGCTGATTTCTGGAAACAGAAAAAGTGAGATTTCTAGCAGTTTGGGTCCAAGACATATGCTTTGGTCACTGTCTTCATTGGGACAGAATGGGGCCATTGCTGGGAATACACAAAGATTTAATAACTTCATCAACAGCAAAGGGAAAAACCTGTTCTCTGCCACTATAAATAGTAGCCAATTTCTCTATCCAGACAAGTTTTTACCCCTGGTTGTAAATGCATGCTTGTGTCTGTTTTGCAAGGAAAGGAAATGGAAATCATGCCTGCCTTGTTCTTCTCCAATCACGTTAAAGGGAAAGAAGGAGAATAAAAGAATAAACATAAAACAACACCTTAATAAAGATTTTAAGATCAGGCTGCCTTTGAGTTGCCTTGAAGGTTACCTTAACTGCCTTGTAGTGCCCACTTTGCAGAGGATCAACCCGACCGTGGGAAATGAACAGAGGCTACCTATTCAAGATGTACACTTCATCTTGTCCTTTGCTACTTTGCGAAGCGTATGCTATCAGCTGTTTCTTCTTACAAGTTCATCTCATGCTAGGAAAGAGAACCTTAAGCTTCGAAGATCTCTCACCACCCATGTATTTTTGGTTGGGTTCTGTTTGTTTTGTTGTTGTTATTGTTTTAAGGAAAATGTCCCAAGCAACTGCAAATCTATACAGAGTTTGGATTTCAGCAGCACTCTGGTCACCCAAACAGTAGAAGCTAAAGTCACAGCCATACTCAACTTAATGACAGCTTATGTGCGACATACTTGGTCTCACTCACTGTCTCTGCTCTCCATGGTAATGCTTTAAGGTGGATCATTCAGAAATGAGGAGCTCAGGATCCTGGAAAATACATACTTTGCTCAAGATCTCACAGCAGCATCTTACTGTTTTTCTGGAATCAAAACCAACGTTATCACATAGCTAGCCCCATCTAACCCTACCATGAAATAAATGAAAGCATCTTTTCAGTCAAAGGTTCTATATTTTCTCTCTCTCTCTCTCTCTCTCTCTCTCTCTCTCTCCATTTCCCACTGAAACCACAATGTTTTGGAAATAGAAGATCATTAAGGGCTTGTCACATATGATCCAACCCAGTTTCTTGCCTTGGCCCTAATATCAAACCAGCAAACAAATATATGTATATTTTCTGCACATTATCTTAATTTTCCTAGGCCTTTATTTATTCATGTGTAAAATAAATTACTGATCAAATACTTCATAAGCAAATAGCACAGAGTTTTATTTCATATGTTTCTATTTAAAGATGCCTTATTTAATACATACTGTTGATTTGTTGAACATACTAGTGGCCAACACAAGAGGAATCTTGTCTGATATGTACAGATTCCACATAAGGGATACCATAACCTTAGGAACATCACACCATAGTATGCTATAAGGTCATTTAAAACAGAAAAAAAAATCACCAATAAAAGCATTAAAGAAGCTGAAGATTTATCTGAATAAGAAGATGGCATGTCACCTCATTCCATGTTGGCCAAGAATTGTGTACAATAACTGATTCAAATACCTGATATTTTATGCATGTTTAAGAATGACTGTAAAAGACATATGTCATATACATATGGGGATAAAATTACTTTTAAGCAAGGGAATAAGTTAATGAAAATGGAATCCATGAATAGTGAGGAGTTGCAGTACTCTCATGTGTTATACTACTCAATCCTTAGAACAAACAAATCCATAAGATATTTTCATCACTATTCTACAGAATACCTAAAATGAGAATCTGAAGGTAGAATAAGTTGCCCACAGCCAGGATTGTTTAACAAGGGGGCCAGGGTTTAAACCTGGCCATTGTATCCTTATCTCCATGGTATCATTTTTGGTGTACCATATCAAATCTTAGAAGAAAAAAAGTCCAAGTCTGATCCACCCAGTCCTCAGCTTTTCTGATGGTTCCTGGTCCCTGCCTAATCTGATTGTCTTTTACAACCTCCATTCCTGTAGTCCCTACAAAACCCTCCCTAAAACTGAACAAGTACAGTTCTGTTTTTCTTCTGCTGCTAAGTTCTGCTGCTGGGTTCAAATGCCACACCTACTTGCTCCCCGACAGGCATCTGGTCCACTGGTTAGTAGCTTGGTGATTCAGTCTGCCTCTGTTACATTCAGCTCAGACCTAGAGAAGGTCAGTGATCTGCCCAATGTTTGTGAGAGTCAGACAACACTTGAGCCTAGACCTGAGGACCCTGAGAGACTGTTCCCAGGATTCATTTGACATTCCCCCTGCTTCTCCAAAAAGTTACCTTCAGTCTCAGAATTAAAAACTGAAACCATGGTGGTAGGGAAGAAAGCAAAAGCAAGGCAACTCCCTCCAGCCAAGGTGCTTTCAAACTGTCAAAAGAATTCTAGGATGGAGACAGAGTTGGTGACTGGGCCTGTGGGCCAGGCAGCCTCCTGCACTAACAGATTCTAAGAAGCTAGTGAATAATAATGGCACAGAACCTCCCTCCAGTCTGTGAATGTACACAGTTCCTTTCATCTCTAAGTCTCGTTCATCTCCTTCCAGACATTATCTCACTCTTCCTGGAACACCTGTAGAGACCAGATGTAAGTGCTGTACCTATCTTATTGATATAAAAATTAAATCTCAGAGTCATTAAGGAATTTTCTCAGAAGGAAATATATCAATAACTTTATTCTTCAATGACAAAGTAAAAGCTTTGAACTAACAACAAAACTAAGCCTTCAAGGGCTCAGAGAGGGAACATACTCAAACAGCAAAGTGCTTGAACTGCAAATATTAGGATCTGAGTTCAAGACTTAGAACCCACACATAAAAAATGCTGGCCTAATGGAGCACACTCATTATGCCAATGTTAGGGACCCAACTGGGATCAGTCAGATCGAAGAAGCTCACTAGACAAATCAAGAAGATCCAGGTCAATAAGAGACTGTCTCCAAAAATAATGTAGATGATGCCTGAGGAACAGTACTCATGGTTATCCTATAGCATTCATATGCACACAACACATACACATAAACTTGGAAACACACACACACACACACACACACACACACACACAATCTTTTCAAGTCCTGTTCCACTTCACATAAATAATTGTCTAGACATGAATTAAGCATGAAAACATAGGATTACCACTTACTGACAACCTATCATATGTCAAGATCTTATGTAAAACATTTCATTGATTTTTTGGCATCTATCCTACAAATTAAAAATTGCAATGATAATGGCTCTAAATGGTGAGCACCAGAGGCAAGATTTGATCGTAGGTCTCCATGGCCTTGTAGTTTGCTTCATTTATAAAAATGCAAAAGTGACTTATTGTACGATGCATGAAATGAACATGTAGCAAGAATTGACTATGTGCCAGGCTCCAGGGCTCCTAAGACAACAAAGAAACTTCCTCCAGGATGTTATTATCATTTGAATAAAGAAGAGTATGTGGATATTAATATAGAAAATGCTCATTTTTATATTCAGTTAGTATATTCTCTGTAACAGGCACTGTATTCTTTGATAAACTATACCCTTTACCCTCTTGTGCCTCACTGTGCAACACAATACATGGAACAGTGTGTTTAGCAATCCAGGGAAGATTGAGAAGCGGTAGGACCTTGACTTCATGCATTGTATCTTAAAAATCTATGCAAATCCACCACCCTACTCTGTAACATATTGAGGTCTTCACATTACTACATATTTCTTTGTAAATCAACAGTAAAGTTGCTTTTCCTCCTTTCATTTTTTTCCTCTGGAGACTTCAGTTTATTCCCTGTGTTTACCAGCAAGTACAAATGACTCCTAACACATTGAAATTATGCCACTAGAGTGCACAAACTCAATTTAGAAGTATCTGGTCCAAAGTCAATTCCATTAAGACAACTTTGATTCAATATCTTCAGTGTCTTCCGCTGAACTAGTCTGAACTATACAAAAGCTGGAAAAAAGGTTGGAAAGATGAATTATTTACATCCATGAAAGTTATAGCCATGCTCCAGAATATTCACAGAAAAGCCAGAGGATAAAACCAGGACAACTAATGATGATTCATAAGGTCTAATCTTCTTTCATAGTTGCACATAAGTAGTGCACACACATAAAAGATTTGATCTGTTAGAGTCAAGTTCACTTGGTCTACATCTAGCAAAGCACAAAATGTCAGCCTCATACCATGTATGAGAGCACAGACAGTGGCAGGCTTTCCTCTAGACAGAAGTGCCTGATGTTGCTCCTTTGCAAGGAGCCTGAGCCAATGATTTCTTTCTGCCCTATTCCATAGCTTGGGAAATACCATTTGGTGACACTCATAGGAGTGACCTCCACTTGCTCCCTAAAGTTTCTTGTATGGTGATCTTCATTTCTTTAATCATGACTTCTCTAAATGTAATAATATTACCTTTAGAGGTCGATGACAATTCCCAAAGAAGGATTTCTTCATGTCCTTGGGAAATGAAATCCACACACTAGTGTGTCTTTGTTTATGGCCACAATCCTGACAAATAAAACACACAACAAACCAATCACCACATTTACCCATATCCAAGTTCTTTATCTATCCTCTTATCCTGAACTGCTCCAAGAGCCTTGACTGTTCTGCCTCTCCTAATTTCAGATTCAAGTAACATTTATTGAGAATCTACTATGCATATTTCAGGATTATAAATGGGATTTAATCATATTCCCTGGATAGCCCTGAGAAGTAGATTGTTTTTGATATTTTACATATGGATTGCCTAAAGTTAAAAAAAAACAGCACTAATTGGGGGGAGAGGATTTATCTTCCCAAACGAAGTCTCAAATTCCAGCTCTAATATTCTGTCTCTTAACAATATGTACTTGCTATCCTCTGTAACTAGGCAAGACTTCAAGAGGAGGAATTGGGACACCAACCCAGCCACAAAATCTCTGACATACAGTTTGTCATGCCTGCAGGATGTGCTGGGACAAGGACCTAGCATAATTGTCACCAGAGGTATCATCCAGCAACTAATGGGAACAGATGCAGAGTCCAACAGCCAAATATTAGGTTGAGCTAAGGGAATCCTGCAAAGGAAAGGGAGGAAGGGTTGGAGGCGCCAGTGGGATTAAGGACACCACAAGAACATGGCCACAGAATCAACTGATTGGACTCAAGTGAACTCACAGAGATCAGGGAGCCTGTATGGGTTTGACCTAGGTCCTCTGCATATATGTTGTGGGTATGTAGCTTGGTGTTCTTGTGGGACTCCTAATAGTGGGAGCGGAGCTGCCTCTGAATCTTTTGTCTGCCTTTGGGACCCTTTTCCTCCTATTGGGTTGCCTGGCCCAGTGTTGATGTGAGAATATGTGCCTGGTCTTACTGTAGCCTGTTAGGCTGCTGTATTCGGTTGCTGTCTCTGAAGGGCCTGCTCTTTTCTGAGGGGAGATGGAGGGATGGTGTGGATCCGGGGGGAAAAGGAAGGTTGGGGACAGAGAATGGGGGAAGGGGAGAGAGAGGAGGATTATTATTTCCTGATCCTGTAGTTAGTATATGATAACTGAGAGAAAAATAAATAAAAAAAAACAATGCCGGTCAAATGTTTGGGTGGTTGGGGGAAGAAAAAAAATTAAGGTAAAGAGAGAAATGAGGAAAGAGAGGGTGAAAATATACTAAAAATTTCCCCATTCTTGCCCCCCCCCAAAAAAACCAACAAAATAGAATCTCTGCCGATTCTTAGTCAGCTCACCCAGCTGTTTCTGCCAAGTGGAATTTATGAGCCACTGCAGGACACCACATGTAGTTTCATCTGAGACAAATTCCTTCTAGGCAAACAGAATGTGCAGAATGGACAGGAGAGAGAACACTTGCTTGGCACACCCCCATACCCTTGTCCCCAGAAGTGTCCTTTGTAGAGACAATTTTCACAGGAAGTGAGCACACATTATCCACCACTGATAATTTTAATCAGTAAATACTAATTTGCTCAGATTTCTATCAAATCCTTTAGTGGGTGGTAGAGTTGGAAGAAAAATAGATTCAGTTCTGTCTCTATGTTCACAGAAACATAATAATAACCATGTAAAAGATAATAAGATTGTAATTGTGAGAGAAAGTCAATAGGGAGATGTTTATGAGGTATTATAGATGAGAGATAGGGGTGCCTTTCTTTAAAGGAAATTTCCACTTATGTCCTTCGGACAGAGCATGGGAAATTGGAAGAGATGGAATGTCAAAAGCAGTCAGAGACTTCAGTATTCTTTTTTTTTTTAAATACTTTATTTTTTTTCTTCAAGTTACATCTCAGTCACAAACCCCTCCCTATTCCCCCTTCCTATCCCGCCCTTCCACCCTCTTCCCCCCAGAAGTTTCCCCTTTCAGTCCAACAGCTGGTTCCTTCTCTTATAACAGTAAGTATTATACAAAACAATAGATATAAATATGCCACATTTATGAGAGTAAATTGGCCCAGTATACCTTCCCAATGTTCAGTTTATACCTATTTGGCCCCTGACTTTAACATTCTACTATCTACCCAACTCCATGACTTTAAAGGTCTATATGTGACTCAACATTCTTACTATCTTGCAACACACTTTTAAGAGTATCTTCTTAGATCTATAACACACTCTTGATTCCTAAACAGTTCAAAATTTAACTATAAGATTCTATCTGTCTATTCTTCAACCACCTCAGAGACCTGAGAGGGATAAATATATCTGCTTACATAGGAAGTGCAGAGCCTGCAGCTTCCAAAACTAAGAAAGAACATACCAATAACTGCCTGGACAGTTCCCATTTTCTCTCCATACATTCCAGCATCAATCTTCAGGCTTTGGGTCCTGTTTCTCTGACAGACATTTGTTGTAGAGCAGGGATTATGAAGGACTTACCGACCCTGTCTTCACAGAGTTAGGCTGTCGACTTCCCTGCTACCAAGTTTTGTCCTTTTTGGACAGCAGTCTGTCTGCAGTTGGTGCAAGGGGTTTTTTCATGCCAAGAGAAAGGCTTTCCACTAATTCAACCATCTTACAGTGGAGGTTCTTCGATGCTTATCTTCTACTTGGAGTAGAATAGGGGGTGCTGTCAGGCGCTGATATGTCTCGATATCAAAAAAAAATCTTGATTTAAGATAACATCTTTGAATGCCATATTCTGCAGATCTCTAGGGGTTTTTGAAGATGCCCTATCCATCTCTTGTATTTAGATAAGCAAATGTTGCTTGTCTCTTAGCAACTTGATTACTGGGTAGTTCAGTATTCTTTGGGTTGACTTCTTCTCATACTGTTTCCCCTCCTCCAGGGAAATATAAGGTGGAGAGAAGAGAATTCTCAGAGGCTTTGATAAGTCTAAATTCTTGTTTGTTTCTTTTTTTTTTATAAATACTTTATTTTTTTTCTTCAAGTTACATCTCAGTAACAAACCCCTCCCTATTCCCCCTTCCTATCCCGCCCTTCCACCCTCTTCCCCCCAGAAGTTTCCCCTTTCAGTCCAACAGATGGTTCCTTCTCTTATAACAGTAAGTATTATACAAAACAACAGATATAAATATGCCACATTTATTAGAGTTAAATGGCCCAGTATACCTTCCCAATGACCAGTTTATACATATTTGGCTCCTGACTTTAACATTCTACTATATAACCATCTCCATGAGTTTAAAGGTCTATATCTGACTCAACATTCATATTAACTTGCAACACACTTTTAAGAGTATCTTCTTAGATCTATAACACCGTCTTCATTCCTAAACACCTCAAAATTTAACTATGAGACTCTAGCTGTCTATTCTTCAACCACCTCAGAGACCTGAGAGGGATAAATACATCGGCTTATATAGGAAGTGCAGGGCCTGCAGCTTCCAAAACTAAGAAAGGACATACCAATGACTGCCTGGACAGTTCCCATTTTCTCTCCATACATTCCTGCATCAGTCTTCAGCCTTTGGGTCCTGTTTCTCTGACAGACATTTGTTGTAGAGCAGGGATTATGAAGGACTTACCTACCCTGTCTTCACAGAGTTAGGCTGTCGACTTCCCTGCTACCAAGTTTTGTCCTTTTTGGACAGCAGTCTGTCTGCAGTTGGTGCAAGGGGTTTTTTCATGCCAAGAGATAGGCTTGCCAATAATTCAACCGTCTTACAGTGGAGGTTCTTCGATGCTTTTCTTCTACTTGGAGTAGAATACGGGGTGTTGTCAGGCGCTGATATAACTCGATATCAAAAAAAAAGAAAAGAAAAGATAATCTTAATTTAAGATAACATCTTTGAATGCCATATTCTACAGATCTTGGGGTGTTTAAAGATGCCATATCCATCTCTTGTATTTAGATAAGCAAAGGTTGCTTGTCTCCTAGCAACTTGATTACTGGGTAGTTTATAGAATATCTGTGATAGACTGTGATAGTAGCTAACAAAGTGACATGTTTGCATGACTAGGAGTTTGTTTTACTTAACTATCCTAGACCATTTTAGACGGTTGGTATCAAGAGGCCAGAGCTTCACATTTTATTTTTAAGTATCTCTAGGTATGATACCATTAGGAAGCGTTACCTTTAATTTTGTATCAATATACAAAGATCTATTCAATTGTGGTTAAATATACTCTTAATTATGTATCAATAAACAAAGATCAATGCCTAGGAGCCCAAAACAATCTTAATATTACATCCATATACAAGGGTCAATACCATTGTGGCCAACTGTAATCTTAATTTTGTATCAATATACAAAGATCAATACTGATGTAATGCAATACAATCTTATTTTTGCACAATAAACAATGGTCAATACCACTTTAGCCTAATAAACTACTAATTTTGTATCAATATACAAAGGTATAAGGGCATATTCAATAATCTGCCCCTTCTTCTTGGACCTTCCTGTGCTATGTCTATATCTCATTTTTCTCAAGCCCATGCACTCCTACATAGGAGAGGAAGAAGGATACAGAAAAGGAAAAGTAGGAATTCCCTGGGGCTAACCTCCAAAACCCATTAAACAGGACCATTTATCAGCTTGTAATCTCTTCCCTTAAATATCAGAGTTTTCAGTTATCCTTCAAATAACCAAAAAGAAGTGCGGAGAAACACCTTCCCCACCCTCTGGGCATGGGACATCGCTCTCTTAAAGTGACTTCCTGCTGATTTGGGTCGTAGTAGACCTGTTTGGGGCCCGAACTCAAATGGAAAAAATGGTTTAAAATGTTAATACAATCCTTTTATGTTCAGTCCTTCTGTTCTCAGCTGTTTAGATGACCTAAGGGGTTTGTACGCAGAAGCTGATCTTGCAGGCTTCACTGAGGTTCCGGCCGGGGCATTGTGTAGAGCTGAACGGTCCCAGCGACATTGGATTGCTCTGGTGGTTGCAGGCCCCCGATGGAGACAGCTATTGAGGAAGTCTGCCAGGCAGAATCAACTGGGTCACTCGTCCTCCTTGGTGCCTGATTCTGCTCTCTGCTGAGGTTTCCGCTGTCCAGCAGTCCCCGGGCTCCCCTAATGGACGCTTTGATTCTCCTGGAAAGATAAGAACAGAGCCCTGCCCCAATCCCAACCCTGGGAAAATTGCCCTCTTTTTTTTTGGGGGGGGGTGGGGGGCTAGGTAGTATTTCTCCTGAAACAAATTTGGCCTTCCGACAACATACAAAGCATTATCTTTCAATCGGGTTAAAGAAGAAATCATTCTGTCACCTTGGAGCTAAACCAGCTCTAATGTATATATTTTGAGATCCCAAAGGACAATCTGCCTGCATCGAGAAGGCCTTTTGTAAGTACCCTCCAAACCTAGGTCCCTCCAAATCCCATGTGTGTGTCTCTGAACTCTAATTATTGGGATCAGAGACCTGTGTTTCCCATCTGAAGGGATCAAAGATGTGTTCCACCACTCCTGGATCGAAGTCTTTATTTAGAGTTTGCCCTGCATCAGGCTGACCCTGAGCTCCGGGATCTGCCCGTTTCTGTCCCCAGTGTGCTGGGAGCTGGGACCAAGGGTGTACTCTTCTTGAATGGTGGGACCAAGAGTATGCACCCTCACCACCCGCTCCGTATACTCGAGAATACATTAGACCACCAACTCTACGGTGCTCCCCCCCCCCCCCCCCCCCCCCCCC
>CAJQZJ010004888.1:9275099-9286474 GCA_907164525.1 Lophiomys imhausi
GGTGTTCTGTAAGCCTCTTGGATTTTTATTGGCATCTCTTTTTTCAGGTTTGGGAAGTTTTCCTCTATGATTTTGTTGAAGATATTTCCTGGACCTTGGAGTCGGGAGTCCTCTCTTTCCTCTATACCTATAATTCTTAGGTTCCGTCTTTTCATTGAGTCCTTGATTTCTTGGATGTTGTGGGTGAGAGATTTTTTAGCCTTCTCATTTTCTTTGGATGTTGTACTGATTTCTTCCACTGAATCTTCCATGCCTGAGATCCTGTCTTCCATCTCTTGCATCCTATTGTTGATACTCACATCGGTAGTTCCTGTTCTCTTCCCTTGGTTCTCCACTTCCTCTTTTAACTCTGACTGTGTTTTCTTTATTGTTTCTATTTCTATTTTCATGTCTTGTATGGTTTTGTTCGTTTTGTACATTTCCTTCTCCAGCTTGCTTGTTTTTTGTATGAAAATCTTTCATTGCTTTGTCCTTTTCCTGTTCAAGCTCTGTCACCTTGGCTTGGAGCTCTTTAATGGTGTTGTTCCTTGTTTTGACTTGTAGAATTGTGGCTTCTTTGAATTCCTCCATAGATTTAAGTTCTTCTTGCAGGGACTCTATCACTTTCCATAATGCAGAATTGTCAACGTTTTCATGTATTTCTGTTGGTGTGAGGTCATCCGAATTGGATGAGCTAGGATGATTCTGCTTTGTTGGAGTCATATTTCCTTGATTTCTATTTTTTTTTTGACCTTTGGCCATTTAATGCGTTTAGCTGTCTGTTTTCTGTGCTTGGAACCACAGTGGATGATTTGGTGCAGGGGACGAGTTACTTGGCTATCTGTCGTTGCTTACAGGGGGATTTCAGGGTCACTGTGGTTTTAATCGCCTGAGGCACTGTGAGCTGGTGCAGCCTATTCCCAGATTGTGAGTAATGGACCATGATTGTTTCACTGCTCCCAATTCAGACTTTTCTATGTTGCACTCTGAGTTATCAGCCTGTAATGGTTCTGATGGTATGGACCTGTTTGCCCAGGCACATATTCTGTGGGCTTTTTTTGTCATCAGGGAGGCTGACATGGTCTGGCTCCACACCTAATATGTCTGGATTTTCCAGAATAGAGCTATGGTCCCGATTGCTGGTTTCTCACTAGGCTTCTCGCCACAGTCCTGGCCTCTGTGCCTGATTCCCTCCCTGTCTGCACAGCCGCGGGTCTCCCTCCCTGGCTGCTCGGCCGTGGGTGCACTGAGCCCCGGATCCTCCAGCCGCCTGAGTGATCCTCTCGCCCCAGCAGCTCAGCCGTGGGTGCGCGGATCCCTGGCCCTTCCCATGCCTGGCTCTCTCCCCAGTTGTTCTGCCGTGGGTTCGCAGGGATTTGGCCGTGCCAGCCGGGCTCCCTGCCCAGCTGCGCTGCCGTAAGTGCAAGGGATTCGGCCCCTCCCACCCGCCTTTGTGTTCCTGGCTTCCCACGCTCTCTTGTAACCTCCCGCCCTCCGCTTCACGAGCGGCTTCAGACCACCCGCTGAGCCCCCTGTTTGTTCCTTGCTAAGACTTCCATTATCTCGCAAAGTTTTTTAAGTGGGTATAAGTTCTACCTGAGGTGTGGGGAGTCCAATAGGCTAGTGATCTATTGCCAAGTGGCCTCTGATTCTGCCTGCTGTAAGTTGGTTCGATCTTACCAGGCGCCTCTCCAAATGGGAGTTCCCGAATCCTGGGTTTAGTGGCTTCCGTGTCTGCGAGAGATGGGGGGAGAGCCTTGCCCTTGGACTTTTAACAGTCCCTTGGGAGCTGTGAGTGTCCCAGGGGGAGGGGGGTCTAGCCCCTCCGGTTTTTGCACAGTGCCCAATAACTCTGTTTTTTATGGCTCTTTTTCCCCCGCGTTCAAAATGTGTCAGTGTAGGTTGCCGCCATCTTGGCCCCGTCCTCTCTTGTTTGTTTCTTTTGATGTGTGTGCAGTATACATGTGAGTGTGGGTGTGTGCACATTCAAAGGCCAAGGTAGTAAATCCCCTTCTACTGTATTTATGATCTTGAGGTGAGGTCTCTCATTGAACAGGGAAATCTTTGTTAAAATTTGGCTGTCTGGTCAGTGAGTTTTTGGGATTCATCTATCTCTGCCTTCCGATTCTGAGTTATGGTTATGGTTATGGGCAGCCAAACTTAGCTTTTCACATGGATATTAAAGATTCAAATTCAGTCCTCCTGCTTGAAAAACAAGTATCCTTATTCATTGAGCCATCTTTTCAGACCTATTTAATTTTAATGTATGGAATTTGGAGGGATTTTGGTTATTTTCCCCAGCTTTCTCCATCAACAGCATTTCAATTCAGTCCCAGCTGAACTGGTTGAATCGTCCTCAGATATCATAATATTTTCCCACTGCAAAAGCATGGAACAACCACCAATAAACCAAACCCATTCCATATTCCCAGGAATCAAATGAGATCCTGCAAGAGGGAAATACTGAGGTTGACACTTTACTGAAATGGAACATTGAGCCTTCCAACACTTTCAATCATAGCTCTGGCAATTGTGACATTGAAAGAAATGCCTCCTCCTCACCACCAGGCTCCCTCTTCCTCTACTCAGTAGATCATTTCCCTTCTCTGGTATCCTTTACTCTCTCATACAGAGTCCTGTATCCTCTTACCATCTGTTGTCAAGCCCCTTGCTTCCCTGTGAGAAGCTCTATATTCTTTCCATTATTGATCTTTCTGAGGCAGATAGCTAGCTCATTCTCACCTCATCAAGGTTTCTCTGCCAGGGCTAGCTCCCAGAACTCCCATTCATATGCACCAAACTATTCACTGTAAAATGTGGGTTTGGCTACAACACGTTCCCATTCACTGTCCTCTATTTACTTTCCTTGCCTGAAACATCCATCATGACAGCCTCAACTCCCAACACATGGTCCATGCCCTATCTATGACTATCCAACTGAGTTACTAGAAGAAGTCCCATGCTTGTTTTCATTGGCTCATGCTTTTATCTTCCAGGTTATTTTCAATGCCCATGAACATCAGTGAATACTAAAGACCATGATTAGGGATGTTGTACCATCCACCTGAAATCGTACTTTTTAATTATTGAACACTTATTTATTAATCTTCTGATGGCCAGATACTGCATGCTGCTTGTGTGTGTGTGTGTGTGTGTATGTGTATGTGTGTGTGTATGTGTGTATGTGTATGTGTGTGTGTATGTGTGTGTATGTGTATGTATGTATGTGTATGTGTGTATGTGTATGTGTATGTGTGTATGTGTATGTGTGTATGTGTATGTGTGTGGGTATGTGTGTGTGTCTCTCTCTCTGTGTGTGTGTGTGTGTGTGTGTGTGTGTGTGTGATGAACTGGGGAAGTTCCATCAGGAATGAAACTCTGACATCAGTCACTTGACTCTACATACAAACTAGCTTATCCTACACTTACACTGGGACCCAGTGCAATGCTTAACAGAATAGCAGGTATCCAAAGTTACACCTTTAACAAAAGAAAAAGTGGACATATTTCTTTAACATTTATTTATTAATTCAAGTTACTTTTTTTGAGGAGTTAACTTCTTTTGTCGTTATTGTTGTTGTTTATTGCTTCAAGTTACATCACCATCACAGTGCCCTCATTCTGCCTCTCCCAGCTCCACCCTCCCACCCTCTCCTCCCTCTCCCACCCTTCCCACCCCACATCCTGCCCGGCATGTACTATCACTTCAGTTTCTGATCTTAGCCATTCTGATGGACATATCTTTTTAAGGCACAAGAGAATGAACAGATACTGGAAGAGTCAGCAACTGTGAATCCTCTAGGTCCCCAAGAGCAATTTCACCTTCATTCTTCTATACCTTATAACATACAAGGTTCTCCCAACATACACAGTTACCCTTTTCTCTCATATGGCAGTGGGTACGAGCCTCCCTTTTTAGATACCTAATCTGTGTCATATTTCTCAACCCACAAGACCTAATAGCTATGTAATACAACATTCATCAAGAGTTCAATTTTAGTGACAATTCTGATGATCTACATATCTTACATTTCATCTCTTTCTTATCTGACTCCCCTATTTGAATTCTGCCTTTCCTATTTTTAGAAGATCACCCATGTGGCTCCAAAGTCACACACACACACACACACACACACACACACACACACACACAGTACTTGGGAAATGATAATTAAAAATAATTGTTTGGGGTGTCAAATGAATGACATGTGATTTATGTATCTGAAATATGTTAACATAATCTGTTCACAATTTAGAAAGGCAAGAAAGTGAGGAACAAACAGATTAAAGACCTACACTGAAGTTGGGCAGCTAGTGAGTGATAAACCAGTACTTGAACTTGGCTGTTGTTCACTCATCTGTCCGTCCATTCATTCATTGAACAAATATTTACAGAGTGCCTATAAAGTCTTGTTTCCAGACTGTAGCAGTTTAGGGTATAATCATTCATTTGGGAGATATAATCAATTCTGCTGCTTAGACAACGTGAAGGCAGACAAAGGCAGGAACCAGAGGGATTACAGAATAATTGTCTCCTAGTCAGGAGAAAGGGAGGGGCAGGGAGGTAGCTTTTAGTTTCTGGTGAGATCTCTGAGTGGAAGACCGTTCTTCCAATGGAGCTTCCCTCCTCCTCCAGGGCTCTAGTTGAATGAATTCCCTGAATTAAGGAATGAGTGTTGAGACTTGTTTTATTGGTATTTACAAAAGTTGGTTTTAAAGGATCAGTGATTTGCAGATCCCATTTGGGAATGAGGTGAGTCATACCCACCTCTCATTCATCACATCCAAGTGGGGGCTAGGGCGTGCATCAGTGAGTAAAGATTTTGTGCAGGGATTTTGAGAACCCAGCCCTCCTGAAAGTGGTGGCTGATGAGATTCTAGTTAATTATTCACCCACTACTACTAATGCAGCAGCAATTCCTTGGACAGGGATGTATCTATCGCGTCTTCCACCAGGTAGGTGTTTGTATATATCTATTAACCCTTATGGGCTGTGCTCAATGGCACTGGTGCTTACTACAGGCCATGTGAATTTCAATTACCTCTGAACTTATAAGCCCTCTTCAATGAACTCTGTACAAACAGAGGTTGCTTCATTCATTTTTGCCTTATTCATCACCAAGTCTCATAAGCAGATGGATGCCAAATGAGATTTGAGCGCTTTAGTTACTTTTCCCTTGTTGTGATAAAATACCATGACCACAGGCAACTTAAGGAAGCATTTTTTTCAGCTTACAATTCTAGAGGGCTAGATGTCCACAATGGTGTGGGAAGCATGGCAGGAGGCTGCAGGAACAATAATCTCGCACATCACACGTCAACAGCACTCAAGAAGCAGAAGGCATGATCCAGGAGTAGGTCACAAAGTTGAACTATCAAAAATTTGGCGCCCTGCCTCCACCCAGTGTCACGATTATTCCAGCAAGGCTCTACATCCTAAAAGTTCCTTATCTTTCCCAAGCAGTGCTATCAACTGGGAACCAAGTGTTCAAATACATAAGACTCTGAGAGACTTTTTTTCTTTTTTTTGGACTTTTTTTTTTGAGAGACATTTTTTTATTCAAACTACTACAGTAAAAACCAAGATGAGGACTGATGAAGAAACAGATAAAAAAATGTCTCTTTTGCTTGTGGAAGTCTCTAGGACAGCCGTGGCTAACAACTCAAGAGAGGGTTCACATGTCAGGCATTAGAGTTTTCATTAGATGGTCTTTGATTCTTGGAGGGAGTGAGTCCAGATGAGAAAGGTTCATTAAAACTATATTACATATATTCATGCAAGTAGTTACATATGGTATACTGTTTTTGGCTCCCTCCCCTTTTGTGAATTGTTAGTAGTATGGTGCCTTGTGACTTTTCCAGGCATCTCTATTGTTATTTTACTCACCTTCCTCCACCTTCTGTATTTACCTCCCTTTTCCTTCCCTAGAGAACCTGCTCTATTTTCCCATTTCTCCTATCAGATCACTTGTATTAGTGGAATGAATGAAGTGACCAGGGCTTGAGGCTGGAGAGATGGCTGGGCAGTTAAAGGACCTGCTTGTACCATAGCCCACAGAATCAACTAAGCAGGGCTCATAGGGGCTCACAGAGACTGAAGCAGCAATCACAGAGCCTGCATGGGTCTGCACTACATCCTCTGCTTATATGCTGTAGTTGTATAGCTTGGTGTTTTTGTGTAACTCCTAACAGTGGGAATGGTATGTCTCTAACTCTTTTGCCTGCTTTTGGGACCTCTTTCTCCCTCCTGGGATGCTTCATCCAGCTTTGATATGAGTGTTTATCTAGTCTTATTGCATGTTTTTATACCATGTTTGGTTGGTAAAACTGGGAGACCTGACTTTTTCTGAAGGGAAATGGGAAGCAGTGGATCCAGGGTAGATGGGAAGTGTGTATGGGAGGAGTAGAAGGAGTGGAGGGAGGGGAGGCTGTGGTTAGGATGGTATGAGAGAAGAATAAATTTTTTAAAAAGACAAAAGAGAAGAGTGAGTGAGAGAGAGAGAGAGAGAGAGAGAGAGAGAGAGAGAGCTGTTCTCCTAGAGGGGCCCATACACATATTAGGCTCCCAGTACCACATGAGGTTTCCAGCATCTCATAAGCTCCAGGGAATCAGACAATTATTTTTGGCTTCATAAAACACACACATGTGCACACACACTCACATGTGAATGCACACACACCACACACACGCGCACACACAAATAAAATAAGAGACAAAGGACAAAGGCAAAGGCAGAGGCAGAAACATATATCCTTGTTCAAATTCTAATCCAAATAGTTTATTCTATTCTCTATTGGCACATCTTACTCACTAAAACTCTCAAAGCATGAACTTTCTTTTCTTGGGAATGGAAGTAATATTATATATTTGTCCATATTATAGTAAGGGTTAATTTTAATTAATCATTTAAGTATTAAATATATTCACAAGTTACATAGCTTAAAATTGTTACAATGGTACAGTAAGAAGGAGATGCTTTCAAGATTTCAAAGAACTCAGGATAGTCATTGAATTCTCAGCTTTTACCAAGCTGTGACTGGCTTTATGAAAGCCATGTTTGTGTTAATACACTTCAGTTAGTCAGTAAAGTTATTACTTAGATGGCTGGATATAAATTGCTTGTAAGTATGTGTGTGTGCATATGCCGCATGTTTGAGTACTTGGAGAGACCAAAAGAGGGCATTGGAGTTACAGCTCTCTTGGAGCTGGAGTTACAGACAGCTGGGAGCCACTAATGTAGTATTGAGAGCTATAAATAAGTTCATAACACTTAGAAGAACAGTAGCTGTTATTAGTCTCCGAGTCATCTCTCCAGCTCCAGGTATGTTATTTAAATAAGAGAGGCTGGAATGTAGATCTGAAGAGAAAAATCTAAGTTGCCATTGTCAATGGCTACAGTGGTGGTGTTAGCTATGGCGGAGTCCCGTACCTTCACCAGCCTTTGTTGAGCACTTCATGTGTGTGGTCCATTATAAAATAAAATAATAATATGCAGTGAAGATTGGAATTATCTCCTAAGATGCTATCTCATGGTCTACTTTGCTTCCCTGAGCCTCAGTTTCTCCATATGCCAAGGAAGTTGCTTGTGAGAGATAAGTTCAAGATAGCATCTACTATGACCTTTTGCATTTAATAATTCTCTAATACCAAAGTTTAAGCAGTAACCGTGACTCCCCTACTCTGGGCAATTCTTTTTAAGAAAAAAAATCCCTTGAGAGATTTTTATATTTATATTATTATAAAGAATACCTAAAGATAATCGCCAAATTTTATTTGTGCCTCAGGAATCCCAAATTGATGCCATCTCCAAACAATGACACTTAGAACATTTGTGGATGTGTCTTTTCTGCTCTCACCTGCTTTATTCTCAGTACAGTCCTCCAAGGGGAGGGCTCATTTTACCCGAGAGATAATTTAATCTTAAAAGGATTAAACTATCTGCTACACTGAAAGGAATTAGCTTGGCAAAGGCATAAAATCAGATTTTCTGTTTTCACCTTCTCTCCTCCCTTTGCAAGCGCCTTCATGACAGTGATTAGGAAAGGCAGGTTCAGGAAAGTGGAATTTAACCTGAGAAGCTGGTACCATTCCAAAAGGCCACAGCTCCTCCTCAAGCACCAGGAACCTCAGAATGGGTTAAGTCCTCTCTGCCTTGGTATCAACAGACATTAAATTCACCTGTGCTTGCTCTGAAATAAATCAGTGTCCCTTTCTGCTCCGCTGTTGTCTGGAAATAATGCAAATGTAAGGGCCTGCACTGGCTTTGTGCTTCCCTGGAAGGATGCACATAATAAATTGTCCCTTAATACTGTTAAAGAGACATTTCCCTCTTACTCAGGAGCTTTTGTGGCTGGACACGGCTACTGACCCATTGAAGAGGACATGTGTCTTGTCACTGGGCCACTTATTCATGTGGCCTCTCATTGCTTCTTGGCTCCTTGCATTACTAAGTTCAAGGATATGTTCTCCAGCTTCTTTGCTGAGGCACAGGACTCGTTGGTAATCTAGATGAGTTTCCTTGTTTGTGCTTTGAATTTGCTTCGCGTGTTTACATGTTTATCTATTCGGATGTTTGGAAGCTGAGGGAAATTGGTTCTCTAGGTCCATGCCATTCATCATTTGGAAGAATGCCAAGCGGTTTCCACAGAGGACAGAAGGCATTGGTCTCCCCTGCAGGAAGCCACTGCTGCTCCTTAATTGTTTGCTGGAGGAAGAACCAAGGGTAAAATTTAAAGTAAATGGCTGGCCATCTTGCGTTAATTCATCAAAGCATGTTTCAAGTCAGTAGTCAGAGCATGCATCAGCCCCTGGCGCCACCACCTTCTACAAGAGTGGAAACATTAGCAGAGCTCCAAGCAGACCGAATCCTTAGGAGGCATTCAGCAGTGCTTGAAAAGCAAAGGAAGAAGAGACTGCGATTTCTATGCATACTCGCGCTCTGTTTGCCACATGGGAAACACCAGTTGTCTGTGACCTAGTTATCAGAGAGAGGAAGCAGGGAAGAAAACCCACAAAGCTGTTTGCTGTGTGGGAATCCCATTCTCTGAGGCCCCCTGCGTGCTGAGAAAATAATTAGCATCACCTAGTTTGACTCTTGTCCTTTTTTGCATAGATACTTTTTGGTAGTGATAAAAATGAATCCACATGAGGTAGCTCAAAATGAAGGACAGGATTGGGGCTGGGAATAGACCATAGTGTAATCCGGGTTTATGAGAAGCTGGAAGTGGGACCTAGAGTGTTTTTAGAAAATCTGTCAGCACAGCCTCCATTGTACACAATCTCTGTCCTCCTCTCCTTTTTTCCCTATTATGTTATTGCTTCTGAAATGGTTTGTGCTCTTATATCATCACTATGGAGATCTTTATTTTTGTTTTTCAGTGTGCGGGCATTCATCTATTCTGTAAATAATTATGGAATCCTACCCCAGAGCTGGAGCTATTCAAGAAGTCAATGATATAACAGTGAACATAGTGACAACACCCCTGCCCTTGTGGAATATACCTCTTGCTAGGGAGCTAGAGAGTAAACAAGACAATAAGTAAAAGGCGCTGTTGGAGAACGGTAGGGGGTTAGAAATAAAAAGATCAAGGGAGGGGGATTGAAATGTTAAGAAGGTAGGCGAGAGCTTGAATAAGATGATGGTGTAAGACCCTACTAAGAAGGGTACATTTTAGTAAAGCCCTGTGGGAGAACAGCCCTGATATGACTAGGGCAACCATAATACTGGGGACGCAAGCATTAGCTGGTCTGCAGAGATTCTGGGGTGGTTTAAGAGCAGCAAAGTAGCCAGTAAGGTCCTGCACAGATGAGTGAAGGGGATCAGTTAATGCCAGAGGTCTGGAGAGGCAGATCGCAAAGCACTATGTGGGTTATGTTGAGCAGTTAATTTTACAGTGACTAGATGAGATGACAAAGGCCACCTCAAGTTGATTGCTTAACTGCATCACCTTCCAAGACCAGAAGTCCTTTCTTGTTACTAAGTCAAATGTCCTAGTCACACATAGAAGGAATCTAAGCAGTAGCGGCCCATGCCTCATCTGCTTCCAGAACCATCCTACATTCCCATCTTTACCAGTCTACCTGATGAATTAGCTTCTTCAAACTACTTGAAGAACAGTGGAGCACGTAGGAAGACAGGTGATGTTGCCAGTGTCTTCCTACATTTGGGTCTTGTCTACATCTGTTCTAAGTGAGTGAGTTGACTGGCATGATTGGATATTTAGGATCAGTGAAAATAATGACCTCTTGAGAAACCCTGATACCTGCAAGATCTCAGAAATCAGAAAGCATTTTCTCTCCTAATCCCCATATGACAGGATACAATAGAGTTATCATGAGTGGCTGTGAGAGGTTGCCAGTCATATTACTAGTAATAGATGCCATATGAAGTTGGACATATTTTTAAATAAATTGGAGTGAATTAAATATTAGCCCAGAATATCATTATTCTCAATCCCTGGAATTTCAACATTCATTTTTTTAACAGGGATTTAAGGTCCGGCAGTGATGGTACTTGCCTTTAATCAGCATTTAGGAAGTAGAAGGAGACAGAGCTCTGTGAGTTCAGTGCCAGCCTAGTCTACTTACCAAGTAAGTTTCAGGACAGTCAGTATTTTTACATAGAGAAACACTGTCTCAAACAAAAACAGGGCTTTACTCTGTAGCTCTGGCTGACTCAGAACTCATTATGTAGACCAGCCTAGCCTTGACCTTGCAACAATCTTCATGCCTTCTCAAGGCTTAGACCACAGGTGTATTTCACCATAGGTGACCCAGAATGTATTTTTGAGTGGAAAAGAAGGGTTGATAGTGTGTCTGGAATGTCAGAACCACACAAAATCTAGGCGTGTACTAGCTTAAACATTTCTTCTGTGATTCTTGGTGGCAAGCAGTGTGAAAACCACATCCGTAAGGAACAAGACTAGAATGGAAGAACACTTGTTTGGAAAATAACTGTCATTTCTCCTCTATATGGTTCCTGCAAGAATAGATATGATGGTCCTGAATTTTTTTCTTCAGTTCAAAGAGCAGTGAACTCATATCAAGGGACAACAAAGGTCTTTTTCCGAGGACAATTTCAGAATGAATTACTGTGCCATTCTCATAATTAAATGCAAGGAAGTTACCATCTGTAAATCAGACATGAGAGAGGAAATTACTAAATATATATTTACAAAGTTCTAATGAATATGCATTTTGTAAATGCACAAATATGTACAATCACTTGATAGACTGTTTTGGTTTCTATCTTCCGAATATTTAATACTACTGTAAATGTTTAATTCATATTTACAGGGCATGATTGAACAGTTTCAGAATTATCCCAAGTCTTGCTAGAAATAAGATTGAGTATTTCTAGTATACCTGTGCACCAAGATTGGCCAACGGAATCCAC
>CAJQZJ010004888.1:9290354-9370982 GCA_907164525.1 Lophiomys imhausi
ACATTTAAATATATTTAACTTTTTGATAGATTGGAAATATTTACCCTATGACATTCATTGCAAATCCTGCCCCTGCCCCCACCCCATGGTTCTTTTTTTATAAATATCTTAAAGATTTATTTATTTATTGTTAATACAGCATTTGATCTGCATGTATGTCTGCAGGCCAGAAGAAGGCCCTAGATCTCATTATAGATAGTTATAAGCTACCATGTAGTTGCTGGGAATTGAACTCAGGTCCTCTGGAAGAGCAATGCTCTTAACCTCTGAGTCATCTCTCTAACCAACCCCATGGTTCTAATTTTTATCTGTTTTAATATTTGCTTCTTGTGGTGAAAATTTACATTTTTAAATTTTTGTTTTGTTTTATTTCTAAACAGGGCTTCTCTATTTAGTTCTGGCTTTCCTGGAGCTCACTCTATAGACCAGGTCAGCCTCAAAGTCAGAGATCCAACTGTCTCTGCTTCCAAGTGTTGGGATTAAAGGCATCCACCACCACTGCCCAGTAAAAGTTCACATTTTTTTTTTTACTTCAAGTTACACCTCCATCACAATCCCCTCCCTTCACCTCTCCCAGCCCCACCTTCCCACTCTTTCTCCTTATCCCAGTAGTATGTCTGAAGGAGGGTTCCTATATCATTCATGTACTTTCACCAAATGGTATATTCTCTATAACCATGGCAAATATAAAAATTTGTACTGACAGAATGTAACTGCAATTTAATTAGCAATTGTATTTATTAATAAGTATAAACTGTAAGATTAGACCAGCAGAGCAGCTGGAGGCTTGGCAAAGCAGCGGGCGGCCTGGCAGGATATCAACCGATGGGCCTGGCCCGTCTTAACCTGCAGCCTGATTTAACCTGGGGAAAGACTAAGGGTGGCCTACACCACCTGTAACCTAAACTCTGTTAAGTAATATAAGTTGTTATATTAGGCTGGTAAAATTACCATTGGCTTGGCGGGAGATTTGCCAGAGTTTGATAGGAGTCCAGGAGTCCAATAGCCCTGGATTGTTTGGACTGACGGCATATAAATTGCCGCAGTCCTTTCCCCAATAATTAAATACACCAAGATCTTTTAATGTTTCAATGCTTAACCCTTAGCTGGGCAGACTCTCAATTAGCTACTCTAAGTTAACCCGGATCCCCTAAACCCAAACTGCCATGTACCTGTGATTACCTTCCAGCATTCTGAAACAATTCTATCTGTTTCCATGTCTCCTGGTGGAATGAGCTAATCCTTTATGTAGAACGCAGGGTTTATGTTCTAATCTGAGGAAGTCCCACCTTCCTATACTCTTTCTGCCCAGCTAATTGGCCATCAGCGACTTCTGTTAACAAATCAAGAGAATGCCTCAAAAGGGACGGTAACCAGATCTCAGCATTGAAATCAGTCTATCAGACCTACCCAACAACAGAAGTACAATGTAAGTAATGTAAGTGTGATCCTGTACCATTTTGCCACATATGTGGATTCATAAAGGAACATGCATAAGCTATCACAAATAATGTCCCATCAATCCCCATCAAGAACACTCTACCCCAATTACTTTTTTTTTAAACAAATAACAGTGCTCTACATGGTTTCTACTTTAACATACTTTGTAAGCAAATCAAGATGTGTTGTGGTTTGAATAAGAAATGTCCCCCAGAGCCCCATATATTTGGACTCCCATCCTTCTTGGAAACATAAGACAAAATAAATTATTTCTTCTACAAGCTGCTTTTGGTCACAATGTTTCATCACACAAACAGAAAAGGAATTAATACAGCATTGTGATTTTTGTTTAAATCATCAAGCACAATACAGAAATTTCAAAAGGAGAAGGAAAGTGTACAGAATTACACACACTTATATTCTTTCTATACTCTACCTTCCTTCCCTTCTGCCTAAGATTCCTTTTTTATCATTTACTTCTTGTTTAAAGAACTGTATTTTGCAGGGTCAGCAGCTTCTAAAACTAAGAACTGCCTGGACAGTTCCCAATTTCTCTCCATACATTAGAGCATCAATCTTCAGTCGTTTGGCCTGTTTCTCTGACAGACATTAATTGTAGAGCAGGAATTATAAAGGACTTGCCTACCCTGTCTTGGCAGAGCTAGGCTGTCGGATTATCTGCTTCCAAGTTTTGTCCTTTTTGGACACCATGCTATCTACAATTGAAGCAAGGGGTTTTTCTTGCCAAGTGACAGGCTTGACACTAATGCAACCATCTCCAATTGGAGATTCTTCAATGCTAATCAGAAATATTTATCCTTTGTAAGTCTCTGACGTGATTGAAGACTAGATAGTTATAGTCTCATAGTTAAACTTTGGGTTATTTAGGAATTAAGAGGATGTTCTGGATCTAAGAAGACATTTTTAAAATGGTGATGCAAGTTAGGGTGGAAGCTGAGTTGGATACAGAACTTCAAACTCATAGAGATGGTTGCATAGTAGAATATTAAAGTCAGTTGCCAAATATGTATGAGCTGGACATTGGGAATGTATGCTAAGCCTTACAATTTTCATAATTGTGGCCTAATTAATTTTGTGTTTTGTATTGTATTTGTTGTTATATGAGAAAGAGCCATTTGTTGGACTGAAAGGGGGAGCTGTTGTGGGGAAAAGATATACCTTAAACTTGAAAAAAAAGGAAACAGATGGGGGGTGTGAGGGGGAAGAGGGTGGGAGGGTGAGAATGGAGTGGGGAGTAGGGAGGGGATTGTGATTGAGATGTAACTTGAAGAAATGAAAAATTTTTTAAACACAAAACTGTATTTTGAGAACTTCCTTTTTTTTTAAGGAATGATTTTTCTTAATGTTTATTTATTACTTCAAGTTACATCTCCATCACAGTATCCTCCCTACACCCCTCCCAGTCCCACCCTCCCACTAGCTCCCCCTTCTCCCAGAACTCATAATTCTTTCTTTTTATAATTATGCCACAATTATGAAAATTATAAGGAATAACATACTTTCCCAATGTCCAGTCCATACATATTTGACAAATGATATTAATATTCTATTATCTATCTATCTCCATGAGTTTAAAGTTCTATACCTAACTCAGTTTCCATTTTAACTTGCATTACAAACTTTAAAAAAAATCTTCTTAGACCAAGAAAATCCCTTTAATTCCTAAACAACTTAAAATTTAACTGTAAGACTATAAGTATCTAGTCTCCAACCACATCAGAGACTTGAGAAAGATAAATATAACTGATTATGCAGGAAGTGCAGAGCCAGCAGCTTCCAAAACTAAGAAATGACCGACAACTGGCTGCCTGGACAGTCCCCAATTTCTCTCCATACATTAGAGCATCTATCTTCAGCCTCTTTGCCTAGAATCTCTAACAGACATTAGTTGTAAAGCAGGAATTATGAAGGACTTGCCTACCCTGTCTTGGCAGAGGATGAGCATCGAAGAATCTCCATTTGGACATGGTTACATTAGTGGCAAGCCACTGGGCAAGAAAAATCTCTTGCTTCAACTATAGACAAAATGCTATCCAAAAAGGACAAAACTTGGAAGCGAATTTCCTTTCTTGATAGATTCTTTTAGTTTATTTTCTCTTAAAATATCTTTATTTCATTGTCATTCAAGAAGGGCATTGTTCTCCCAGCCTTTTGTTGTACTTCCTTTTTCCTCTCACAGCATCCTCTCTAGTTTCCTAGAGTAATCTCACACTCTCACCCTGAAGTCTGTGTTTTCTGCTGGTGCTCTCCTTGACTGCCATCTTTTCCTTTATGCTGCTCAAACTGAGACATTTCCATTGCTGAACCTTAAGTTTCAGTGAATTTTACTCTGCTGTTGAGAATGCCCAGGAAATTATTTATTTTATTATTTTAATTTCTACTTATCTTTTTTGTACCTTTTTAATTTTTTTCATTTTATTTTTTCCTTTTTTATAATCTATTTTTTATTTGTTTGTTTTGTTTTTCGAGACAGGGTTTCTCTGTATATCTCTGGCTGTCCTGGACTCGCTTTGTAGACTAGGCTGGCCTCGAACTCACAGAGATCTGCCTGCCTCTGCCTCCCAAGTGCTGGGATTAAAGGCGTGCACCACCACCGCCCGGCTTTTATAATCTATTTTTAACTGATCACCGAAATATTTTTTAAATGAGAGCTTTAAAATGACTGTTAAACAATGCCTGTATCCCTGTCATGTATGTTTTCATGTCTGTTGATTATATTTACCTACTCAACATTTTCTTGGTTCTTTATAGAATGAGTGACTTCTTTACTGAACTTTGGGCATTTGGGATTGTGAGATTAAATGTTCCGTGTTATCTTCTTTCCTTTCTTACAAAGCCATCAAGAACAGTAGAATATCACCCCAGAAAATTTGGCAGAGATGGAAGCGCAAACAACCCTATTGGTTGCTATCTATACTCCTAACAGGAGATTCTCATTATTCCTGGATGGGTAGCTATTCATCTCCAGTCAGATTGTCTCCTGATACCACCCTGGTTGTCCGTGGGTGATAAGATGGGAGGAAATAGGGAGTGTGGAAAATATGGCTTAATTGCTTCAAGGGAAATTAAAATGCCAATATGTTGTCTTCTTAATGTCCTCTATGGAAAGGAGTAGTGGCTTTTCCTACAGGTTGGCAAGAGTGGGCATCCAGGTTCGCCATGGCACTGACTGATGAGATGAGGTAGGACTATGATTTTGTCTGTGGCATTTGACAAATGAGGACTGAAACTTTCCTTTCTTGTTAAACTGTTCTTTTCTGATCTTCTAGATGGAGAGAAACATCTTCTCTTGAGAATTGTTGTCTCCTTTCTACATGTATTGCCATTTTCAAGGTTGCTAGCTGCTTCTATTCATCCTGTGATTTATGAGAACAACAAAAAGGGGACGATATGAAACCCTTGGATCTTGTTGCCATATCATTCACTTGAGTCTCACACCAATCTTCCTGGTTTTCTCCAGTTTTCAGGGCTTTCCTCTTGGATTTAGATATACTTTCTAAAGCTTTTTGGATACTCTTATGAAGGGCTATGGACAATTTGTTCTCTGTTTATGACTGAAGGTGTCTAATAGTCATGTTGGAGTACAGGAGGAAATGTCACAGCATTAAATTAAGAAAGATTAAATTTTCTGCCAACTGTAAATACTATTATACATATATTCACTTGATCACAAGTGTGCAAGAAAAAAGACTGATATATTCAATATGTAATGAATATTTAATTAGTAAAACAGAATAAGGAATGATATACTATTTCCCTATTTTCCAGAATATACAAATTAGAAGAAAAGAGAAATGATTTAATCACTTAGATAAGTACAGATCTTAATATGTGTTGGGGGAGGGTTATATGAAAAGTTCCATGCCAGGCAGTCTTTGAATGTCACATGTTCATAAACCTGCATCATAATCCCCACAGTCTATGACATTTAGACTAGCACTGCTTCTCTGGTATTGAAACAATCAGATATATAAATAAAGATAGTAATGTGGTCAGGAGAAAGAAGGGCTGTTTGCTGTTGAGGGAAAAAATAACAATAAATTGAAATTGACATCCATGATTATATTAAAAATCAACTGTAAATTTGTTCATTGTGTACACATTCTTTTCAACAGAACTACAAAGTGTGTACTGGATTGCTTCTAGCAGCTCTTTGGAAGTCACCAGATGTGGTTCAAGCTGAAATAATAGAGGGAGATACAAGTTAATTACATAGCTACCAGCAAAATCACACACTTTCTGCAATAATAACGTGGTAAATAAATACATGCTCCCTCCATGGGAAATGGTGGCAATTATTAAGAGCACTTGTTCACACCATCATATTGCTCACTGGTAATTGTGCAATTAAACAATGGCAGTGTACTAAAGTGGATATTTCTGTTTCTCTGTTTCTCATGCTATATGAGATGCATGTGAAAAGCACGTATGGGAAGTTTCAAGCAAACACCTCATTGTGTGGACATTTTGTTGCCATTGTTGTTATCAAATCTTAATCTTGAAACATTCCTAGAACAAGGCTCTGACTTTTAATAACATACATCTATTTTTAAGCAATTGCCAACATGTAATTAATTTCCAATGAACTGCTTGTTCATTAGATTCATAAAAAGTTTTTTAAAGATTTGTGAGATATTACTAACCTGAAATGGACAGGTCAATTTTGACAGGTTCATGTCCATGTTGTTTCCCAAGAGCTCATATTTCAACTAGGAAGTTGTTCATCCAAATATCAAATAAAAGGCCATCAAGAGATGTCTCTGTAGGTAGAATGCTTGCTCTGCATGCATATCTGATGTCCTTCTCTGGCCTCCACATGTATACATATAAAGACACACACACATGTATGTGCACACACAACAATTAAGAAGCAACGACAAATATTGAGTAATCAAGTCTGTAGACACAGAGATTAAAAAGGTATCAGATCATTCAGAGCTGCAGTTACAGACATTGGGGGATTGCTGGACTTATTCTATTCTGTGGGTACTGGGAGCTGAATTCTGGTCTTAACTGTTGATCCTTATTTCCATCTGCTTCTAGCCTTTGAATTTCTGTTTCCTCATCTATAAAAAAAATTGTAAAGGGTTTATTATGAGGCTTGAATGAAAAAATGTATGTGAGAGGAGTTGTAAACCAAGCGAACACCACATTCACAGGGAACATTCTTATTAAGGTGCTGCTATTTCAACAGAAGCAAATTAAGACTATCTTCAAAGATGTCAACATTATGTCAAGGCCTCTGATCAGTAGCTGGGAAAAGAATGAGAGAATCAGTGTGATTCTTTCTCAGAGGTGAGGAGAGTGAGAGTGACCTAAGATGCATACCATAGACAATCTTTTGAGTAAAAAAACAAAAACAAAAAGCAAACAAACAAAAAGTCCTAGACACAATGGCTCATACCTAGAACCAAACCTCTATAAACATGAAACATCACTGAAGTTTTGTGACATTTCATACCTCTGTACCACAGCTCAACCCAAAATAAGTTATTTTTTTTCCATTTCACCTGACCTGTTCGTGGAAAAATTACACATCCAATGACAAAGATAGACATTTCCAAAGTCTAACTTCATATTAACAGTTCTATTTCTACCACATTTCTGCCCATCACTCCCATGGTGTGTGTTTTATTTTTTATTTATTTATTTTTAAATTGGTTGTGTGTGTGTGTGTGTGTGTGTGAATTTCACATCATGCACCCAGATTCCATTTATCTCCCCCCCCCCCCCTTGATCAGCCCTCTACCCTTTCAAGATATCCCAACAGAGAAAAAAAATCTCATTGTGGAAGCTGTAGTGTGTCACAGTGTATTCTACAATATTCCCTTTTGTGAATACTTTTTGCTTGCAAATGTTCATTATAATGACTCCTTGGTCTGGTACAAGGCCTCTGGCTTCTGCTATTATGTCAACACTGAAACCTCACTGGGACTCCTCTCAGATATGCTGTTATTGTCCTGTGTCATAGAGATCTTATAGTTTTGGGTCTATGGAACTGGCCTCTTCATGCACTCCAACAGTTCATCCATGTAGATGTTGGGGTGGGCGAGTTCAAATCCCTGGTTCTGGACCTGCAATCCTCACATCCAGAGTTAATCTACTGTGCTGCCCAGATGAGGTGCAGGGTCTGCTCTCCTGAGTGTTGCAGCACATGAGGGACAGGGACAGCTCTCCTGCTCTTGTCACCCTATCAGGGCCAGTTCTCCTGTTCACCACTGGTGATGTGGGCAAAAGAGAATGGAGGGTGTAGAAGTAATTAATTAAATTATTTTCTATTATTAACCTATATTTAGATTATAATTAATAATTTAATTAAACAAATTTTCTACAGGAGGGGATCTCTCTCTCTCTCCCAACACCACCATAAAGCAGACAAAAGGCAAGGCTGAATCTCCCACACTCACACCCTCGGGACTGGCTCACTCACAACCCCACATCCAGGGCCAGCTGTACTGTGCTGTTCAGGTGAGGTGTAGGGCCTGTTCTCCCGAGTGCTGCAGCATTTGAGGGGCATGGACAGCTCTCCTGCTTTTCTGACCCCCACTGGGGCCAGATCTCCTGTCTTCCATTGCTGGTGAAGGAAAACGGAAGGAGAGAGGATCTCTCCCTTGCCAACATTACTGCAAAGCAGACAGAAGGCAGGGCTGGTTCTCCCACAATCACACCCTCAGAGCCTGCTCACCCACAACCCCCAATTCTAGGGCCAGCTGTACTGTGCTGCCTAGGCAAGATGCAGGGCCTCCTCTCCCAAGCACTGCCACTGATGAAGGATAGAGACAGCTCTCCTGTTCTCAAGACCCCAGGGCCAGGTATCCCAACTGCTACAGATGATGAGAGGTAAATGAGAAGAAGGTATCTCTCTCTCATGTATGCCACCACAAGGAGACTAGTGGTAGGGCCTGTTCTCCCAAGCTCAAATCCTTGGGATCAGCTGACTCACAATTCCTAAAATGTTCAGGGCCTGTTCTCCCGAGTATTGCAGCTGGCTAGGGATAGAATCAGCTCTCTTTCTCTCATGCCTCTGAGTCCAATTATCTCTTGAGGACCAGTTGAGGGAATGGGTCAGTTTTGTACAGCCCTCAGACATCAACATGTCCCCTGGTGGCAGCCCAGACCAGGGATACCCACTTGGCTTTTGGTAGTAATGGACTCCTGCTGCTGCAGGGCCATGGACCCAGATATGTCCTCTGGTGACATCTGAGGCCCAGGACCCCATGGTCCTAGGTAGTATCACTGGCTACTCATATCAGGATATTCCTCACTACCCTCAATTATCTAGTTCTACCTCTCTTCATTGTGCCCACATCCTCTGTTTCTCTTTTTATTCCTTTTCTCCATCACTTACTTGCTGCTCTAAGTGGTGCGTGGGTTCTCTCTGTGTCTATGCATATCTCAGGAGTGTTCCACTATGGCACCTGGCAGGGGTCATCTCCAGCATGATCTGACCCTCAGGGCTATGTGCTACCAGACTGGTATTCATCTCAAGCTAGTTCCCTATTCAGACCCCATGGTACCAGTCTGGTGGTTATCTCAGTCTCACTTCTTGCCTAGCTATCCAGAGTGGACATCTGCCTGGGATCCATGGTGACAGGCAGAATTCTTCAAGTCTCTGGCTTGCTTCTTGTCCTGAGAGCCCATGTGGGCTTGCCTGGTACTGGACTAGTGGTCATCACAGGCTATCTCCCTGTGTTGGGCCCCTGGGGCCAAACTGGTGGTGGTCTCAGGCTTGTTTTGTTTTGTTTTGTTTTGTTTTCAGGGAATATTAGGCTACTGATCATTCAGCTGTTTATAGGTCAGAACACTGAATGTAGACATGGCCTCCCTCTTCTCTGCCACCTACTGATGCACATGTGACACAGCAGTCACATCTGCAATCCCTGTAGGGACAGGGTAACTACAGTTTTAAAGCTGTATGTGGTATTACTATACAAACTAAATGGCTATTAGCCTCTATTTTTTATTTGTTATTTTCGAATTTCATTTTAAAAGTCTATATCTTCCAAATACTTCTAGCTGCCTAACCACAAATCCTTCGTTCTTCTAACAAGATTCCAATTTCCACATGAGACCATCACCTTGCCTCTATTTTCCAACAAAGACTTTTGCCTATTACCCCATAAACCAATCATTTTCCATTGAAATACCAACGGTAACCTTTATGGGGCAGAATAGCCCTTATCTCCCAGTGTATCTCCTTCCCACACAGTGTAAATGTCATATCATTGAACTTGTCAATGACAGGGTGAAGAGTTTCAAATGATGGGGAAGAACTCATACATCACATCATGGTCCAAAGAATGAACAACCAAAAGGGTATTGCTCATATCAAGTCACCCTTAAATCATGACATATAAAAACTCTATATTTGTCTTCTACTGTTAGCTTTGAGCTCCTTATAAGGCCTACTGACTTCTCAGAGGTTTTGTTTCATAGACTGTAATATAATACCAATAATGGCAGCTTCCCCAGACTGTTGTGATGAAACTTGAATTAGATAGCAGTTGTCACATGCCTAAAATAGGACCTAGAAACTGGGAGATGAATTAATAGTGGCTTTCCTCTCATTTGATGAAGAGGATTAGGAAAGAACTACACATAACAAGAATCAAAAGTAAGATACTGTTAAAGTTTGATAAGACTCCAAAACTTTGCTCATATAATTTAGTTAAAACTACCATGTCAAAGAAGAGATTAAATTGTTTATTTTCTTATTTGTCTTGCCTGATTCATTTTATATTTTTATTTTTATATTAACTACTATCCAATAACAAACAACTTGGCACCAAAAGCAGAAACAGCATAGCACCCTTCCTTTGAGTGTGTGCGTCTGAGTCTGTGTCTGTGTGTATGTGTGTGTTCAAAGCAAATGGAAAATTTGGGAAAAGGACAGTCATGACCTCCATTCCTTCAGTTAAATGTCATCCTAACCTCATCATTCCTTTCCATGTATACTCACAAGCTCCTGGATTTCCCTCAGTGTAAGATTGTTTGATTTTAATGAAAACTGGTGGGGGGGGGGTAGCTTTCTAATTACAGAACATTGTGTGCTGTCTTGCCTTCTAGTTGCATCTTGGAAACCCACAGGCCCGGCTGGCTCCTCTTCAACAACAGCAATAGATAAGGAAGTAACATGTCTGACCAATCTGAACCCCATCCAAAAGGAAATCCTCTCTGGGCTGGGAGGAAACTCCAAGGCTACCGCTGGCAAGAGAACACAGGGAATAGAGTGGCAGCTCTCTTTGAGGGTAGCAACCGAAACTCAGCAATGTGTAGCTGGCTCTGCCCCCTGTAAAATACTTCTCCTCTCTGGGCCTCAGAATCCTCACCTGTAAAATGAGTTGACAGAAATCATGAGGACGAAGAACCCTCTCAACATCAGGCCAGCAGAGTCTCACAGGTACTTACTCTGGGCACGCAGGATAAGGAAAGGAAGGAGGTCACTACAGACAAAAGGAACTCCCCAGGAATGGTTTGAAAACTTCCTCTAGTTTCCTGGCAAGACCTGCATCAGCCCCCAGTCTTAATTTCTTCTTGTATAAGCATCTGCAGTTTGCATTCCTAGTCAAACAGTCATTCCTTGCTCTTGATCCCACAGCACCCAGTCTATGTGGCTCTGGAAGACACCAGTACAGAGCTGCTCCCACGTCTGTCCCCTCTACTGAACTGCGAGTTTTTTCCCAAGGGACTAGAGTGTAAGCTGAATGAGACTGCAATCCTACCATAAAGAAGCACACAGGTTCTGGAGGATACAGACAGAAAAACAAAATCACTAAAGAAATTCGACACAGACATGAACATGGAAGCAGAGATAAAAGGCTTCATTTGAACAGGGAAAGAGGTCCAGGGAACCTTCCCACAGGCAAGGGCCCTCAAGAGACAGGCTGTGCCTCATTAATCCCCATGTTCTATAGTCTACTACAGCATCTGTCACACTGTGCTATGGAAATGTTCAATGAATAAATCATATCAGCTCCCTGTTTCATTCCCTCTTTTTTTTTCAGCTTTCTGCATATTCTCTAGCAGCATGTCTTAGAACAATGCTTATCACCTAATACATGTGGCCAATACCTTTGTTGAACTATTACGTGAATTAATGCCAGTTAGAGCTGAGCTGAAAGCTATGCACAGCCTCGTTCATCTGTTCCAGCCACACAAATAAGCAAAGAATTCTGCAAATCTATGCTGGAATTTAGCACATAATACATGAATAGAAGGTGTCAGCCATGTGGCTGTGATCAGCTCTAATTCAGAGTTCATCCCTGACATTCATTAATTATTAAATACGTATTTCTTGGTCTACTGTCAGTAAGAGTTTAAATTTGTATCATATATTCAAAGACTGGTGTACAGTTCTGCCCAGCATTAATTCACTAGAAGTTTCAAAAACACTTTTCTTTCGACCACCTACTATGAATTGAGAACTGGTATAAATAAGGGATACCCACAGCCAATATAACAGCAAGGTCCCTTACCTTATTTGATGGGTACACGAGTTTGTTCTACCTCTGGTTGCATAAATCCCTAGTGTAGTAAGAGAATCCTGGGTAGTCAGTTCTTTTTTTTTTTAAGTTTTTAATTTTTTATTATTTTTTGAGCAGTGGCACCATTATTTAATTTATTTAATGCATAGCATCAGCATTAAAAAGCCCTATCATTACAAACAAGCCCCCAATAATTTCCTTCCTCATTACTCCTTTTCACAGGGTCAATCACCCCCAAACTTTATTTTTTTCTTTTATATATATATATATATATATATATATATATATGTACTTTATTTTCTTTTCTTCAAGTTACATCTCAGTCACAAACCCTTCCCTATTCCCCCTTCTTGTCCCACCCTTCCACCCTCTTCCCCCCCCAACAGCTTCCCTTTTCAATCCAACAAATGGTTCTTTCTCTTATAACAGTAAATTCTATACAAAACAGCAGAATTAAATATGCCACATTTATGAGAGTTAAATGGCCCAGTATACCTTCCCAATGTCCAGTTCATACATATTTGGCCCCTGACTTTAACCTTCTACCTTCTAACCATCTCCATGAGTTTAAAGTTCTATAACTGACTTAGCTTTCATACTAACTTGCATCACTATTATAACCATCTTCTTAGATTTAGAACGCCCTCTTGATTCCTAAACAACTCAAAATTTAGCTATAAGACTCAAGCTGTCTATTCTTCAACCACCTCAGGGAGCTGGGAAGGATAAATATATCTGATTATATAGGAAGTGCAGGGCCTGCAGCTTCCAATACTAAGAAATGACAAACCAGTGACTACCTGGACAGTTCCCATTTTCTCTCCATACATTCCAGCATCAGTCTTCAGCCTTTTGGTCCTGTTTCTCTGACAGACATTTATTGTAGAGCAGGGATTGTGAAGGACTAACCTACCCTGTCTTGGCAGAGCTAGGCTGTCGACTTCCCTGCTACCAAGTTTTGTCCTTTTTGGACAGCAGTCTGTCTGCAGTTGAAGCAAGGAGTTTTTACATGCCAAGAGATAGGCTTGCCACTAATTCAACCATCTCACACTGGAGATTCTTCGATGCTTATCTTCTACTTGGAGTAGAATAGGGGGTGCTGTCAGGAGCTGATATGTCACGATATCAAAAACAAATCTAAATTTAAGACCACATCTTTGAATGCCATATTCTGCAGATCTCTTGGGGTTTTTGAAGATGCCCTATCTATCTCTTGTATTTAGATAAGCAAATGTTGCTTGTCTCTTAACAACTTGATTACTGAGTAGCTTAGAGAATATCTGTGATAGACTGTCATAGTAGCTAACAAGGTGACATGCATGCATGACTAGGAGTTTGTTTTACTTAACTATCCTAAACAGTTTAAGACGGTTGGTATCAAGAGGCCAGAGCTTCACATTTCATTTTTAAGTATCTCTAGGTACGATACCATTAGGAAGCGTTACCTTTAATTTTGTATCAATATACAAAGATCTATTCAAATGTGGCTAAATATACTCTTAATTTTGTATCAATATACAAAGATCAATGCCTATGTGGCCCAATACAATCTTAATATAGCATCCATATACAAGGGTCAATACCATTGTGGCCAACTATAATCTTAATTTTGCATCAATATATCAATATCAATACTGACGTAGACCAATACAATCTTATTTTTGCACAATAAACAATGGTCAATACCACTTTAGCCAAATATACTACTAATTTTGTATCAATATACAAAGGTATAAGGGCATATTCAATAATCTGACCCTTCTTCTTGGTCCTTTCTGTGCTATGTCTATGTCTCAATTTTTCTCAAGTCTGTGCATTCCTGCATAGGAGATAAAGAAGGATACAGAAAAGGGAAAGAAGGAATACCCTGGGTCTAACCTCCAAAACCCATTAAACAGGACCATTTAACAACTTGTAATCTCTTCCCCTAAATAACAGAGTTTTCAGTTGTCCTTCAAATAACCAAAAAAAGGTGGGGGGCGGAGAAACACCCTCCCCACCCTCTGGGTATGGGACATCGCTCTCTTAAAATGACTTCCTGCTGATTTGGGTCGTAGTAAACCTGTTTGAGGCCCGAACCAAAATGGAAAAATGGTTAAAAATGTTAATACAACCCTTTTATGTTCAGTCCTTCTGTTCTCAGCTGTTTAGATGTCCTAAGGAGTTTGTAGGCAGAAGCTGAACTTCCAGGCTTTACTGAGGTTCTGGCTGGGGCATTGTGTAGAGCTGAATGGTCTTAGCGATATTGAATTGTTGTGGGTGTAGGCTTTTGATGGAGACAGCTATCGAGGGAGTCTATCAGGCTGAATCATCTGGGTCACTCGTCTTCTTTTGGTGTCTGATTCTGATTTCTGCTGAGGTTTCCGTTGTCCAGTTGTCCCTGGGTTCCTTGAATGGATGCTTTGATTCTCCTGGAAAGATAAGAACAGAGCCCTGCCCTAATCCTCACTCAGGGACAGTCACCCTCTTTTTTTTTTGGGGGGGGGGGTAGGTAATATTTCTCCTGAAGCAAATTTGGGTTTTTGACATTATATAAAGTGTTATCTTTCAATCTGGTTTAAAGAAGAAATGGGTAGTCAGTTCTTAAGTGCTGACTAAATATCATCATGGCCCTCTGAACAGAAGAAACAGAGCATTTCATTGTTTTTGCCTCTGTTGCTCCATTATGTCATCCTTTCCTTCTCATAATTCTACCTCATCTCCCTTCTTGAGTGTCTCCTGAATTTCTTCAAGATTGTACACACCATGCATTAAAGCAAAGCCTTCTCTTAGCTACTGAAACACTAGCATGTGTCCTGAGCTTGGCATGAAGCAAATTCAACAAATGATTGCTATGTGAATACATAACACTTGGGAGGTTTGAATGATTGTATAAAAGCCTTTCCTCTTCAAATAAACCTTCTACAACTCCAAATAATGGATCAGGGCTCTATATCCTTCATCATGTCCAGTCAAGAACAGTCTCTTCCTTCCACTTACCTCCATCATAGTCTAGCTGAAGACCCCCTGAACAAAATGCTGTGGCAGAGTGACATATACAAAGGACATTTCTTGGCAGTGAACAGTGGCTAAACCCAGAATTAGACACAGACAAACCTGGAGTCTTCAGTAAGTTATTGCAGAATGGCCCCTGTTCAGCCTCTGCTCCTCCCTGTTCTGAAAAACTTCTTCAAGCTGAAACCATAAGTAGCTGGAAATGGAAAGTATGTAGAGCTGACTGTCTAAGGGGGAAGTCCAATCCAGAGGGAAAAAATTAGTTACAGGACTAATAACTTACAACTCTTAATGTGCCAAAGAAACCTGTGGACTCTCCACAAGTCAGCTGGCACAGACTCAGTGATGGAAACCTCAGGATAACCAGCCCCATGGTGGCAGTAACACACAGCACCGTAAAATGTACACCAGGATCTATTGTGGGACCTTCCCCTTAGTCTCTGGCAATGTTCCTTACTAGATCCAATGATTCTAAGAAGGACCATGGGAGAGAACCCAAAATGCTTCTGTCCTCCACACCACCCAGACTTGCATGTATTATGGAAGACATTGCCAGTAGTCCAATTTTCCCATCTCGTCTAACTGGACAAATGGTATAGTATCAACCCGACCTGGTTTCCATGGGAACCAGTTGTTTAATCTCTTTTACTTCCTCAGACATTAAACAGGAACAATAATACTCACCTCCTCCCAAAATTGTAAAGAAAAATAATACCTTTTGAGTGGCATGTGTCTCCATGGTGTTATCAAGATTAATATTGATTGTCAACTTGACGGAATGTAGAACCCCTTGAGATATAAGTCTCTATGCCTGTGAGGGGTGATCTTGATAAGAGTACCTGGGGTGGGATGACCTACCTTAAATGAAGTTGACACCATTCCCTGGTCTTGGGTCCTGGGCTATATAAAAAGAAGAAAGAGGAGAGAGAGAGAGAGAGAGAGAGAGAGAGAGAGAGAGAGAACACTGAATACCAGAATTGAGCACCTGAGGTTTGCTTGTACATGCATGTGGTCAGCTTTCACATGTGCTGGCCACCAACCATCACTCTTCCATCATGACAGGGTGAGAACTGTGAGCCACAATAAGTCCCCTTTGCCTTAAATAGCATTTATAGAATAATGCAGACCCATGTAAGGCAATTAAAGTGGTGCTTATTTATCAATGAAAACTGTCTATTTTGCCAAGAATAGGAATAAGATGAGTATAGTATGAGGCAAGGCTTTGCATTTTGAAGAAGTGCTAAGGAGTGTACGAAGAACATTACATGTGTTATATTTATCATTCACCAAAAACTACAACCAAATGTCATTGTCACCTCCATACTCAGGGATCATCGGGGAGATAGATGCCTGAATCCAGTCACTAGGTAAATAATGATTCTTGGGTTGAAATCCAAATGGCCTAATATAGAAGCTAAAGGTCATATCTAAGACTCTGGGCTGGGGTACAAAGAAAAACCTCATAATGTGTGAACAAGAGAACATTCTATATTAGAGAAAGCTTGGGTGGGTGTTCTTTCCAATGCTTAACTTTTCAGGTGAGAAAAGTTTTGAAATAAAAAGTTCCTTGAGGCTTAAGCTATTTTGGCAAATAATTTTGTGAACAAATTTATATAGGTCCTTTGCGATCATAATAAGGCCACCAAATGTTGCATCACACTTGGCATGTGATAGCTGATCAGGCAGTAGTTTTTTTGTGTGTGTGTGCGCTGATCAGTAAATATATGTCTCCCCTTCCATGTACACGCATGCACGTGCATGTATGTGTGTGTATGTGTGTGTGTACATAAGTGTGTGTATGTGTGCAGGCCAGAGTCTCATTAAACCTGGAGCTGGCCAATTTCACTAGAATGTGAGCAGAGAGCCTCAGAAACCTGCCTGCTTCTGCCTCCCCAACACTGAGGGGACAGACACTTGCTTCATTTCTGGGTTTTACATAGGTGATGGGAATCTGAACTCAGAACCTCCTGCTCGTGTAGTGAGTTTACCCAATGAGCTATCTTCAAAGTCTCAATAATATTTTCTTAAAGAATGGCACCTTAGTTTGAAATGTGAAGACTTACCTCCAGATTTCCCAAATGTATGCCTTCTCTGTGGTCACCTCTTCATCTGGAAAAGGCAGACAAGATTTCTGTGCTGCTGAAATGGGAGATTATGTAAACACATGGAGTTACATTCCAACAATTCAGATCTGTTTTGTTTTTCTACAGACCTTTCTGGGATTCTGGTGGCCCAGGAAAGAAAAGCTTGATAGAACTGAAGCCATGAAGAGAAAACAAATGAAAAAATGTTCCATTGTTGCCAGGTTGTCCCGGAGGCAAATGACCATGTTTGATCGCTCCAGTATCTGCAATGCTGAGTAGTTCCTGCTGATTACATGCCTTTAGAGAGTAAGACAGCTCACCAAAAGTGTTTAGTGTAATTGAAAGGGCTGTGGAGACTGAGGTAGGAGAGAAGATGTAGGGTAAAAAAAAAAAATTGCACATATAGTTTAATCTGTGCTACACAAAGAAAGAAAAAATGCACAGAGGGAAGAAAAATAATGCAACATCCAGAAGGAAATAAGCAAAACACAGAATGGCTTCCCTCTGGATCACAGAATAATGAGATATTTACTATTGCTCTGCCCCAGTCAGTATTTTTTTAAATGTCTAAATTTTCTACAGTGATCAACTGTTAACTGATAATGGGTTGGGGGTGTGGGCTAAAGCTACACAGAGCCTAGCTTTAAAAATAAATAAACAGATGCAGACATAATGAGGGGTGTCTCAGAGTGTGAGCAGATTGAAAGTGAAGCTTGTAGCTGCAAGCAACTCTACTTCACACCATTAAGAAGAAAGCTTAGCTCTGGGGCATACTACATTGCCACATTATGAACTTAGACTTGTTTTCTCCAGCCTCCCAGAAACGCAGTACATCTGAGGAAGTCCCATATGCTCCATCAGTGTAGGCTTTTGCAGGGATCATTACCAGCAGAGAGCTTGTCAGGGATTTTGCAAGTCAGACAGGAGCAGCAGGTACACACCATCAGGAACCTCTTGCTGTGGCTGTTGATCCGGGCATGCAGGACTACAAAGAGATGAGCACACCTTGAAGTGCCCTGCACTCCCACATTATCTCCATTCTCAGCCCTTCAGTTTGTTACACATTATATATAAGTGTGATTTCAAAACTCTCAATACATATCTTATGAGGTAAAGAGGATTAGAAGGGGGACATATGGATGAATGAGAAGGGAGATGTAGAGATACCAATACATTTGGTCAGGCATCTAAGAGGAATTGCAGGAATTACACAGGACATTGAATAAGTCACAATTCAATGTCAGTATCCCACAAAATACTTACCTTTTCAGTGAAGGTCTGAACACATCTGCTCTGTCCCATCTGTGTGACTTGCTCTGATTTATGTCTCTGTCTCTGTTTACATCAAAGTCTGTCTATTAATATGAGTTATAGACACATTTTATAGCCTAAAACTTTGCAACAAAAACAGCTATTCTCAGGGCTGAGGAAGTAGCTAGTGTCAGAGGGAATGGCAATGTACAAGGATAGGGCTCTCTTCCTTCTCTGTCACCTTTACCCAAATTGGAGGTGATAGCTCTTGCAATGCCAACACGTCCTTCCACAAAGTCTTTAATAAAAACACAGTACTGCTCCTCTGTCTCCATGCTCACCAAGTGCAAGGCCTGTGTCGTTCCTCCCTACTCCTTCCACTGCCTCATCTTTCCTTGACACTGCAATGATCCTTCACAGGTAATTAGAGTAAGCTTGCCAAATCAGAAAGATCATCACATCACACTCTGCCTAAAAAAGTTCAATGGCTTCCCATCACAGAATCAAATCAGAACTCTGCATGCAAAGGGCATGACTGGTCCCTTCCCCAAGCTGCTTGTCCCCTTTGCTGTGTTCCAAACATACCATTTGCAAACCTACCTAGCGTGTTTCCACATTTGCATTGGCAATTGTCTTTGCACACAACTATTATTCCAACTCCTAGCCTTCTCTTACTTAATTTTTTCCCTTGTTTTTTAGTTCTTATCCTCAAATACACCTTCCTTGTCCCCCCGAAGTTCATTTCTCTGTTATAACATATTACTTACTTTTAAATGTGTTGTTCTTTATGGTCTGTCTCCCTCCACAAAGCAAACCCTGGGAGACCCACAGATACTGACAATTGAATTTAAAGCTGTATCTCTAGGACTTAGGACGCTGAGTAGCAACGTCAATCACGTTCTCCTCAGTGTTTTCATTCAATAATGTTCTCTTCAAATTTTCTTCACTCATTCTTGGAATGAGTGAGTGAACCAAACTCAACTTTAAGTACAACCAAAAACATTCACTGTTCTTTAACAATTTTCTAAGTTCAGTGCCCCACCTCACCCCCCCCCCTTATCAAATGGTGAAGAGAAACACCTTCAAGCTATAATTTAGTCTCACAGCCGACTTCGTGATTCTGGACAAACTTATCAGATTCCCTTCCCTTTTTTTCTCAAGTGGAAGAGGCAAGGGAAAATAAAAGCAGCTACCTCAAAGAGCTATGCTGCTGATTTGATGAGTGTATGTGTGTTGAGTTATTTGGGTTATATATGGCACATATAAAAAGTTCTGTAGATATTGCAGACCTTATAATCACTGCAGCTATATTTGAGCTACATCAGCTGCATTGTGAAACAGTTCTAGAATCTACAAGTCGGATGAGGTATCATCAACATTGCAGTGAGAATGCTGGAGTGTAGCTCACTAATGAGTAATAATGAGACTGATCCATGGAAGGAACGCTGTGAACAAAGGTGAGCTGGAGGATTTACAGTGAAGTACAGAAGGAGAATGAATAGTATTCAATTGTCGTTTCAGGTATTAGAGATAACAGTCCTAGACAACTTGAGGAGTCAAAACTGGTCAACTACCATAAGAATGTTCAGTGAGTGAGCCATGCAAGGCCTAGCCATTGTAACTATATTGCTTACAACCAGAGGAACTTTGGACTCAACCAGAGAAAACAAAATATGGCCAAAATCAAGAGCAGTAATCAGTGTTACCTTGGAAATACAACCTGAGAAATGGGGGAGCACACACGAGGATCCTGCATTTACAAGGAGGTTTAGTGGGGTGGAAGGGTTAGGTGGTAGAGGGTGGGAGGGGGGGACTGGGAGGGGTGGAAAGAGGACACTATGATGGAGATGTAACCTGAAGCAATAAATAAATAAATTAAAAAAATTAAAAAGAAGTATCATAAAGTGGCAGCCTCCAATTCTTTATCGCATGCCATGCAGTGTCCCCTGAAATGTGAATATTCTCTTGTGCACCCCGTGCTCAGCCCCATGGATTTCCCATCTCTTTCCAGTGCTTCCTTTTAAAGATTCTAACTTGAAACAGCCTCCAATATTTGATATGCCTTTCTCCTCCTCCTAAGCTAACCAGCCTGGAAGATAGTGTTGGTCCCTTATAAGTATCTCTGGTCCTTAAAAAAAAAAAAATTAGTTTCTGTTTCTATAATAAGAGTTCTCAACATTCTCTTGCTAATGAAAATGTGCTCTTCTCTGCCATAAAGAGAACGCATTAGAGTTGGAATCCTGTTGCCCTTTACTTATTCTCCCATGAGTCCATCAATCATCCCACAGTAGATATGAAAGAAATACAGAGACCATAGGAACACAGCGGGAGGACAACCGTAAGTCTATAGGCACAAAGGACTTCATGATGGAGTGAGAATGAGGCAAGATACTTTAAGAACTCCACTCCCAGCTCCAGAACTGCTGAGTGACATCCTATCTTATGACTAGGCATTTGTTCTGGAGTCAGACATTTGTCCTTGTGTCATCCACTGCATGAAATCTCCCAGAGTCCAAGCTGCTCAGATGTCAAACCCAAGTGAACCAAGAGGAGGATGTTTTCCAGTGAGGACTTTGGAAAGGCATGGACTAAGACCTTGAACTTAAATGTTGATGTATGGGTGGTCTTTTTCTGGACATGTTATGTGTTGGCTCATTGTCACATCATCTTGGCAGTATCTAACTACAGCAGATATTGTATTGTCTAGAAGGCCAAAAACATTCTTGGGTACATTCCTAAAGGAGTTTGGTGTTGCTGCTCTATAGTTTCTGTTTTCCTTGTAGCTTCATGCTGGATTCTCTCTCTGTCAACCAATGAGTCAAAAGAGAAAGTACACTCACACAAAAAGATTTTAATGGCCCAGGAATGACATGCTATGTATCTTCCCTGTTGGCCATTCTCCTTTCCCTGGGCAGAACTCAAATAACATGGCCAGTTAGGCTGTGGGAAGGCCAGAAGACATAAAGAGACTGGTGGCTGATGAAAGCAACTACCAATCTCCATCCCATGTCCATGACTCTGGGTATATGTCCCTTGATGAGCTTCATCCTGTGGTTCTCTTAGAATAGAAAATCCATACATTCCTACAAAAATGCTATAAACAGTCATGTATCACTAAGCTGCATTAATGACCAATATAAACCCCTAGCCCTGAGTTTAAACAAAGGCATCATGTCGTTGGTAATCATAGAATAAACATGATCCCAGTTCATAAAATTTCTAAGAGCTATACACTCTTTATTCATTCAAGTAAGATCAGTTAAGAAAAGTTTTTTTTTTATAAATACTACAAGTGGAAATTCAGTTAAGGTTGATAAAACAGACTGTTCTTTGCACTCACTCTCTCACCAAGCAGAAAGGAAAAAAAAGACACTCCGGATACCTGCAGGGGCTTCATTCTATGTATAAGATACATAAATACTGAGATAACAAAAGAAGCATTATATCCAAGTTCAAAAAAGATGAAGCTTTATCTTTCCATCAGGTCAAAAGGAAAAAACATACCAAAAGGACTAGTTGGGATCTATTTACTGGAAGGGGGATGGGAAGCTATTACAATGAAAATTAAACACTGAAAGTTGAACAAATTTTAAAAAAGAAGTTTACAACCTAGAGGTCTTTCTTATTACCTGATCTTTTTTTTAATTTTCAACAAAATCTTGTTAATTCAGGGTCATCAGGAATAAACCAGTTTCACAAGATCCACAGTGAGGCATCATAACCCAGGGCACTGCCTGAGAGGGACAGTGAGTCTAACATAAAGGTTGGGTTTTTCTTTTCCCTTTCTTTCTCTCTCCCTTCCCTTTTCCTGATTTCTAATCCAGGGCCCTGTACTCTCACACATTATCATTGAAAATAAAAGTATCCTTTAGTAGACACACAGAAATAGCCATGGAGAGCTCCTGGTGTGCTCCAAAGCAAACAGCAGCCAGGGACCCCTTTGCTCACAAGGACACTGAACTGGCCACTGGCTCCATGGGGGCCCCTCCAGGGCTGTAGGAAACAAGAAAGCCACAGGATGCACACTCTCTCGAGATTGCTCCATCTAGCTCTCAGGTGAAAAGTAACTTTGAAGCCACAACACGGTGACACCAACAAGCAGCCTTGTGAACACTGTTGGCTCCATCAAGCTTAGTAAATGAATTAGACACAGAAGAGCTGACTGAGACTACAGAAGTTCTTTATGGACAGCCCTAGAAAATGCTGGCTCATCTCTGGGATCATGTTCCCTGGTACCCCCAGCCTATGCCATTTGTCATCTTGACTCTTAGACAGCTGGAGCAACCAGCTAGCTCCTTAAGGAGCGAAGACAGTGGGGCATATGATACACATATGGACACAGTACTCTGCCTAGCCCATCAGCAGGCTTTCAAGAGATAGGATGTATGGTGGAATACACATTTATTATGCCTCATATGAGCCAAACATTCCGAAAAGGAAGGACAGCTGTCACAGCACATTCTGCAAGGGGATTTCCTTTCAGGTGACAAGGGCACTAATGGAAGTGGGAAAACAAATGAAGTTCAATTTGCCTTGGCCCTAATGGATTATGTCCTCACCCCTAACATGACATATCTGTGCCTGGTTCCGAGTCACTGAAGAAAACTTTCTACATCCACCCCTCTCTTTCATATCCCACCAATAGGAGACTTTCAGTTCATCATTTACCATGTGTCTGGGCTTGTCCATGATTCCACTTTCTGTCTTTTGGTGTGACTCACCCTCCATTCCACCTGTCACTCTCCCATTCATCTATCTTCATGTACAATTGCTAATGCTATTCTGTGACAATTTCCTCCAGTGTCAAGAGGCTAGGCCCACCTCTCTGCAGTTATAATATTCCTTGTGTGTTATTGCTGAACATGCATCACACTCTGTTGAAGTCATCTGTTTTTGTTACCCTGACTGGTCTTGGAAGTGTGATGTTCAGGAAGCACACTTAATTCTTCTGTTTCCTCCATGGGCAACTACTACAGTGAATGACAAGGGGCACATATTTAACAAATGGCTTTGGAGTTGCTAAACCTCAGCTGGCAATCTGGGTCACAATGAAAGAGGAAATAGAAGCCCAGAATGGTAGCCCAAGTACCAAGCTACTACTCTGTGCACTTAGGACCCTGAACATATAAACAACCATTAGGGCATTTTTTGTTTGTTTGTTGTCTTCTTTAGAAAGTGAAAGTGATTTATGTACACATAAATAAAGTCATGATTAAATAGTCGAATTCAGAGCTTAGAATATTGTTCAGTGGTAAACATTCACATTGCATTGTGAGACCATACGTTTATTTCCCAGCCACACCCCCCAAAATATCCCCTAATTTTTGTAACTAATTATATCAATTGTGAGTCAATGAAAGCCTGAAAAATTTGCACTATATGCCTTCAATGAGACTGATCTAATGCTGCTTAGTGATAAATCAAGAGAAAGAAATGATTCTAGCTAGCGGCCAATGACTTAAGAAGACCTTGATTATCAATCAATGCGCTAAAGCTTCCTTTAAGCATCCAGAGGGCAGTGTTTGTATTTATAAACATTTGCAGTAGTTCAAAGGTTCATATGGCTCATCGATCTTCAGTCGTTTGGCCCTGTTTCTCTGACAGACATTGATTGTAGAGCAGGGGTTATGAAGGACTTACCTACCCTGTCTTGGCAGAGCTAGGCTGTCGACTTATCTGCTTCCACGTTTTGTCCTTTTTGGACAGCAGTCTGTCTACAGTTAGAGCAAGGGGCTTTTCCTACCAAGAGATAGGCTTGCGACTAATTCAATCATCTCCCACTGGAGATTCTTCGATGCTCATCTTCTACTTGGAGGAGAATAGGGGTGATGTCAGGAGTTGATATGTCTTGATATAAAAAAATCTAAAGTTAAGAAAACATCTTTGAATGCCATATTCTGCAGATCTCTTGAGGTTTTTGAAGAGGCCCTATCTATCTCTTATATTAGGGTAAGCAGATGTTGCTTGTCTCTTGCCGGTTTATTTCTGATTAGCTTAGAAAGTAACTATAATAGGCTGTCATAGTACCTAACTGAATGACTGGCTTGCATAACCATTAGTTTGCATTTCTTAATTATCCTAAACAGTTTATGACAATTAGTAGTAAAAGGCCGAAACATCACATTTCATTTTTTTTCTTTACCTCCTAACCCTTCCATCCCATTTCTCTGGGGTGGGGTGTCCTTATATAACAGTCCCTCATCTCAGTTGAGAGGTTGTATGAGGGCCAAGAGCCTCCTCATTTATTGGGGGTCTACGAAGCAGTACCATCAGTGAAAAGTGTCTCGTTGCCCGGGAGACAGAACTACTAAACAAACCAATAAGCAGACAATAGATAAAAAAGATTAAAAATAGAAAAAAATATAAAATATATATAAAAAATAAATAAAAATTAAAAATGAAAAGTCTATGTCCAAGTTCCCTTTGGTGTGTCAGTTGTAGTATCGATACCTTCTACTATCGATGCAGTAATGTATGGAGAGAAAATGGGAACTGTCCAGGCAGCCACTGGTATGTCATTTCTTAGTTTGGGAAGCTGCAGGCCCTGTACTTCCTATAAAATCAGATATATTTATCCCTCTCAGGTCTCTGAGGTGGTTGAAGAACAGATAGCTAGAGTCTCATAATTAAATTCTGAGTTGTTTAGGAGTCAAGAGAGTGTTATAGATCTAAGAAGATACTTTTAAAATTGTGTTGCAAGTTAGTATGAATGTTGAGTCAGATACAGAACTTTAAACTCATGGAGATGGTTAGATAGTAGAATGTTAAAGTCAGGTACCAAATACATATGGACTGGACCTTGGGAATGTACACTAAGCCATATAACCCTCATAACTGTGGCCTAATTACCTCTGTTGTTTTGTATTGTATTTATTATTATAAGAGAAAGAGCCATTTGTTGGACTGAAAGGGGAAACTGTAGGGGGAAATAAGATATACCTTAAACTTAAAAGAAAAAAAAAGGGGAAGAGGATGGGGGGTTGAGGGTGGGAGGGTGGGACTGGAGGAGGAATAGGAAGGGGACTGCGATTGAGATGTAACTTGAAGAAATAAAAAGTAAAGGAAAAAAAAACCCCAAAGGTTCTTATGGCTCACTCTTAAGTTCAGCACCTTTATGGAGATTTCCCTGTAGTAGAGTTTCTCTTCTCAAACCAACATTATTGACTTGAGATGAGCATGTGCTCTATCTCCCTTAGTTAATAGCAGTAACAGTGATAGCAATGGCGTAAGAAATGTTGGTAGACATGTTATGAAAATGTACATTTACTGAAAGTAAATTGATAGCTTTATCCTGGCCAGAGATTTAACTCATGGCCCACTAATCCTCAAAACCCAACTAGAAGTAACTTGTCACCTTTTATTCCAAAAACATTTAATGAGCTGTTCTGTGTATGTGATGGGGCAATAAAAAACACCAGCAGGATCATGCCAATCATGATGTCTGGTGTGAAAAGAAAAAAAATAGATGCACATAAATAAATAGCAATTATTTTTTTCATAAGTTTTCTCAAGACTTATAACAAAAAAGCGACTGAAATGTGACTTCATTAGTAGAAGCATTATTCTTAATCTAAGTCTACCAATGAGATGATAGAGGCCCTGGTGAGGCAAACAACTTCAGATCATACAGCCACACACTGAGAAAACCAGGCTTAGACTCAAATCTGCCTAAAGAGAAAACAGAAAACAGCCACATAAAACAAAAATTAGAATAGAGCCAAAATAAATCCTAAGCCTTTATTAGCTTTTTAAGAATAGGACAAAAGTCAGCATTTGGATGAAAATGTTATAGAAATTTTAACACGGCTACAAAAACTTAAATTGGTCTAGAAGTGTGACTAAGACTCAGACAGGTAGGAAGCAAGAAGGAAGATGCAAGTAGAAAAAACAATGGATAGTTTCAGTGAGCTTCCTAAGTGCCAAGTGTTAAGGAAGACATTTTCTATGTAATTTTTCAGGAAATTCTGGAAAAATTTAAATGAGCAAATATAAACTTAAATATTCATATTTTTATTTTAAACATGAGAAAACTGGTATTCAAGCAGGTTAAGTGTCCATTTGAGGCGACACAATTGGTAACTGATGATAAGGAGCATTAAGCATGGAAGCAAAACTGGCGTGCTGTATACAAGATAGACTAACAGCTAGAAACTGATAGTGGGGACTAGTGAGAAGTATAATTGAAAGGGGTAGTAAACACATGAAAGTTTAAAAAAAACACTGAAGAAGATAAGAAGATACATAGGGTATTGGAATTGCCATAGGAAACAATGAAGTTACAGCAGGTTCATAGGTAGGAACGTAAAACTCATAGACAAAACTGAAGCTGTCTCTGACCTCACTCTCACCTTGAAATTATCCTTACCAAGTCTGGATCCTCCAGCATCTTCTTTAGGCTGCATTAAAATTGCTGGTATCTCTTCTCTTCCAGACTGGCTGTTCAATAACACAAATTATGTCATTCAAATTTTTATATCCTCTTGTCACTTGTCACAAGACCGAGCACAAAGGGTCCCAGTTATATCTGAGAAAATGACAACCATTAGACAGATGAACATAGTGGAAATGATAACATCAAAGCAACTAGCTCTGTGCAAGATGAACATAGGAGACCAGACAAGGTGGCCTGGTTAGCAGAGACCATGAGAGCAGAATCTGATTCTACCAGAGAGAAAGTGAGGATCATTATAATGACAATAGAGAACACTCAACTCTAGAGAGGGATGGATGGATGGGAAGACATTACTCAGGTGACAAAAAAGTGCTGAATTTGATCCTTAGAACATATGTAGAAAACAAAGACACTGGATGTGGAGGTACATACTTGTAACTGTAACACTGAGTAGGTAGAAGAAGATGGGTCTCTGGGGTTCACTGGCCATCCAGCCTCACCTAGTCAGCAAGTTCCATGTCAATTAGAGACCCTGTCTCATAAAATTTGGTGGGCAGCATCTGAGGAATGACACCTGAAGTTATCCTGTAACATCCACATGTATGTGTACATACACTGCACAAATACACGAGAGAGAGAGAGAGAATATGAACCAGGATATCAGAAAATAAAGAATAATGTAGAATACAATATGAAAATGGTCTCAAAATTAAGAATAATGGCAATGAAATTCCAATGGAGTTCTCTCTTTCTCTCTGTCTCTGTCTGTCTGTCTGTGTGTGTGTGTGTGTGTGTGTGTGTGTGTGTGTGTGTGTGAGATGTTTGTATTTGTGTATGTAGAGGAGGGGAGAGAAGGGGCTATTATAGGGATGTAAAATGAATAAATAAACTTAAACTTAAAAAAAGAGTAGTCTTCATCCCTCATCAAAGAAACTTTTTTTTAATTGACAGAGATCATTACAGAAAAACAAATAAAAACAACCAATCAAAATGCAGAGTTATAGAGCCAATTCCTGGCCAGTACCAATAGATACAAAACACATTAAGTCTCAGAGAACATTTTAGAAGAGGGGGAAAATTTCAAAAATCAGATGAACTGTGAGTATATGTCTCCTAGGAAAGTAAAGTTTTATTGGAACACAGCCCCTCTGGTGATCTAAGGGATCTTTTTGGTTGTCATAGGACCATCATAATATGATTAATTGGTACAAATTTTTCCTGACATATAAAACAAAATGTCAACAACTTAGCCCTTAACAAAAAAATGTTTTCCAGCAAAGAATATAGTGATGTGCCCCCCCAGCAGAGTATCTAGTAACAAAAATTGAACCTTAAGATAAGAAATAATGGCTTCAATTCCTTTCTGTGGGGTTTGAATTTTCTTCTGTAGGCAATGAAAACCCACCCTAATAACCTCACATAAAAAAACTATTCTCTGTATATGCATATAGGTAAAACATAAAGTGTCTACCAATATGGCCTTGTATAACATGAATGTTTCATTAGCCAAGTTCTGTTCTGACTTCAACTCAGTAAGAATTAGGAATGATGCAGAGTTCATGAGTCCACCCACTTGAAGCGTGCCGCCTCTCTAGATGTAAGGGCTCTCGTGTCGAAAGAAAAGAAACAAATCCTGTTCATAGGTTTGTGATAAGCATAAAACAACCTGCTAAAGGCACAGAACACCTTACAAATGCTAGAGATCATCTATTCACTCACACAGCAACACAAACAAATCAGCCTCAATAACAAGTACATGGAAGGGGATTCAGAGATGAGTGAAACTGAGGTGTGAAGTCTGGAAGCAAAGTTGGTAGGCCAATCACTGTAGCATGTCTACACAGAAAACCAAGTAGAGAAATACTCATTCTACTTAGGGATACCTGGAGGCATGCAGAAAGCATCCCTCCCCCCCCCCCCCAAAAAAAAAGTCTCCTACAACTGGAAAAAAAATCAGCCTGAGAGGGGATCAAGCTTTCCATATTTCCACACAGCATGTACAAAGCCCCCAGTTTAACATGAGCCAACTACAGATGCAAACATAAATAGTGTATATGAAACTGTGGGGGAAAATGATCAGCCAGTGAAATAGCTGGCTTCTAAGGATGAAACTAGCATGGAACACAAATAGTTCAGTCAACCAGGCTGCTAAATTGAGTTTCCAAGTTTCCTTCTTTCCATGAAAGAAGAGATCATGATGCACCATTGGTCATGGGAGAATTTACCATGATCCTCTCTTTCCAGGGAAGGGAAGATTGCCCTTCAGTCATCATTCTCCAGAACCCTGGGCAAAAGCACCTGGGCCAGAGACAAGAATAACAGCACATCAAAGACCCTGAAATAATCTCCTAAGACTCCTATCAGAAAGTGGAAGCACCTAGGTCTGTGCCAAGTGTCACATTCCACATGCCTGGACCATCTCCAGGAATGATTTGGGCAGTCAGTATCTATCCAACTGGAGAAAGTAGACAAGTGATCCAGAAAAGGATGAAGAGAGAAAGATAACTTCCTGGTTTGTACTGCATGGTGAATCATAGCTTTTGGTATTCTCATGCCTACCCAATTTTCAGTGACATTTTCTCCTTACAAGAAAGAACTCTGGGAAGTAATTTATATAAAAAATGATGCCACTGGGAGGATGGTCACATGACCCACTGGCAATGCTAATGGGACCTCTTGACCAAAAGGAACAGTTTCTAAATTTTGTTCCTGAAACCTGGGATTGTCATAGGAAAGAGAATGCAAACATCAGATGACAGTTTGGTCTGAACAGAAGTCCAAGACAGACAGAGTGCCAATTGAAGTGGTATCAGTCAATAGGACAGTATGGCCCTCATAGACAGATAAATGTGGGTCTAAAACTAGACTCCAATCTCTACCTCCTCTATGACTTTTGATCATGTACTAAATCTTTCTGAGTCTCCTTTTCTCACCTATAAAATAAATAGTGCATTCTCATTAATAAGTAAAATATTTTGTTAATTGCAGTATTTAGCAGCAAAGTTTCTCTTGTCAAAATTATACATTGACTAAGTATATGAACAAGATAAACTACCAGATAATTTATTTAACCAAATACAATTTTCTTAAAAAATAGCCATTAAGAGTCACATTTGAAAACCTTAATATATTTTTTAAAAGCTTAAGAAAATAGTTATTTATAAAATAAAATACTTACTATAGATTTATACAAACTTTTTAATTAATATACAGTAGTTTTTTGTAAATTTTGTTAAATGTGGATATAAACTGTTTAATTGATTTGCTAATCAGAAGAAGCCTAAAACAAAGTCATTTCAATATCTTGGTAGTTAACACAGACCAGCAAGTGAATGGCAAAGTAAACAAAGGTTTAGAAAATACCTCATTAAAAGTATTTTGTAAAAGTTAATTTCTGTTTTAATGATTGCATTATGGGCATATAAGGCATTAATTAGAGGAAACTGGGTTAACAATCAATGAAAGCTGTACTGTTTTCAGTTCTTATGTGAGCCTAATTTTATTACAAAATGAATATTTAAAAAGAAAGACAGACAAGCATCATATTTCATATTTGTCATCTTACCTACTGTGAGCTTAAGGCAAAATCAACTTGAGTTCATGGACTACCTGAGGTACATAGCAAGGTCATTTCATAAAAGAATAAGAAAGGAAGTAGGAGGGAAGGAAAAAAGGAAGGAAGGAGGGAGGGACAGAGGGAGGGAAGAAAGGGTTAATTTGATGTTACTCATGAATATCTGAACAAATCATGATTGAACCAATCTATAATTGTATAAACAAACACAGACCAGTTATACATCAAATCACTAATTAGAACAAAGTTGGAAAATATTTTTAAGCTAATATCGTATATGATGACATGAGTGTGGGAAGATGAAACAATTCAGAATCCTGCTCAAAATGTGTAAGTATCAACATTTCCGGAAAGCTTTCAACACTGCTAAAGTACTCAGAGCAGCTTGATGTGCTGGGCCTGCATAGGCTTGGATATGTCATCTCTGTCATTCTCTGTAAAAAGAAAAACATAGCTAATTAAACTATTTAACCAGCATTTATTATCAGTAGTTGGTTTGGCAGTTGTTAATCTTTAAACAGCCATTATAAATAAGTACACAGATACCATGTGGATATTAACAAGCCTTGGCCTGAATTGTGCAATCCTAGCCCATCTAAGCTAGTTCTTAATTCTATTTCCCAATATATAGACCCCATATATAGATACGTCCCCTTGGACTTCCATTCTCCACAATATGCCAATGTTCCTGGTCATGTGGAATGAGGTTCTTTTTTCTAACCCATGGCGTGTGTCTTCTTCTTCCTCCTGATGATGCCTGGAATGCCTTAATTCTCTGTCTAAAGCGCAGGCTTCCTGTTCTCATCACAGGAAGTCCCACCTTTTACTGTCTTTGCCCAATCTCAGGCCTCGGCATTTTATTTAACCAATCAGAGTCAATGTAAGTAACAGACAGCAAGCAGGACCAATTAATTAACATTTAGAATGCTTAACACTACCCCAACAATTCTCTCTCTCTCTCTCTCTCTCTCTCTCTCTCTCTCACACACACACACACACACACACACACACACACACACACACACACACAGACATATGCACCAAAGGGAACATGAACATAGACTTTTTTTTTCCTGTCAATGGGACACTTTGCCCTAGTGGTACTGCCTTATAGGCCCCCAGTGTATGAGGAGGCTCTTGGCTCTCATATGACTGCTGAACTGGGGCAGAGGACTGTTACGTAGGGACACTCCACTCCAGAGGAGTGGGATGGAAGGGATAGGGGGTAGAGGGTGGGAGGGTGAGACTGGGAGGGGTGGAAAGAGGACACTGTGATGGAGATGTAACCTGAAGCAATAAATAAATATTTTTAAAAATCTAAAAAAATAAAAAGCAATGAAAGTAACCATATATTTTTCAACATAATATTTTATTGATTCTTTGGGAATTTCACATCATATACCCTGCTCACATTGATTTCCCAGCCCTTCCATGTCTGCCTTCTCAGCCTTGTGAGTCCAAAAAGGTGAGAAATATAAAATAGAAATTAAAAAATAAAAGCAAAAATTTTAAAAAGTCCAGTTTCTGTTATCTATAGACTCCCTTGAGCATGGCCAAAGTTTCATGTCTGGCCCCTTGACTAGAACTGAGTCGTTCCCCTCCCGCATCCCCATCAGAAGCTCTTAATTGTGGAGAGGTACACCTCAGCATCCTTATCACATTTTTAAGATTCTGTTCGATGGCTTCCTGTTCAGGCTGCTACGTTTTGGGGAGAAAGGTAGGGGATGGGAGTGTGAGTTGTCACAGAAGCCTTCCATGTCTTTCTTTCTCAACTATCCTTCTGCAGTCATAGATATCACTGCAAAAGTTGCTTCCTTGCTCTTTGTAGTCAGAGGGAGCACAGACAGTTTCTGGTCATCATCACAGCCCCTGGTTGCAGTAGGCCCATGGACTCAGACAAGGTCCTTGGAGGCAGCACCAATCAGGACATCACTACATACATACCGCACTTTAAAAAACAAACAAACAAACAAAAACCTTTCTCATCTCTCCATCACATATTTGTTCATCATCCTGGTGACGCCTACTGGCTGCACCAAGAAGGTGGGCTGGCCTGAGTGGCTTCTGCCACCAGTCAAGTGAAAGCCTCTGTCTATCAAACTGTATATTTTAATACAATAATTCTATGCCTAGAAATCTATAGTACAGAAAATTCAGAGCAGTAGACAAAGATTTCTCTGTAGAAAAAGAGGGCTATAATAACAGAATAGCAGAAAAAGAGTAAAAGAACATTGGCAGGCAAATGATAGACCAAAAAGACGTTGGTTTGATTTTAAATTAAAGCATTGTAAGTGCATTAAATACAGTTATTTAGCAATCACAATTAAGTGTACATAGATTGGACAGATGTCGAAAAGCAAAGGAACAAACCCAGACCCACATTTTAAAAAGGAACAGAAATTCACCAATAATTTTCTGTAGAATTATTTGTGTAAATGAGAATGTTTACAACAGAATGAAAATTACACACCTGTTTAAATTTCAACTATCTTAAAATTAAGAAAACCAAGATTCAGTGCATTAGTGCCAGTAATATGTTAGGAGGAAATCATAATCCCCTAGTCACCACTGGCACAGCAAGGCTAACTTTGGGAGACCAGACATAAGAACAATACAATAAAGTAAAAATGCAGGGTAGCCATAACAAAAAAAAAAGAACAAAATTGAAATAGTGTTTGAGAAGACAGATACATTGCCTTGACTTAAATATTAAACAAGCTGTGCAAGTATTAAACTGCTCCATGACACCTACGATGGCTAATCTTCATTGTCAGCTTGGTCATTATGTTTCAAATCACCATCAAAACATGCCTCTGTATATGTCTGAGAAAGTGTTTCAAGCAGGTTTCACTGAGGTGGGAAGAAAGACCCTGAAGGTGGCTGCACCGTTCCATAGCCTGAGGTTGCCAGATGAATTTTTAAAAGGGCACTGGGGTGCCTGCCTCATCACCCTCTGCTTCCAGACTGTAGGTACAGGCTGACTAGATGCCTGATGTTCCTGCGACCATCTCTTCCCCACCAGGATATGCTATATTACCTCAAGCTGTAAAGCAACAAGCCTTTCTTCCCTTCTTGTGAGAGATTTGACCACAAGTATAACAATGGCAATGAACACAGCATTCCATAATAGGTATGAAAACATTTATGTTTTACTCTACCAGCTAAAAATAAATATAGACTTGAAATATTGAGACAAAATACATCTCTTGAACATCAAATATATTGACAGTAGTGATGTCAGTATACTCAGGTTCTAATAAGGACAGTCATCCTGGATGACAAGTAACCTCCTGTTGGCTGAGAAAACACATGGCCTTTCCTTGCCCTTGTGTGCTGAGATGGGCAGGGAAATGGGTTTTACTGAACAACAACAACAACAAGAGAATGATAATAAACCTGTGTTTGGAGTGTTGGCTACTGTGCAGCGATGTTCACTCCTGCCTCAATCCTACCATGCTTCCAGCACAAATGTGTATTGTTTTGTTGAATGGTAACAAAGCTTTAATGTGTTTTTATTAATCAGGGTTCACTAAAGGAACAAAACTCTCTCTCTCTCTCTCTCTCTCTCTCTCTCTCTCTCTCTCTCTGTGTGTGTGTGTGTGTGTGTGTGTGTGTGTGTGTGTGTCTTGCAGGTTACAGTCTGCGTAGTACAGCAAGGGCTATCTCACAATGACCAGGTCAAGAATCCAATAGTTGTTAAAGTCCATTAGCCTGGATGTCTCAGCCATCCAAATCTGTTACTGCAGTCTTGGAGGATTCCTAGAGAGCTACTGGTCATCAGACTACACTGGAATACAGAAGAAGTAGGTTCTAGTATCAGTGAAGGAATGCATTAACAACAGGATAGAGGAATTTGCCATTGGGAATAAAAGCAAATAGGCAAAAAAAGAAGTTTCCTATTTCCTTGCCTTTTTTCCTTACATTAATATAATTACAACATTACTCTCTTCCCTTCCCTTTCTTCCAGCCAAACTTTTTCATATACCCCATCTTATTCTCCTTCAAATTCATGGCCTCTGTTTTCTTTAATTGTTATTGCATGCAGATAAGAATATGTATGTACATATCTATTACTAAATATAAGCTTTTCATCCTATATAACATTACTTGTACATGTGTTTTCAGGGATGACCACTTGACACTGGACAACCAATTAGTATGTTATTCCCTGGGGAGGACTACCTATCCTGTTTCCAGCATTCCTCGTTTGTGTATAGTTCTTTGTGTAGGGTTGAGGCCACCAGAAGGGGTGCTCCAGGTTTAGGGTATTTCTTCCCACCTCACATAATACAGTCAGGAAAATCCTTCACACGGTTGCCGTTTAATTGATTCTAGATGTCGTCAATTTAGCAACCAAGATTAGCCATCAGAATGCTTGTACTCTGGAATCCTTCCGTTACATTTTTGTCATAGTAATGACATATCATGTCCTAGTCAGTCTGTTTGTCAAAGAAAGATGAGATATGTGAGCAACTGTCACGCACACAATTTATAACTTGAGAAGCAGTAAGAGTGGAACCCATCTTAGTTTATCTGATCCCAGACAGCCCGCTGTGTGGATGACTAAGCCACCAAGAGGTGAGGCATTGGATGATAGCTAAGGGGCACTTGTAGATTAATTAATTTCCTTATGTGGAAAAATAATCACTTAGAAAACTGTAAAATAATATTCAAAAACAGAATATTTACAAAATTAGAAAAACATAGATCAGTAAGAGTTGATTTTTAAAGAAACTAATAAGAGCTACCATGGTAACAGATTAATCAAAAGTATAAATGAAGAGAGAAAAAAATAATAAAGAACATAAAATGTAAGCACACACTTGAAATTAATAAAAAGGGAATAGAGAGATGCATGTTCTTAAAAAGATATGAGGAGGGAGGAATGGTGTAATTATATTATTGTCTCAAAAGAATTTCTTTTAAAGAAAATTAAAAATCCTCCAAATTCTCAAAGATATGTAAAAGGCATAAGGTAGTAAAGTAACTAGGCTAATAAATTCAAACTAATAATGAACATGAACTCTCTAAACTAGCCAAGAACCACCAGTTAAAAATTAAACAGAACAAAACCTGAAACTGCATTAAATTTTGTGAGATGGTGTTGGAATCATGCATTTTGAGATAAAACAAGAAAAAGACATCTAACATCATTTCTGTAAAAACAAGACATTCAATAAATATATGAGATATACTTACAACAGTGTGATAAAATATAATGTACACAACGATTAATAAAAAAATGTAAATCATCTATAGGTAGCATAAAACTCTATAGAAATGTTAAAGAAAATCTAAATAAATGGTAAGTTCTATGGTATTCTAAGTCCAATCAATGTCTGAAAGATACTAATTTTCCCAACTAATCTATGCATTTAATGTAACATGCAAATATTTTAGTAGCACTCTTCATAAAACTTCAACTGAATCTGAAATTCATATAGAAACAAAAATCCAAGAATAACCAAGACACACCTCAGTTCACAATTATGAAACATTCCCTGCTAAGTGTGAAGACTTGTCCTAGAGTGCAGAAGGTTCATATAGTGCTGGAGCAAAGACTTACCAAAAGACAAATGAGAGAAAATAGAAACCCATAAACAAGCAGGGTCTCTGCCACCCCCAAAAAAGACTTCATTGTGACAGAATAGGGAAAGAATAAACTAGTTGACAAATTGCAGTGGAATAATGGTTGTTTACCAGTTCTAAATTGATATGTGACCCAAATAAGACACCAGTGTCTATTTCAGATGGCATCAAAAATGTAAATACAAAAGGTCTAGCCATAAAGCCTTTAGAAGCCATTTAAAAGATTGCATTTGTGGTGCTAGAGAGATGGCTCAGTGGTTAATAGCACTGATTGCTCTTCCAGAGGACCTGGGTTCAAATCCCAGCACCCACATGGTAGCTCACAACTGTGGGTAACTCCTGTTACAAACAGTCCAGCAGATACACATGTAGTCAAAACACCAAATACATAAAATAAAAATAAGTAATTCTTTAAAGACTATATTTGTGACTTTAGGATAAGAAAAGCATAAAAAACACAGATTGTAAAGGAAAAAAATTAACCCCTTTCACTACATTCATCTTAAGAGTTTTATTCATTTAAAGACACAACAAAGAAGCAAAAAATAGAGGCTAAATACAGACTTTTTAAGCAAAATCTATGAAGATTTTATATTTGACAATATACTTTTTACCAAGCCAATTTTTTTAAAGGTAGTCTGACAGAAACAGAAAAATGTTATAGATGGGAGAACATGAAAATGTTCTAAACCTACAAGATATTGGACCTGTTTAGTAATGAGAAACAGGAAAGCTAACCCCACAGATGAGTTACCATTTCAATCATGAAAGAATGGTGAAAATGTGTCAGTGAGACCTCTCATTGTACCTGCCAAATCCGTGGAGGATTTCTATAGATACATCACACAAGCAGATGTGCTACCAAAAATGAGAGTTGTTTCTCTGGAAGCATACTCAACACAGTGGAAGCTCAAGATCCTCATGGACAGTGACCACCAACAGGGTCAACAGCATTCTTTACTGGATTGTACATCAGCAACCAACCTGAAACCCATCCAAGTGTTCGTCACCAGTGAATTGGGCTGGTGCCATTGTCAATTCTCCGGACCTACACCACCACAGCGACAAGGAATCAATATGGCTGTGTACATCGATATAGCCAAGACCCTGACACCCAAAGACAAAAAGAACAAGAAATGTGATCCTGTTCATGTAAAGATGCAAGTAGACAATACTGAGCATTTCCTATAGGTACTTCCATGTAGGAGGAACAATTACAAAATTATACCTTGAGATGATTAAGTTGAGGGGAGTTTCATGTGTGGGCAGGAAGAAGCGTCAGTAGCCCACTGAGGAGGTGCTGATTATTTCCAAAGATCAATATCAGGTACCCAAACAGTATTTGCTATTTAATTTTGTGTGAAATTAGTTATATAATTCAATAAACAATGAAATAAAAGGGGGCTTTTATGTTTGCTTGAAGTTTGGTTGAATTAAAATGGGGCATCTGCTAAAAGGACACAGAGGAGAGTAGCAGTGGGGACACAGCACACAGACAGTAGAAGAGATAAGCAGATACAAGTCACTTATTTTTAGAGTAAATTCCTTAATGTCTTCTTTACTAAGTTCTACATAAGCTCTAATCACCTTTGCCCTAGGTTCTAGGAATTTCAATTTGCATGTTAAGAACTCCCCAAAACACACAGTTCTAAAGGGAAAAATGCTATTTCAGAGGAACAAGCCTGTTACCAAAATCTATTATGCACGAAGCCATGCAAACACTCCCCTGTGTGAAAGATGGCTTTAAAATGGAACAACCCTTAAGAGGTGAATTGGGTGAAGAAATGAACTCTCAGGTGAATGGAGAAAGGGCATTGTAATGTATAATTTACCCCACACACGTTGGTGTATTTATGTACCTCTTTCCATTGCTCTGAATCTCCATGATGTCGACCATCATAGCTCCTGAGCTATTAGATGAGAGACATTAGATTGGAAGAACGCTGTTAAATAAATGGGATATTGGTGAGTCTATTGAAATGTACTTTCCATACACAACAGGCCCTCAGAGGGAAGAATAGGCAATTTAAAGAAGGATTTATGTTCACCCTGAAGTTGGACCTATGCCAGGTTTTTCAACACTGGGTAAATTCATTTAATATTATATTTTTTAAGTGGGGGGTTAATAATTTCCAACAGTTTTACATGACAGCTATAGCACCAGGCAGGGAAAATAGAAGGAAGAAATGGGTGCTATAATAAACAAAGAAATCATATTTCTTTGTACAAGACCCTGGTCTTAGCTCCTTCCATCATAATACAAACAGTGCTTGTCCCACTAGTTTATGCATTTGTATATATATCAGTGGTTCATTTCAATATATGTAAAAGGTGAATAGGTAGCAATAAAGTCAATGATTAAATGAGGAATTGAGTGCATTAATACTGAAACCTCAAGGCAAAATTCTAAGGTGGAGCTCTTTCCTCAACCAATATCCAAAGGATAAGAATTGAAACTTTTCATACACATTTTTGACACAATAAGATCAAATTCATATTCAGGCCAGTCAGTCTATCTACTGAGACCATGTGCTTATCTTACAGAAAGAAAAGAGGTTACACTGAGGTGGATCTATACCAAAGTGGATCTTACCCTCTATATCCATGAAAGACTTTTTTTTTTTAAATACTTTATTTTTTTTTCTTCAAGTTACAATGAAAGACTTTTTAAAAAATCCCAAATACAAGGTGAAATAATCTATTCATAGCTACTTTCCACACAGCATGATTTATAATGCAGTCAAGGGAGGTGAAAGTAAGTCCTATGTTGTACACACACACACACACACACACACACACACACACACACGCACATTTTAGGATATTGAACCAGGTACCAAATGTAAGCTAGACAACCACTGAGCCACACCTCCTGTCCCTTTACATATGAGTATATAATCTTTATACCTTCTCAAATTTATATGTTTGCCCATGACCATTGTGTAGAAAGGAAACTGAGGTCCTAAGTTAGTAACTTTCAAGCAGCTTATCTAAGTATACAAGCCTAGACTGACTCCACTATGAATTCTTGCTATTACTTTATGGATTGCAACCTCTGAGAAGGGCTCACAGATGGAGTTACATGAAGACAGATGATATTCTGAGTGTGTTCTACATGCCTGTTCACCTCCACTCTCACCTTCTTCTTCACCTGATTCCAGTATAGCCTTATTTACCCTTAACTTCCCCAAAGACACAAGGTGATGAGAGATGGAAAGGAGGGAGATCATGGAATCAGGGTGTTTGGTTAAATGTTCAACATCAGGGCTGAGCTCCTGTGTGTATATGCTTTCTCTCCAATATTCTGAAAGCATTTCTTCCCCTATGAAGGCTAGGGTATGGACACAGAACACTATTAAGCTCAGGTTACTCCACTATCACCTGCTGCTTCCTCTCATAGGTTCACATATTTCAATCGATATTCCTTTTGTGAAACTCTGTTCATTTGCAGAGTTTGCATCTGTTATGTTCAGACTGTGAACATGACATTAAGAATGGGAAAGTTCAGGGGTGGGGCAAGATGGAGGCGATCAAGTCGGACACATTCTGATCGTCAGGAAGACTGACTGGACAACTGCAGAGATATACTCTTGTTGAATGGCAGTATGTGAGGCACAAGCCTATCTGGGCTTACCCATCAAAGCCAGGAAGAAGAAAGATCTCAGTACTGGACATATAGACACTGGAGGATCAGAGTTGGCACAGGACGTGGAGCACTTCCTGCTGGGAGACTATAATCCCTTCCACAGTGGAAGAGACAGCAAATTGGATCCTTTCAGAATGCCAGCTGATGGTTTCAATCTCCAAATAGAGAAATTCCTCAGTTTCCTGTACCTACAGGATCTATGCAGGTGTTCGGACACCCAGGAGAATACCAGCAGAGCCACTATGGTAAGACAAAGGGTGATTCTCCCTGGGATATTCAGTGTGGCAGCATCTGGCTGACTGGTAACTGGGAGATCCAGCTGGCAGGCACTGAGCTTCCCTGAGCCCAAGGGCACTGTGGGCAGGAAATAGAATACAAATTGGAACTCTCTGCTCCCCTCTCCTGACTGCAGGAGGTCTGGTGGAAGCCCCTGCTGACCCAGGCAGGCTGTTCTGGAACACAACAATTCAGGCACGGAGGCAGCTGAGACTCACTGAGTGAACTCCATATTGTCATTCTCTGCCTATACTCACTTCAGCAAGGCACTCAGTCTGCAGCCTCAGTCTAGTGCATCTAGATCTCCACCCAGAGCAGTAAAATGGTCCTGGACTGGGGCATGCTACCCGAGGAGGCAGGCAGCACCCAACCACAGATCTTCTGACAGAGAGGCACGGGCTGATCCTGAGAAACCCCTAAGTGTACCTTGGGAGAACCATACCCACAGTCCTAACACCCTAGCTACAGGGAATCTGTTGGAAGCCCTGCTGAACCAGACAGGCTACACTGGAACACAGTGCCTCCAACAGGGAAAGGGCCGCTGAGATCCCCCCTGAGTCCAAGTGCTGGAGACTCTTTGTGAACTCACTGCCCACACCCACTTTGGGAGGGCTCTCACTCTACTGACTCAGTTTACAGCATCTAGATCTCCGTCTGAAGCAGTAAAGCAGTTCTGAACTATTGTGTGCGGCCCGAGCAGATGGACTGCACTGACCCAAAGAACTTCTGACTGAGAGGCACAGGTTGATCTTGAAACCCCGGGAGAAGAGCGTGAAAGGACCACAACCACAGTCCTGACACCCTAGCTACAGGGAAACTGCCAGAAGCTACTTTGGCACAGGCAGGCTATACTGGAGCACAGTGATTCTGGCTGGGAAAAGGCAGTTGAGGAACACTGAATCCAAGGACTGTGGACAGGATGTGAATTCCACATCAGAATTCCCTGACTGCACCTGCCTTACTCCTCAGCTGAACACCCAGGCCAAAACACAGAGAGCTCTAACTCAGGAGCAGTTAAACAACCCTGAACCATTGATCATTGCCTGGATGACGTGGGCTGTACCACATCACAGTCCTTCTGGCTATAAGGTACACATTGAACCTGAGAACCCCCTAAGAGCAGCTTGACAGGACCACGATCATGGTCCTGACGCATAAGCTGCAGGGAAACTTCAGCTCCAGCATACAGTCAGATACAAAAAGGGAGAAATAACATCAGACATTGAGGAAATCCAGAGAATCTTTAGGTATTACTTTAAAATCTATACTCCACCAAATTTGAAAACCTAAGTGAAATGGACAACTCTCTTGATAGATTCCAACTACCAAAGTTAATTCAAGATCAGACTAACAGAATAAACAGTCCTATAACCCCTAAGGAAATAGAAACAGTCATTAAAAATCTCCCAACTAAAACAAGCCCAGTGCCAGATGGTTTCAGCACAGAATTGTACCAGACCTTCAAAGAAGAGCTAATACCAATACTCTTCAAACTCTTCCACAAAATAAAAGCAGAAGGAACACTGCCAAACTCATTCTATGAGGCCACAGTCATTCTGATTCCTAAACCACACAAAGACCCAACAAAGAAAGAGAACTTCAGACCAATCTCCCTCATGAACATAGATGCAAAAATACTTAATAAAATACTGGCAAACCGAATCCAAGAACACATCAAAAGTATCATACACCATGATCAACGAGGCTTTATCCAAGGAATGCAGGGATGGTTCAACATACAAAAATCCATCAATGTTATTCACCATATAGACAAGCTGAAAGAAAAAACTCACATGATCATCTCGCTAGATGCTGAAAAAGCATTTGACAAAGTCCAACACCCCTTCATGCCAAAAGTCCTGGAGAGAACGGGCATACAAGGTCCATACTTAGAAATAATAAAAGCAATATACAGCAAGCCAGTAACCAGCATCAAATTAAATGGAGAGAAACTTAAAACATTTCCTCTAAACTCAGGGACAAGGCAAGGATGCCCACTTTCACCATGTCTCTTCAACATAGGACTTGAAGTTCTTGCTAGAGCAATAAAGCAACTAAAGGAGATCAAGGGGATACAAATTGGAAAGGAAGAAGTCAAATTATCCCTATTTTCAGACAATATGATAGTATAGATAAGTGACCCCCAAAAATTCAAGCAGAGAACTCCTACAACTGATAAACACCTTCAGCAACATGGCTGGATACAAAATTAATTTTTAAAAAATGAGAAGCCCTTCTTTATGCAAAAAAATAAATGGACTGAGAAAGAAATTAGGGAAATAACATCCTTTACAATAGCCACAAACAATATAAAATACTTGGGGGTAATTCTAACCAAGCAAGTGAAAGACCTGCATGACAAGAACTTCAAGTCCTTGATGAAAAAAATTGAAGAGGACATCACATCTGAAGATGGAAAGATCTCCCATGCTCATGGATAGGTGGGATCAATATAATAAAAATGACCATCCTGTCAAAAGCAATATACAGATTCAATGAAATTCCTATCAAAATACCAACATAATTCTTTACAGACCAGGAAAAAGCAATTCTCAACTTCATATGGAATAACAAAAAACCCAGAATAGCTAAATCATCCCTGTACAATTTAAAAAAAAAAAAAAAAAACATCTGGAGGTATCACCATTCCAGATTTCAAGCTGTACTACAGAGCAATAGTAATAAAAACAGCATGGTACTGGTATAGAAACAGACCAGTGGATCAATAGAATCAAATTGAAGACCCAGAAATGAACCCACACAACTATGGTCACTTAATTTTTGACAAAGAAGCCAAAAGCATACAATGGAAAAAGGACAGCATCTTCAACAAATGGTGCTGGTCTATCTGGATGTTGATATATAAAAGAATGAAATTAGACCCATACTTATCACCTTGCATAAAACTTAAGTTCAAGTGGATCAAAGACCTCAACATAAGGCCCAACACACTAAATCTAATAGAAGAGAAAGTGGGGAAAAGCTTCGAACTCATTGGCACAGGAGACAACTTCCTGAACAGAACACCAATAGCTCAGACTCTAACAACAATCAATAAATGGGACCTCATGAATCTGACAAGCTTCTGTAAGGCAAAGGACACTGTCATCAAACAAAACAGCAACCTACAGATTGGGAAAAGATATTTACCAACCCCACTTCCAACAGAGGGCTAATATCCATAATGTATAAAGAACTCATCAAATTAATCACGAAGAAACCTAATAATCCAACCCAAAAAAAAAAATGGGAAACAGAGCTAAACTGAGAATTCACAAAGGAGGAATCTGTAATGGCAGTGAGACATTTGAAGAAATACTCAACATCCTTAATCATCAGAGAAATGCAACTGAAGATGACACTGAGGTATATTTGTCCATATTGGTATTGATCTTTGTATATTGATACAAAATTAAAGGAAATGCTTCTTAAAGGTATTGTACCTAGTGATACTTAAAAATGAAATGTGAAGCTCTGGCTTCTTGATACCAACTGTCTTAAACCATTTAGGATAGTTAAGAAATATAAACTCCTAGTCATGCAAGCATGTCATTTTGTTAGCTACTATGACAGTCTATCACAGATATTGTCTAAGCTACTCAGAAATCAAGTGGTTAAGAGACAAGCAACATTTGCTTATCGAAATACAAGAGATAGATAGAGCATCTTCAAAAACCCCAAGAGATCTGCAGAATATGGCATTCAAAGATGTTTTCTTAAATTAAGATTTTTTGATATCGAGACATATCAGCTCCTGACAGCACCCCCTATTCTACTCCAGAAGATGAGCATCGAAGAATCTCCAGTGTGAGATGGTTGAATTAGTGGCAAGCCTATCTCTTGGCATGTAAACCCCCTTGCTTCAACTGTAGACAGACTGCTGTCCAAAAAGGACAAAACTTGGTAGCAGGGAAGTCTACAGCCTAGCTCTGCCAAGACAGGGTAGGCAAATCCTTCATAATCCCTGCTCTACAATCAATGTCTGTCAGAGAAACGGGACCAAAAGGCTGAAGATTGATGCTGTAACGTATGGAGAGAAAACGGGAACTGTCCAGGCAGCCACTGATAATGTCACTTCTTAGTTTTGGATGATGCAGGCCCTGCACTTCCTACATAATCAGATATATTTATCCCTCTCAGGTCTCTGAGGTGGTTTAAGAATAGATAGCTAGAGTCTCATAGTTAAATTTTGAATTTTTTAGGAATCAAGAGGGTGTTCTGGGTCTATGAAAGCTGAGTCAGATATAGAACTTTAAACTCATGGAGATGGTTAGATGGTAGAATGTTAAAGTCGGGTGCCAAATATGTATGAACTGGACATTGGGAATGTATGCTGGGCCATTTAACTCTCATAAATGTGGTGTATTTATTTCTGTTGTTTTGTATAGTATTTACTGTTACAAGAGAAGGAACCATTTGTTGGACTGAAAGGGGGAGCTGTTGGGGGGAAGAGGGTGGAAGGGTGGGACATGAAGGGGGAGTAGGGAAGGGATTGTGACTGAGATGTAATTTGAAGAAATAAAAAAATAAAGTATAAAAAAAATGACACTAAGATTCTATCTCACCCCTGTCAGAAGGGATAAGATCAAAAACTCAAATAGCAGCACATGCTGGAAAGACTGTGGAGAAAGGGGAACCCTCTTCCATTGCTGCTGGGACTGCAAACTTGTACAACCACTATGGAAATCTGTCTGGTGATACCTTAAAAAACTTGGAATAGCCTACCTCAAGACCCAGCCATACCACTTCTGGGTATCCACCCAAACGATTCATTACCAAACCACAAGATCTCCTCATCTATGTTCATAGCAGCCTTATTTGTAATAGCTAGAAACTTGAAACAACCCAGATTTCCCTCAACTGACGAATGGATAAAAAAAAAAAAATTGTGGTACGTTACACAATGGAATACTATTCAGCTGTCAGAAACAAGGAAATCATGCAATTTGCAGCCAAATGGATGGAACTAGAAAAACTCATCCTGAGTGAGCTAATCCAGACTCAGAAAGATGCACATGGCATCTACTCATTTATAATTGGATTTTAGCCATATAGTACAGGAGAACTATCCTACAACCAACACACCAAAAGGATCAGGAACATAGACTTTGTTACCTATTAATGGGACAATTTGCCCTAGGGGTGCTACTTGTAAGCCCCCAGTGCAAGAGGAAGCTCTCAGCACTCATATGACTGTTGAACTGAGAGGGGCTGATATATAGGGACACTCCACATCGGAGGAGTGGGATGGGTGGAAGAGGGAAGAGAGGGTGGGAGGGTGGAACTAGGAGGAGTAGAAGAAGGGCACTGTGATGGAGATATAACTTGAAGTAATAAATAAACAAATGAAAAACAAAAAAGAAAAGAATGGGAAAGTTCAGGAGAGCAGCGATTAGGGTGAACCCAACTCTAGGTAAGACTGCCATTGGGTGAAGTCTTAAATAAGACCAATTATGTACCATGCCAACCGTGATCCACCAAGGTCATGCCACACAGATTTCTTACTTCTCCTCTGTGTTCTGATCTACATAACTGCCACATATATTATTTCCAGTTTGGTACTCCACACAGCAATAGACACACAATAGCAGTATTGAGATAAACATGACGGTATAAGGAATATGTGTTGGAAGAGAAAGATCTAACACTGCTTTGCATGCAACATCTTTGAATAAGAGATGACACGTGAAGCAGGAGTAAAATTCTATAGGCAGAGAATGAATGAAAATCCAGCTAGCAGGCAACAACACCAGGCAATTGTCACCTAGGGGACTCTGTCTCTGGGCATGTGCATCCGTGTGGCATGTGATGTGTTGTGCATGTGTGTGTGTGTGTGTTTGTGTGTGTGTGTGAATTCTCCTGCACATTTATGAGTTGGTGGGTGCATACACCCTTGCATGTGCATGGGAATCCTAGAACAGGGTACCTTCCTATCTGCCTTATTGTCTTGAAACACAGTCTTTCTCTAAACCAGAACCTCATCATTTTCATGTAAGCCAGCTAGCTAGCATGCTTTACACATCCTCCTGTCTCCACACCCCAGTGCTGGGGTTACAGGCACACACAGCCATGCCTGGCTTTTACTATGGGTGCCTAGGGCTAGAACTCAGGTCCTCGTGCTGATAAAGTACTCTTACACATCCTCCTAGTGCTCTAAAGGATCCATTTCAGTCTTTCCTCATGGATAAGTTGTGACAAAAGTGATGTTGCCCCTTGATCCAAGGCTCTGTGAGGTGGATTTCTCACCACTATGAGATTCATACCCAGCTGGTGACAGAATCTCAGCAAATAGGTTTAACACAGTTTCAAGCCTTTAAGACAAGTTTCTGTCATATAATGTTTCCTGGGACCAAATCTCTATAGAATTTTGCACTAATTAACACATTAACTCACTCACTGGTGGTGAGACCAACTAACACCCCCCTGTATAATGAATGAAAAGTATAAGGATAGCTCATTTTTCCAACACAGTGAAGTATCCTCCCACTTGACTATTTTCTTCACATCATGGCAAGCAACTCACTGTGCTTCAGAAACAGAAGATTAGCCAAAGGCAAGATGGTAAAAGACTTCTAAATAACCAAGTTGAACCTCCCTGATAAATGAGCCACGTAGTGTGTGACTTCTCCTGGTAAGATTTTGTTCCCAGGGTCTCTATTCCAGAAGCTTAATTAAAACCCTCAGTCCGCTGACCTAGTTCCCAGGGAGACCATGACTTTTCCCTCACATGTATACAGATGCTATGATTTGAATAGACTTAATCCCTTAATTTTTACCCAGGAAATGGTAATATCAGTCTAATGAATGTGGCTGGCATTTTGGACCAAGAACAGAATTGTGTTGTAAGAGGTTGTTGCAGTCTCAGGTCCATAATTCACCAGTGGACCTGGAGCAAGCTACTTAACACATCCATTCCTCAGTTTCTCCAGCCATAAAACAGTGATAATCATAGTTCCCACCAGAGATACTCTTTGTCAGGACCTTTGATGTTAGTTTCCACAGACAAAGGACTGTTTTAATTATTCTGAGTGCAGTAATGAGGAAGGCACAATGCCAGATTGACTTTTATAAGATTTCTCAAGTTCTCAAGTACCAGTCTCCGGCTGCTGCCAATGAGTCATATTGGAGCACAAACTTGCCTCCCTCATGAAGTACAGCACAGGTCACTGGCAGGGAGCAGAGGGAGGTCAGTGGGGTAAACACTATTATTTGACAAATGTCATTATTGAGTGAAGACAAGCACAGATTTCCACACCTGATTGGAGTGAATTCACATCTCTGCCTACTGTCTTTTCTCTATATCCTTGAAGGAGTTGCTTCAGCGTTCTGGACTTGAGCTCTTTAGTCAGCCACTAAAGAAACTAGAGTTGAAGAAGTGGGTAACAGTACATATAAAGTGTTCACCAAACCTCAACCTCTTTTCTCTGTTTTTGAAATGGTATTTATTCTTTGAGCTATTTTAGCTTCACAGCAAAATTGAACAGAAATACATATGCATGCATATATATATATATATATATATATATATATATATATCCCTTGATCCTGCATACATTTGAAGCCTCCCTTACTATCTGTGTCTGGCCATAGTTAATTCACTTGCTAGTATCAAATTTACATTGACTCATGATTAGCACACTGAATCTACACTTTAAGGTTTACTTGTCTGTTCTCTGAGAATTTTTACTGTCATATATCCAAAATTATAGCATCATGAATATAGTTTCACTGTCGTAGAAAAATTTTCTGTGTGCCAAGTGTGTGACTTATTCTCCTCTTTAGCCCCTGGCCACTTCTGATCTTTGTAGTGTCTCTCTATTTTTCTTTTCCATGGTGTTATTCTCATGGAATCATACAGGCTAACTTTTTCACTTAATGGTGCATATGGAAAGTGTTTCTGTGTGTTTTCGTGGCCTCAAAGTTCATTTCATTTCAGTCTCAAAATCTTTTTCTTTGTCTACAAGAACTATTGTTGACCCTCTCACCCAGTTTGCTACCGACTTTTGGAAGTTATAAGTAAAGCTTCTGTAAACATGCAAGGGGAAGTTTTTGAGTTGGCATAAAATTCCAACTTATTTGAATAAATAGCAAGCAAAGTATGCATAGTAACAGTCTAGGTAGCTCTAGAAGAAACCACTAAATGATCGTCTAAAGCAGTCATACTATTTGGCATTCCCACAGGCAACATTGAGAGTCCTTCTCATTTGACATCATGTTCAACGTGTGATACTTTCAGTTTTAGATTGCTGCTTTTGTAATAGAAGTGTTCTTTGTGCATGAATCACAATTGTTGAAAGGTCGACCTGGCTAACCTCAAGTATATCATAACCTGAAATCAAAACAGAAGATAGCAGCCACTCCAAACAGTAAAGCCCCACCCTCTACAGTTTGCAGAGTATTTCTATCCATTATCTGCTATATTATCAGCTCCTAGCTCACATTCATCACATCTTCTAATTTAATGGCATTACAAAGTAATTCTAACTAAATAATCTCTGTCCATTATGGTGGACAGGCCTCAGAGCAATTTTTTAAAAAGTGAACAGGAGTTTACAGTAAGATTTATCTGTTTTCCAATCATCCAATCATCCCAGCAACTAATACTTAACCAGTATCCCAACAGATTTTCAAAGGCTTTACAAAAAGAGACACAATTCTGAGGAAATGAGATCTTAGCTCTTCAGAGTAAGATCTAGGTTGAGACTGGAAGAGAGAGGGAGAGTTTCTACTTGGAGAAACCCACATACCCCAAGATTCTGAGAAATGGGTGCTCTTGGGGGCAGAGAATAATAGGATGGAAAATGTCAGAAACTCTGGCATGTCTAGATGAGATTTACATCATAACTGGCACAGACTGGCTGGTGATGTGAGGGTCCATGTGACTGAGTAAAGGTGATAAGGGAAGAGACACCTGGGCTGTAGTCAGTATACTATGCATCAGGACTTCTCCTGACATCACAAGAAGTACACTTCAGCCTTTTTTGTATGGTGCAATTGCTTTTGTTGGCCTGTGAAAAATCCATGTTGAAGTTCAGTTAAATAAATCTGTGTGTGCCATTTAATCAAATATCAAGTTGACTTATTTGGAATTCATGCTGTTTTTGCCTCTCTGTGTTACTTTTTAATGTGTTCTTTGTGTCTGAAAGTGAGGATATTCAACAGAATAAGTTCTTAAGTCCTTGATGTTCTGTGACACATGATTGTTGGCCTTATACCAGGGTTAAAATAATTGTACTTTATTTTATAGCTCAGTGTTTTAGGTGTCATATGTCAATTGATATTAATATGTTTCTCAAGATCACAAAGACATATCTAGGACAAAATCCCAGGTCTCATGCTTGTTTGCCCTGTAGAATACTCCTGGCAAAAATGAATGCTAAATTATAATAGAAAAAAAGTAACTACTGATTTCTACTGATGGGGAAGGAAGGAGGGAGAATATGGGAGAGAGGGAGTGAGGGAGGGAGGGAGGGAAGGAGAAAGAGAGAACCTAAAACCATTTCACCCAGACCATGAGAATAATTTGCCATGTTTTATTAATGGGTATTTTCACATCCTGAGCAAGCTTAATTGCTAATTAATTAAAAAATGATTGGATAAACAATGGATTGTACTACAGAATGAAGATAGCAAAATTTCCTGTCACAGTGTGTAATGAACACTTTTTATCCTATTGCCCTACCAATCATTCAGTTACTTAATTCCTGAAGAACCCCAGGAGCCATTTCTTGAAGATGAGTGTTAAATTGGATGAACATTAGAGGACTTTGGGGTCAATTATATTAAACGCCATAGTGAATCATAATTTAATTAAAGCAGAATAGAAAAAACATACCATGCAAAAGATGCTAAAAATAATAACAATAGCCTTGGTATTACAATCAAAATACTTATGTCTGAAACATTTACAATTGTGAGCATGATTGACAGACACATCTCCTTTCCTAAGTTTATTTTCATCATCTGGAAATGAAGATGACTGATTTTGCTGCCATTAATAGAATCCTAAAACTAATAGTATCCTAAGAAAGACAGAAGATTATTTTTCTAACCTATAAAATATTCAAATGTAGATATCCAAGAAATTATTGATGCTCTACTTGACTTCAGAACCTGGGACATTTCTATCCTATTTTTCTTTCAGGTTGTATGTTTCCATTCCCAAAGATCACCTCATAATCTAAGAGGGCTGAATGACAACAGCTTTCACATACTCATCTAAATCAACAGAAATAAATATATTAAAAACAAAGAAGATAAATGTTCAACACATAATCTATGTTACATAAAGTATCCAAAAGCTTTTATATAACACTTCATCCTACATCTCAATAGTCAGAATTTAATCATATAGTCAAATATAGCTGCAAGGGAGACTGGAAATTTTAGCATTATTTAGTAGACTGCTAATTTTCCAGTGTGGAAAAGTCTGTCAGTGTGTAAGAAATGGTGGATAGAAATTTGAGGTACCTACCAGTCTCTGATCCAAGATATAACAGACATGTTTGTTATGAGAACATAAGGAGTTCATGGATGTGAAACAGTTTAAAAAACAATTATTTCGATGGAAGGGATGGGTGTAGAGGGTGGGAGGGCAGAATTGGAAGGGGTGGAAAGAGGACACTATGATGGAGATGTAACCTGAAGTAATAAATGAAAAACAAAAACAAAAAAAATTATTTCATAGAAGGTATTGAATTTTTGGCCAAATATGATATATAAAAATATTTTTGCTTAAAATCCAGAATCCTCTTGAACATAATGGTAGCATCTTCCCTTCGAATATGCATCTGGAGAAGGATCCAAATTTTCTGAGGCACAAAGGCCAGGAAATGGCTACAGTTCAATCTTCTATTTAAGATGGGCATGCATCTTAGTTAGGATTACTAGTTCCATGAGAAAATACCATAACCAAAGGCAATGTGAGGAGGAAAGGCTTTATTTTGCTTATACTCCTATATCAGAGTTCATAATCAAAGGCAGTCAGGGCAGGAAGCTGCATGCAGAACCTAATGCAGAAGTCATGGAAAAGTGCTAGTTACTAGTTTGTTCCTTTTGGCTTCTCAGTCTGTTTCCCTATTGAATTCAGGACTACTATCCCATCAGTGGTCCCACTGACAAAAAGCTAAGTCCTCCCACATCACTCACTAATTTAAAAAATGTCCAACAGTCTGATCATATAGAGGCCTTTTTCTCAATTATGGTCTCTCTTCTCAGACGACTCTAGCTTTTATCAAGTTGATATAAAAGCAAGCCAGCATAGCACACAATTGTGTTCTACATTAAACTCCTTGAAGGCTTTAATAAAATCTGTCCCCCAGCATCTTGATCATTGTTTTTTTTTTTTTCATTTTTCTCAGGCTTAATACAGATATCACTAGCTTCTAGAATCCTTCCTGGCATGTGCAGCTTAATCTGATAATCATTTGTTGAGTTATCATAAAACCTGAAGCTTACAGCCTTCATGTAAATTTATTGGAAGTTTTTCTATGTGTCTCCCTCATCACAGAATTGTGAACTCTTCAAGGAAAATAGTCAGAATTTAATCATATAGTCAACATCATAAGCCCAAAACAAACCAAAGTCTCAGGCCTCACTCATGTCCTTATTCCACAAAGAGGATTAGAATATTTGTTGAATTAACATTATGTATGGTAATCTTGTTAATAAATGATGTAAAGTTTTGTGTAGGACCCAGTAGTATAATACATATTGAAAAATCTATGGATATTACCCAGTGAGATACCTTGCAGGTATAAGCAATTGCTGTCAGACCTGGCTACTTAGGGTTGATTTGCCAGAACCTACATGGTAGGAGAGACCCTGCAAGAGGGCCTTTGGTCTCCACAGTTATACACCATGGAGAACAAATCCCTCCACAAACAAATAAATGAATGAATAAATAAACTTTTTTTAATTAAAGAGTCTGGGAACAGTATCTGGAATAAATTGATTGGGTCATTGGTGAATGTTTATTGGACTAAATAAATGAAATATTCATCAAAAAGCCAGTATTAGTGTTAAGTGTGGAAATGGTTATATTTATGAGCATTCATTTAAAGGGAAAATGATAACAGAGATAAAATCAAAAGATAAACGATTTTCCTTTACCCCCTTGAACCATGAAGTAGCAACTCATGTGACATAGTATTAGAAAGATAACAAAAAGTCAAAGCTGAGAGGTGGAGGGTTCTGATCCTGACACTGATAAGTATGTCACCTGAAGAATTTGTACATTTTCTACTAAGCATTTTGCTGCGGGCAGAGGCAGCTTTTAACTTTTAAATGTGCTTCTTAATGGCTAAGATCAAAAACTCAAGTAACAGCACATGTTTGCAAGGATGTGGAACAAGAGGAACACTCCTCCATTGCTGGTGGGAATGCAAATTTGTACAACCATTTTGGAAATCAATCTGGTGGTTTCTCAGAAAACTGGAAATAGTTCTGCCTCAAGACCTAGCTATGCCACTCCCGGGTGTATACCCTAAAGATGCTCTATCATACCACAAGGACATTTGCTCAACTATGTTCATTGCAGCTTTATTCGCAATAGCCATACATGGTAGGAGAGACCCTGCAAGAGGGCCTTTGGTCTCCACGGTTATACACCATGGAGAACAAATCCCTGGAAACAACCTAGATGTCCCTCAATAGAAGAATGGACAAAGAAAATTTGGTACATTTGCACAATGGAGTACTCCTCAGCTATTAAAAATAAGGAAATCATGAAATTTACAGGCAAATGGATGGAACTAGAAAAGATCATCCTGAGTGAGGTAACCCAGGCCCAGAAAAACATAGAAGGTATGTACTCACTTATAAGTGGATATTAGCCATACAGTACCATACAGTACAGGATAACCATACTACAATCCACAGACCCAAGGAAGCTAAGTAACAAGGAAGGCCCGAGGGAAGATGCTTGAATCTCACTCAGAAAGAGAACAATATAGACATTGGAAATAGATAAAGAGAGGAAACTGGGTGGGAGAGGGAGTGGGGAGGGGGAACAAAGGTGAGGATCAGGTAGGGAAAAGCAGGGATGGGAGGTGGTAGGGCTAGGAGAAAGAAGGGGAAACTGTTGGGGGCAGGATTTCTGAAACAAACTGGAGAACTGTGATGGGGTAGGCTCCTGCAAAGATATATGGGTAATTCTAGCTGAGACTCCTAGCAGCGGGGAATATGGAGACTGAAGTGGCCATCTCCTAAAGCCAGGAAAGACTACGAGTGGATGGAGGGAAACACCAACACACCCATAAAACATGTGACCCAAAATTTACCCCACCTACAACACATGCATGGATAAGGATAGAGCAGAGATTAAGGGAATGGCCAGCCAAGGACTAGACCAACTTGAGACCCAACCGATGGGAGAGAGCCAAGCCCTGACACTATTAATGATGCTCTGTTATACTTGCAGACAGGAGCATAACATGATTGTACTCTGAGAGGCTCCACTCAGCAAAGGATCAGAACAGAACCTGAGACTCACAGCCAAACACTGGACAGAGACATAGGAGTCTTGTGGAAGACTTGGGGGAAGGACAGAAGCACCAGAGGGAACAAGAACTACACAAGAAGACCAACAGAGGCATCTAACCCAGTCCCCATAAAGGCTCACAGAGACTGAACCATCAACCAAAGAGCAATCATGAACTGAACCTAGGTCCCCTACACTCACGGAGCTCAGGGACAGGTTGGTCTATGTGAGCCTCCCATCAATTAGAGTGGAGGCTATCCCTGACACCTACTCTATTTCCTACAGTAAGATACCTTTCCCCTACCTGAGCTGCATTGACTGGCTTCAGTGGAAGAGGTTACAGTTAATTTGTATGTGACATGAAGTACTAAGGTGGATTGATGGGGGGGGTCCCTTCTCTGAGAAGAAGAGGAAGGGGGACTAGCAACAGAAGGTGGGACATTAAGATTGAGAGGAGAGAAGGGAGGGGGCTATAAAAGGAATGTTAAAATGAATAAATAAATAAATAAAGTAAAATTTAAAAATTCACTTCTTAACTTTGGGACTATTGATAGTTTGAGCAAGATGATTCTTTGTTTTGTGGATGTCTTGTGAACTCTACAATGTGTAGCAGCATCCCTGACCTCTATGCAGTAAATGGTAATAGGAATCCTAAAATACATTAAATATTACAGCAGCCACCCTTGTCAACAGGCATCACCAATAGTCCTCTAGAGACTAAAATTACCTACTATTGGAGAGTTGGGGGGGAGGAGAAAGATAGAAGAGAAGGAATCAGTACCATAAAAATTACTGAAGACCATTCTGTAGAAAACAATAACAGTGTAGTACATTACAGAAAACAGCCTACTTACAACATAATATGTTTTATATCTCATTCTCAATTTTCTCCCACAAAAAAAGGAAAATAAGCAAAAGACATTAGAATGGTATATCTAGAAAATATTCAGAAATATCTACAGGTTAATCAAAAAGGGGAGGGACAGGGAGAAAAGTAGATGAAAAAATAGACATTTTAGCTTAGAATTAGGTCAATTAAAAAACACAACATAGTGAATCTAATATAAACATTAATTTGATCTCCCACTGATTTATTTAAAGTGAAGAATTCAGGAAGGAGGGGGTGATCCTGGTACTTGGTTCTCTATCAACACATCACAATACAGTAAGAGTAACTGAATTTAATTCTAGGAGCCTTGTTTCAAGACAGACAGGAGAAATGATCAGCCAAAGTGGAAAAGAGTTAACAAAATTAGCTTGACTATTCCCCAATGATGCAAGAAATGCTATGGAATACTGCCTACTGTCAGTCAATGGGCTATGGAGACAGCTGGAGGGAATGGCTGTAGAAACTCACAGCCCAGAGAAGGAAGCAGTGCTACCTAATAGAATGATAGGTAAAAGAAGAAAGCCGGGCTTGATGGTGCATGTCTTAATCCCAGCACTCGGGAGGCAAAGACAGGAGGATCTCTGTGAGTTCAAAGCCAGCCTGGTTGATAAACAGTCTAGAACAGCCAGGGCTGCTACGCAGAGAAACTCTGTCTCAAAAAAAAAGGTAAAATAAGGAATGGAATAGCACCATGCTGCACAGCAAAGGTTAAGCAAGGATGGTGTGGTGATCTGAATAAGTTTGGCCACCATATATGGTCATAGGTTTGAATGCCTGGTTATCAGGGAGCAGCATTACTTAGAAGGAATTAGGAGGTGTGGTCTTTTCAAAGGAAGTGTTACTTGAGGGTGGGCTTTGAAGTTTCAAATTCACAAGCCAGGCCCAGAACCTCACTCTCTTCCTGCTGCCTGTGGATATAGATGCAGAACTCTTAGCTACTTCTCCAGCACTGTCTGCCTGTGTGTCTCCATGCTCCCTACCATAATGAAAGTGAACTAAACCTCTGAAACTGTAAGCAAGCCCAAATGAAATGCTTTCTTTTATAAGAATCACCATGGTCATGAAGTCTCTTCACAGCCATAAAACACTGACTAAGACAGATGGTGTCTAAGATGGGGGGAAATCATGTCTTGCCTCCAGAGTTGTTCTGAACATAAGGACAATGGTCTGAAGCATTTGCAATGGAAGCAAAAAAAAAAAAAAGGAATATTCTGCGAGGTAGGAGAAGGTCGAGTCAGGATAACTCATTCATTGGGTAAATATGGCTGGTGATAACTTTAAAGGCTTTCCAGGACATTTCTAGCTTCAAGGAGAAATGGCTTGTGAAAGACAGCTTCCAGGATACATGGTGCCACTCCACCTACTAAAGATTAGACTGTTTAGGGAAACAGATGCTGAGTTTGTCCTGTGTGGTCCCAAGGGTTAAAATTATAGCAAGGAGACAACAGTTCAGAAAAGTTTTGCCTGAATGGCAAGAATAATTTTCTGAGATTCTTTGCCATCCAAAAACTAAACCAAATGTTTTAGGAGCTTACTGATCAAGAGGGCAGCCAGTGAGATGTCAGAATCCTGCTATGCAGGATTTCTGTAGATTTTGACTATTCCCCCATTCTCTAAACACACACACACACAAACACACACACACACACACACACACACACACACACATACACACACACACACACACACACACACACACAAACACACGCACACACACACACATACACACGTACACACAACTGGCTTCTCCTAGTAATGGTGATATTTTTGATCCAACCCACTTTTCTTTCAAGGAACCAAACTGTCTCCCACTCAGTCTATCAATACGAAGTGATCAGGTTCCACCCACCGGAACCAGGGATAGTACTGGAACTCCAATCTTCGTAATTCAGGTACTCAGAGAATAACCCCAAGGGAGACATGTGATCCAAGCTAAGCAAATAAGGTTCTCCATTAAAATTTTTGTCGAACCATTACACACAACTCATTCCTTCTGTGTGTGTCTCTCTCTCTCTCTCTCTCTCTCTCTTTCAATTTCAGAGGAAGGGAAATTAAGAGTAGAGTAATTACAAGTGAGAGAACAAAAGAGAGAGACTTCTTCATGGGATATTACCAAGAAAGTCTTGGGAACAGGTACCCAACATACTGGTTATCTCCTAAATCTCACTATTATACCAAAACTTTAAATTTTTTCTTTAGTCACTCTTGTTGAAAATTTTATTTATTGTCTTTGCCTCAAAATAAATCCTTATCATGGATATTGTACAGGAAATTCCATTGTAAAGTGAGAATTGACTCCCAGGCAATAGATCATTGCCAATGACAGTTCAGATCAATATTTTTAAAACAACCAGACATCTTCATGTATAAAAAATAAGACTATCAGACATATTGAAAAATTCCCAACCCCAATAATTGGGGGAAAATATTCAAAGAACACAACGTTTTAACTTTAAATGCTTTGAGCATCACAAGTACCAAAATACTCTAGTGTGGATGCAGCACACCTAAGATGCCTTTTAATGACTTCCTCTAAGAGCAACAGCTTAGTAAGTAGAACTGAAATGTCCTTTATTGCACCACTGGATCATTCTTGTAATAGAGGGAGATAATCTCATTACAAGCTCTAGTAGTCACCTAGATTACAATCTTAATTGCCAGTGTAGGTAGAAGTGTGATAATATATGCTTATCTTTTTTGTAATTGCATAATTAAAGAAGAGCAAGAGTTTTATTTTTTTAGTAAGTAAGCTTTTAAGCCTTCAGGCTATGCAGATTTTGACTCTTCTAAATGTGATATTTATGAAATGTCCATTTAGAGTATTACTTTTTGCATTTTAAGTAATATATTAAATGATTTCCCCTTTGGCCTTTCAAAATAGCTCCTTCCCTTCAAATCTTTCCATACAGTTAGTATTAAGAGAAGGGGCTTCAGAAAGGAAACACCTGGATTCACACACTAAAAAGTATCGTGACTATCTATCTAGGACTGTTGACTTTGTGACAATCAGCTAAGGTCTAAGAACTTGGTCTTTCTCATTTAGGAGATGGGACTGCAAATCCTTAACATGCATGAGAAACAAAACATTTAAAACTGTTCTCCAACTGGAGAAATGCATATTTATTGAGTACTTGCCTTCAACAATGCTGTGAGGCTTTCCTAACAATTTGCTTTTGTTTAGGTTTGGTTTTTGTTGTTGTTGTTTAGGTTTTGGAATTTTTTTGTTTTTTGTTTTTGTTTTTTCTGTTTCCATGGAGAAGCTCAGAGGTGAATGGATCTTCAAGATTGGAGTATCAGACATTTCCCTTTGTTTTAAACTATACCATCTTCTAGTGTCCAGAAGCTTGGATTTTCGATTTAGTTTTTCTTTTGAGACAAGGTATCATGTAACCAAGGGTGACCTCAGAGTCACTCACTTACAAAAATTGCCTTGAACTTCTGATTGACTCCCTCCGCCCCCTCAGTGCTAGATTACGAGTATAGGACACAATGCCAGATATTATGTGATGCTTGGAATTAAACCCAGAGCTTCCTGCATGCTAGACAAGCATTCTATCCACTGAGTTACACCCTCAGCAAGGTTTTAACATGTAGCCAGGGAGAAAGTGTGTGTAAGAATCGATCCCCCCTCCCCATAGTGCATTGGATAGGAAAGTTAAGTAGGGGTCTTTTTTTTTTTATTTCTTCAAGTTACATCACAATCGCAGTCCCCTCCCTATTCCCCCTGCAGTCCCACCCTCCCACCCTCAACCCCCATCCTCTTCCCTTTTTTTTTCTTTTAAGTTTAAGATATATCTTATTTCCCCCTACAGTTTCCCCTTTCAGTCCAACAAATGGCTCTTTCTCTTGTAATAATAAATACAATACAAAACAACAGAGGTAATTAGGCCACAGTTATGAGGGTTATATGGCTTAGCGTACATTCCCAAGGTCCAGTCCATATGTATTTGGTACCTGGCTTTAACATTCTACTATCTAACCATCTCCATGAGTTTAAAGTTCTATATCTGACTCAACATTCATACTAACTTGCAACAAAATTTTAAAAGTGTATTCTTAGATCTATAACTCTCTCTTGACTCCTAAACAACTCAAAATTTAATTATGAGACTCTAGCTACCTGTTCTTCAACCACCTCAGAGACCTGAGAGGGATAAATATATCTGATTTTATAGGAAGTACAGGGCCTGCAGCTTCCCAAACTAAGAAATGACATACCAGTGGCTGCCTGGACAGTTCCCATTTTCTCTCCATACATTACAGCATTGATCTTTAGTCATTTGGCCCCGTTTCTCTGACAGACATTGATTGTAGAGCAGGGGTTATGAAGGACTTACCTACCCTGTCTTGGCAGAGCTAGGCTGTCGACTTCCCTGCTTCCAGGTTTTGTCCTTTTTGAACAGCATTCTGTCTACAGTTGGAGCAAGGGGCTTTTCCTATCAGGAGATAGGCTTGCGACTAATTCAATAATCTCCCACTGGAGATTCTTCGATGCTCATCTTCTACTTGGAGGAGAATAGGGGGTGCTGTCAGGAGTTGATATGTCTTGATATAAAAAAATCTAAAGTTACGAAAACATCTTTGAATGCCATATTCTGCAGATCTCTTGAGGTTTTTGAAGAGGCCCTAGCTGTCTCTTATATTAGGGTAAGCAGATGTTGCTTGTCTCTTAGCAGCTTTATTTCTGATTACCTTAGAAAATAACTATAATAGGCTGTCATAGTACCTAACAGAATGACTGGCTTGCATAACCATTAGTTTGCATTTCTTAATTATCCTAAAGTTTATGACAATTATTATTAAAGGGCCCAAACATCACATTTCTTTTTTTTTCTTTCCCTCCTAACCCTTCCATCCCATTTCTCTGGGATGGGGTATCCTTATATAACAGTCCCTCATCTCAGCTGAGAGGTCGTATGAGGGCCAAGAGCCTCCTCATTCATTGGGGGTCTACGAAGCAGTACCATCAGTGAAAAGTGTCCCGTTGCCCGGGAGAGAGAACTACTAAACAAACAAACCAATAAGCAGACAATTAGATAAAAAAAGACTAAAAAATAGAAAAAATATATAAAAATAAATAAAAATTAAAACTAAAAAGTCTATGTCCAAGTTCCCTTTGGTGTGTTAGCTGTAGTATCGATACCTTCTACTATATAGCTAAAATCCTACTATAAGTGAATAGATGCCATATGCATCCTTCTGAGTCTGGGTTAGTTCACTCAGGATGAGCATTTCTAGTTCCATCCATTTGGCTGCAAATTGCATAATTTCATTGTTCCTGATAGCTGAATAGTATTCCATTGTGTAGATGTACCACAGTTTTTTAACCCATTCTTCGGTTGAGGGACATCTGGGTTGTTTCCAGTTTCTAGCTATTACAAATAAGGCTGCTATAAACATAGATGAGGAAACTTCCTTATGATTCTGTGAAGAGGCATTTGGGTGTATACCCAGAAGTGGTATGGCTGGATCCTGAGGCAAAGCTATTCCAAGTTTTCTAAGATATTGCCAGACTGGCCTCCATAGTGGTTGCACAAGCCTGCATTCCCAACAGGAATGGAGTAGGGTTCCCCTTTCTCCACACCCTCGCCAGCCTGTGCTGTCATTTGAGCTTTTGATCCTAGCCATTCTGACAGGTGTGAGATGGAATCTCAGAGTTGTCTTGAGTTGCATTTCTCTGATGATTAAGGATGTTGAGCATTTCTTCAAGTGTCTCTCAGCCATTAGGGATTCCTCCTTTGTGAATTCTCTATTTAGCTCTGCCCCTCATTTTTGATTGGATTATTTGGTTTCTTGGCATTTAATTTCTTGAGTTCTTTGTAGATTTTGGATATTAGCCCTCTGTCAGATGTGGGGTTGGTGAAGATTTTCTCCCAGTCTGTAGGCTGCCGTTTGTTCGAATGACAGTGTCCTTTGCCTTACAGAAGCTTTTCAGTTTCAGGAGGTCCCATTTATTGAGGGTTGATCTCAAGTCCTGAGCTGTTGGTGTACTGTTCAGGAAGTTGTCGCCTGTGCCAATTAGTTCGAGGGTTTCTTCCACTTTTTCTTCTGTAGATTTAGTATGACTGGCCTTTTGTTAAGGTCTTTGATCCACTTGGATTTAAGTTTTGTACAAGGTGATAAGTATGGGTGTAACTTCATTCTTTTACAAATGGAAATCCAGTTGGACCAGCACCATTTGTTGAAGATGCTGTCCTTCTTCCATTGTGCCGTTTTGGCTTCTTTGTCAAAAATTAGGTGTCCATAAGTGTGTCGGTCTATTTCTGGATCTTCAATTCGATTCCATTGATCTACTGGTCTGTTTCTACACCAATACCATGCTGTTTTTACAACTATTGCTCTGTAGTACAGCTTGAAATCTGGGATGGTGATACCTCCAGATGTTTTTTTTATTGTACAGGATTGATTTAGCTATTCTGGGCTTTTTGTTGTTCCATATGAAATTGAGAATAGCTCTTTCCAAGTCTATAAAAAATTATGTTGGTATTTCGATAGGAATTGCATTGAATCTATATATTGCTTTTGGTAGGATGGCCATTTTTATTATGTTGATCCTACCTATCCATGAGCATGGGAGATCTTTCCATCTTCTAAAGGCCTCTTCCATTTCTTTCTTCAAGGGCTTGAAGTTCTTGTTGTATAGGTCCTTTACTTGCTTGGTTAGTTACCCCCAGGTATTTTATGTTGTTTGCGGCTATTGTGAAGGGGGTTGTTTCCCTTATTTCTTTCTCAGCCCATTTGTTTGTTGTATAAAGAAGGGCTTCTGATTTTTTTGAATTAATTTTGTATCCAGCCACTTTGCTGAAGTGTTTATCAGCTGTAAGAGTTCTCTGGTGGAATTTTTGGGGTCGCTTATGTATACTATCATATCATCTGCAAATAGGGATAATTTGACTTCTTCATTTCCGATGTTTATCCCCTTGATGTCCTTTAGTTGTCTTATTGCTCTAGCAAGAACTTCAAGTACTATATTGAAAAGATATGGTGAAAGTGGACATCCTTGTCTTGTTCCTGAGTTTAGAGGAAATGCTTCAAGTTTCTCTCCATTTATTTTGATGTTGGCCACTGGCCTGCTATATATTGCTTTTATTATTTCTAAGTACGGTCCTGGCAAGCCCGTTCTCTCCAGAACTTTTAGCATGAAGGGGTGTTGGATTTTGTCAAATGCTTTTTCTGCATCTAGAGAGATTATCATGTGGTTTTTTTCTTTCCTCTTGTTTATATGGTGAATGATGTTGATAGACTTTTATATGTTGAACCATCCCTGAATTCCTGGGATGAAGCCTACTTGATCATGGTGTATGATACTTTTGATGTATTCTTGAATTCGGTTTGCTAGTATTTTATTAAGTATTTTTGCATCTGTGTTTATGAGGGAGATTGGTCTGAAGTTCTCTTTCTTTGTTGGGTCTTTGTGTGGTTTAGGAATCAGGGTGACTGTGGCCTCATAGAATGAGTTTGGCAATGTTCTTTCAGATTCTATTTTGTGAAAGAGTTTGAAAAGTATTGGTGTTAGCTCCTCTTTGAAGGTCTGGTAGAATTCCGTGCTAAAGCCATCTGGCCCTGGGCTTTTTTTGTTTGGGAGATTTTTAATGACTTTTTCTATTTCCTTAGGGGTTATAGGGCTGTTTAATATGTATATCTGATCTTGATTTAGCTTCGGTAGGTGGACTCTATCAAGAAAATTGTCCATTTCACTTAAGTTTTCAAATTTGGTGGAGTATAGATTTTTAAAGTATGGTCCAAATATTTTCTGGATTTCCTCAAAGTCTGTTGTTATTTCTCCCTTTTCATTTCTGATTTTGTTGATTTGTGATTTCTCCCTCTGTCTTTTAGTTAATTTGGCTAAGGGTCTGTCTATTTTGTTGATTTTTTCGAAGAACCAACTCTTGGTTTCATTGATTCTTTGTATAGTTCTTTTTGTTTCTATGTTGTTGATTTCAGCCCTAAGTTTGATGATCTCCTGCCTTCTGCTCCTCTTGGGAGTGTTTGCTTCTTTTTTTTTCCAATTCACCCAGTTTAGCTGTTGATTCGCTAATATGAGCTGTTACAATATTCTTTTTGAAGGCAATTAAGGCTATGAACTTTACTCGTAGCACAGCTTTCATTGTGTCCCTTTGGTTTGGGTATGTTGTGTCTTCATTTTCGTTTGATTTTAAGAAGTCTTTGATTTCCTTCTTTATTTCTTCCCTGACACAGTGGTTCTAGTAAAGAGTTATTCAATTTCCATGTGAGTGTAGACTTTCTGTTGATTCTTTTGCTATTGAAGTCCAGCTTTATTCCATGGCGGTCTGATAAGATACAAGGGGTTATTTCAATTTTCTTGTATCTGTTGAGGCTATCTTTGTGTACAACTATATGGTCGATTTTCAAGAAGGTTCCATGAGGTGCTGAGAAGAAGGTGTATTCTTTTGTGTTTGGGTGAAAAGTTCTGTAGATATCTGTTAGGTCCATTTGGTTCATGATCTCTGTTAGACTCATTATGTCACTGTTTGGCTTCTGTCTTGATGATCTGTCCATAGTTGTGAGTGGGGTGTTGAAGTCTCCCACTATTAAAGTGTTTCGATCAATGTGCAATTTAAGTTTTAGAAGTGTTTCTTTTATAAATGTAGGTGCCTTTGTATTTGGGGCATAGATGTTCAATATTGAGATGTCCTCTTGGTGGATATTTCCTTTAATGAATATGTAGTGCCCTTCTCTGTCTTTTTTATTAACTTCAATTGGAAGTCTATTTTGTTTGATATTAGGGTGGCTACTCCAGCTTGTTTCCTGGGTCCATTTACTTGGATTTACTCTGAGATAGTGTTTATCTTCAATAGTAAGATGTGCTGGAGAGATGGCTCAGAGGTTAAGAGCACCGGCTGTTCTTCCAGAGGTCCTGAGTTCAATTCCCAGCAACCACATAGCCAGGCGGTGGTGGCGCATGCCTTTAATCCCAGCACTTGGGAGGCAGAGGCAGGCGGATCACTGTGAGTTCGAGGCCAGCCTGGTCTACAAAGTGAGTCCAGGACAGCCAAGGATACACAGAGAAACCCTGTCTCGAAAAACCAAAAAAAAAAAAAAAATAGTGAGATGTGTTTCTTGTATACAGCAAAAAGATGGGTCTTGTTTACGGATCCAGTCTGTAAGTCTGTGTCTTTTTATTGGCGAGTTGAGTCCATTGATGTTGATGGATATTAGTGACCAGGGGTTGTTATTCCCCATTATTTTGATATAGCTGGCTGTCTTGTGTTTCTTTTTGTTTAGTTGCTGTGGAGGTTTCTATTTCCTCTGTTTTCTTGGGTGTAGTTATCTTCTCTGTGTTGGCATTTTCCTTCTAGGATCTTCTGTAGGGCTGGGTTTGTGAGGAGATATTTTTGGAATTTGATTTTGTCATGGAATATCTTGTTTTCTCCTTCTATGTTGATAGAGAGTTTTGCTGGGTATAGTAGTCTGGCTGAGCACCTATGTTCTCTCAGGGCTTGTAGGACATCTGTCCAGGCCCTTCTAGCTTTTAAAGTTTCTGAGGAGAAGTCAGGTGTGATTCTGATGAGTCTGCCATTTTATGTGACTTGGCCTTTTTCTCTTACTGCTTTTAATATTCTTTCTTTGTTCTCTACATTTGGAGTTTCTATTATTATGTGGCAAGAGGAGTTTCTTTTCTGGTCTAATATGTTTGGTGTTCTGTAAGTCTCTTGGATTTTTACTGGCATCTCTTTCTTTAGGTTTGGGAAGTTTTCTTCTATGATTTTGTTGAAGATATTTCCTGGACCATGGAGTCAGGAGTCTTCTCTTTCCTCTATGCCTATAATTCTTAGGTTCTGTCTTTTCATTGAGTCCTTGATTTCTTGGATGTTGTGGGTGAGAGGTTTTTTAGCTTTCTCATTTTCTTTGGATGTTGTATTGGTTTCTTCCATTGAATCTTCCATGCCTGAGATCCTGTCTTCCCTCTCTTGCATCCTAATTTTCATACTCACATCCATGGTTCCTGTTCTATTCTCTTGATTCTCCATTTCCTCTTTTAACTCTGACTGTGTTTTCTTTATTGTTTCCATTTCTATTTTCATGTCTTGAATGGTATTGTTCGTTTTGTACATTTCCTTCTTCAGTTTGCTTGTTTTTGCCTGGAAATCTTTCATTGCTTTGTCCTTTTCCTGTTCAAGCTGAGTCACCTTGGCTTGGAGCTCTTTAATGGTGTTATTCATTGTTTTGACTTGTAAAATTGTGGCTTCTTTGAATTCCTTCATAGTTTTAAGTTCTTCTTGAAGGGACTCTATCACTTTCCATAATGTAGAATTGTCATTGTTTTCACGTGTTTCAGTTGTGGTGAGGTGGTTCGGGCTGGACGGAATAGCATTGCTTTCTTTTGTTGGAGACATTTTGCTCTGTTTTTTGTTTTGTTTTGTTTTGTTTTGTTTTTTGGTCTCAGGCCTCTGGCCATGTGGAATTTTTTTGCTGTCTTCTGGACTTGGGTCCAAAGGGGGCGCTTTGGTGTAGGAGTAGAATTGCCTTACTCCACCCCTATAAGGTGAGTCATTCAGCCCCGCTTCCCAGGTGGAGACCTAACTAATCCAGGTGGTGGAGCTGTGTACAAGTAAGCTCTGGTTCCCCTTGGGAAGGACCAGTACTAGTACAAAAGTCCAATATACCACAGTTTCAAATATCTTGCAGTTTTCCCGGGGTTGGTTCCTGTAGTGGGTAAATCTGCAGTTCAGCTCCAATAGCCTTGCTGCTCCCGTGGCTTGTAAACTGGTCATTTTCATCAAAGACTGCAATCTGCAGTCTAAAGGCACTTTGCAGCTGAGCTGTGCTCACTTCCAAGGGTTGCAACCTTTCACCAGATAATTCGATTGTCTGTGGGAGACCTGGGAGTGTCCAGCAGGGTGGGGATTATCTCTGTGTGGAATCTGAATCTGCCTGGTGGGTATTAGGTGGGTATTAGGTTGGAACTTACCGGGAGTCTCTCCTGGTGGGGGATGGGTGATCCCGATTCCCGCGTCCAGTGGCTTCCTTGCATGTCCGAGAGTGGGAAGGAGCGTCCTGCCCAGGGATCCTCAGTGGTCCCTGGGTAGCTGGATGAGATTTAGAAGGGGTCGTGCCCTTTGTACCTCGTCCTGCAACACTTGCTGCCTTGTGACTGTTAACCCCGAAATCAAAATATGTCCTCGCAGGCCGCTGCCATCTTGGATCGATCGGTCTAAGTAGGGGTCTTAATCAGGGTTTCTATTACTATCAAAAAACACCATTACCAAAATGTAAGTTAAGGAGGAAAGGGATTTTTTTTTTTTTTTGACTTAAACTTTCAGATAGTCCATCATTGGAGGAAGTCCAGACAGCCCTCAAATAGGTCTGGAACCTAGAGACAGGAGCTGATACAGAGTATATGAAGGGGTACTTCTTACTGGCTTGCTCTCCATGGCTTATTCTGCCTGCTTTCTTATAGAACCCAGGACCACCAGCCCAGGAATGGCACCACACACCATAAGTAGGTCCTCTCCCATTGATTACTAATTGGAAAAATGCCTTACAACTGGATCTCATGGGAGCATTTCCTCATCTGAGGCTCCATCCTCTCTGATGACTCTAGCTTGTGTCAAGTTGACACACAACACCAGCCAGTACAGTAGGCATAGATGGAGATGATAAATGGAAGCTCACATATGCTGATGGTGACTGCTACTCAAGGAGAAAGCAAACGCTCATTGTGAAGTATTTGTACTGACAACCATAGATACATGCTGATCTCAACAATGGTCAAAGAAGGTTTTTCCTGCGGTGAGCAGCAGTTACTGCAGAGACATAACTGGTCAAAGTAGTGAGAATAAGTGACAGAGTGCTCATCCCTACATAGGACACCTGTATGAGCACTGTACCCACTCAAGGACTCTAGGAACATCCAGGAGGAAGGAGTAGAAAGAATCTAAGAGGTGAAAGATGGGGAGGATAGCTGTGTAATGCTGTCTTCTGAAAATGACATAGCTGTTGCACTCATGGGCTTATAGAAGTTGTGGGTGGCCACCTGTACAAGATCAAGTCACCCAAAATTCCAGCATCAATGGGGAAAAGGGTACACTAAACTCCACCTTTAGCTCAGGAACTATCAACAGTTGACTGAGGCTGGGGGAGGGGGAATCAGTTTTCCTTGCAGATGTGGCCACTAGCAGATTGTCCATGCTACAGTGGGAGGCTCCACCCCATTTGTCATGCACATACAGAGAGCGCAGAGTAGACTCGGTGGGAAGACTAGAAGGATGGATAGGTAGATGACTGGTCTGACAACAAATAGGACATGAAGTTGTGAGTGGAGGCTGGAGGGGCAAAAGAGAGTGTTGATTTGATCAAAATACACTGTATATATAATTAAATTCTTTAAAAAAATTTTTTAAAGAAATAGGACCACTGGGGTTTTGTAGGAGTTTTTCAGGAGCGGGGAGAATATAAAGTTAGGTATATAGCCAGCTGAGGAGGATATGGGAGAAGTTGGGGGAGGGAGAAAAATGTGATCATAATATTGGATGATTTTTTTAATTGTTTTTTTTTAAGAGCACATACGGTTCTCAAAAAAGACCCAAGTTCAGCTCCTAGTACCCATGTCAAGGGGCTAAAAAAAGATACACCTTAAACTTTAAAAAAAAAAAAGCAGATAGGAAGGAGAGGCTGAAGAGGATAGGAGGGAGGGACTATGATTGAGATGTAACTTGAAGAAATAAATAAATGTTGAGGGGGAAAAAAGCAGAATAGAGCAGCGGCCTCCAGTTCCCACAGGCCTGTGTGGAGGGCTGGCTTAATCCTGTCCCACCACTGACCCTCATTCTTTCCTAGACCACTTCATGTCTGTAACCCCTCATCAACTTTTGCCCATGGCACAGGTTCAACCCACAAACCATGCTTTGCCTTTCTTGCTCGATCCTGCATTGATCAGCCTGAGTTTTTACCAGCTTGAAGGTGTGTGGAATTTTCCAAGTACCAGCCTTATTTAAGCTTTATATTTTTTGGTTGTGAGCCTAGCCTTTAATGGCTGATCCATCTCTCCAGCCCTTCTTTTAGCTTTATACAATGAATGTGAGTATACTAGTGGAGCCCAAAAAGTACCATTTCTCACCTTTGCATATTTAGTTAAATCTGTTCTCAAATCTATCATTTCATCCCATATCTCACATTTGTGTTGTGACACATTCAATACTCTACACTTAGTGCCTAAGCCATAACATATACTAATACTAAAATGCTAACACTTACAAGTGCTTATTATGCATCAGACACATGTGCCATTGAATCCTCACTACTACCCTTCACGGAGATACTATTAGCATTTCTTTTTCATGGATATGGAAATTGAGACACAGAAAAATGAGATAACTTGCCCAAATTTATACAGATTCTGATAGAACCAGAGTCAAAATAAATGTGTAAGTAAATAAATAAAACATGGGAGGGTGAGACTTAGTAAGAAGTACATTTATCAGTGGAAACAAGTGTTCTCTGGGCCAAAAAGAATTATACTGTCTTTAAATAAAACATCTTATCAATCTTTTCAAATTCTGTAAAGAAACTCTGCTTCAGGTATTAGCTATAAAAAGAACCCAGGGTCACTAGATTAACGAGGTGTCTTAATTAGGGTTTCTATTGCTACAATGAAACACCATGACCAAAAATCAAGTTGGGGAGAAAAGAGTTTATTCTGCTTACATTCCAGATAATAGTTCATTATTGGAGGAAGTGAGGACAGGAACTCAAGCAGTGCTGGAACCTAGAGGGAGGAGCTGAGACAGAGGCCACAGAGGGGTGCTGCTTGCTGGCCCATGTCACATGGCTTGCTCAGTCTGCTTTCTTATAGAACCCAGGACCACCAGCCCAGGGAATGCACTACCCACAATTGGCAGGGTCCTCCACCATTTATCACTAATCGTAAAATACCTTAGATCTCATGAATGAATTTCCTCGGCTGAGGCTCCTTTCTCTGTGATGACTCTAGCTGACATATAAAACCAGCCAGTACACTAGGATCTGAACCAGAAATGAAAGTCTCTGGTGGCATGAGGCTCAGGAAAGGTCATTACTATTCTCTGTAGATCTCTTCCTCAGCAAGAATTCAAGGAACACTACCTGAATGAGTGTGTGAACTTTGACTTCAGATTTCTCTAATTTTAACCACATTTCTTTCTCTTGTCTGCAGAGCTCAGATTCACTGTCTAGGTAGGAATGTGAAATGACTCCAGTCCCCATTAATGTGTTCAGAAAACTTTAAATAGCATGAATGAGATGTGTCATACTTCAGGCAATGTAGGTGGCATGGGGAATTCAGATCTAAAAAGGCATATCTGTCCTAAGGGATCCTGGAGTCTGTCCATAGAGACAGTTATCTCCAAATAATTCTTCAGAGAATTTCAGCTATCATTGGAAATAAATAGCAATGAGTGGAAATGCAGAGTGAATTTGCTGAAATGGGGCTGGTAGACACAGATGCTTTTACAGAACAGAGTGCCTGGTTAGAGTCACATCCCTGAAGATTGTGACACCTGTAGCCAAATTCCTGTTTAACCATCAGACCAAGAAGGGTCCTCTCAGGAAGCATTATAGCTCCAACTTCCAAACAGTACAGAAGAACAGAAGTACCATGAACAGCTACACTGGTGTACAATGTTCAATCCCCAGAGTTCTCTTTTTACCTAGATTCTGCAACCTGTGATCAACATACTAGGAACAGCAGATGTGAGCCACCCTACCCAACAGAGATTTTTCTGGGGCAGGTTGTGGACAGGACAATAAGATTCAGATACATCAAAGGTATATGGGCATGAGTGTTGGTTAGCTATGTGCAAGAACCAGCAATGCTATGTGGATAACATTCTCTAGACTTCTAGAATGTGCCCATATACAAGTATGCATATGTATTGTGTATATATACATCTTAATGTAGTCATATACGATGTTAGTGTAGATGACATATGTATGTATAGATAGATGATAGACAGAGAGTAATTTAATCTTTATAGCAGTACTATGAAATAGATATTACTTTACTTGCACCTGGATAGGAAGAAAACTGAGAAGTAAGCTAAGTTACCAAAGATCACACAGGTAGTATGAAGCTGGGCGACAGGTGAGAAAGTCTTGTTCAAAAGCTCATCAGAGTCTGCAATGGAAAATGGGGACGAATAATTACCAAAAACCTAAGTGTTCCAGCAAAATTGAGATTAACAGAAGCATCCCTTTTCTAATTTAGGGATCAGTACCTTTGGAAGCTGTCATTATGCTGATACTAGCAGCCACACTCTCGAAAATGATGCAATAAAATATCTAATTCTAGATCCAGTAGAACCATGCAGTTGTGGGTCTGCAGGATGAGTGAGATAGGATAAAATACATCTCAAGAGTTGTGCCTAGGGAACAGTAGGCGTGAAGGCAGCTAGAAACTGACAAGGGGTCCAGTCGTCATTGGCATAGACAAGATTCCCAATAGAAAGTTATGTGAAACTAGCTGACTGTCTCAGCAATTAAATTTGGGGCAAAAAAAATGGTCTAGCTTTTAAGCCTTGCCTTTATGTTTCCAGATTATTGGCTTAACATCTTTCCATCAAAGAAATAGTAATTTTATTAAGGACCACACCAAAACCTATCATTATATTCTCTAGAGGTCATGAGACAGACAAATCACTTGTGAGCTAGATGATGGGGTGGGTGCTGTTATTTAAGTAGGGAATACTTAAATACTTTATTTCTGCCATGTTCTGAGCATTCATGAGACTCTTGTATTCTCTACTGTGAAGATGCAGTAGGATTTGCAACATGTAGGAGGAAAAGGGAAAACCAACTTTATCAATGAATCACTGCTTGTGTAAGTTTCTCATTTGTTCTTTCATTCATCCAATAAATAATCCTTGGACCCTTACTATTTGTCAGATACTGTGCTGAGCTTCAAACACTTTGAAACAAAGATCATTACCTCAAGCAGCTAATGTCAGGTCTTTAGAGCAGGAGTTATCTGCCCATCCTGGGTTCATATCCTCAATAGCTTAAGGGGGGATTTTAAATATGCTGTTCACCAGTCTACGTGCTTATTAACAAATGGATGGATAAAGAGAACAAATGGATGGATAAAGTATATGTACACAGTGGAGTGTTATTTGGCCCTATAAATGAATAAAATCATGTAATATATAAGAAGATAAAATTGAAGATCACCATGCTAAGTGAAATAAGAGCCACACTCAGAAGGAAAAATGGTACAAGTTTTCCTTGATATGGATCCAGAGGAAAAAACCTCATTCCAAAAGTAGAAGGGAAAAGGACTATTGGAAAAGAGGAAAGAGACATGGGGCAGGGCTGAGAGAACATGATCAAAGCACATCATATGGATTATGATCATGTAACAAAAATCCCATTATTTTGTACAATTAGTATGTGCCAAAAATACAAACTATCATTCCCAGTCACCTCAAGCCAGACTAAGTAAAGCTGTGAAGGGAGAATCGCAATGTTGATTTCATTTCTCCCAGATGATCCTAATACCTCTAGAGGACTGAGAACCACCCTGTGATCTAGGAAGAATGTATGATCTGTCCTCTTTGCCCTTAATTCAGGTTTGGTTAGAATAGATCATTATAACTATATGAAATCATTGTTACCTGCTGGAAAGACCCTTATCATTTTCTCTTTATTAGCCAGAGTCATTCATAGCCTCTCCGACATGAACTAGAAGACTAGACAGAGAGCTGATATATGTTGCCCTGAGCTGGGTGAATATTTGGTGTCTATAACTGCTCTGTGCTCTTTCGAGAGAGGATCAGCATCAACATCTGCACCCCGCGTATGTACCAAGAAATAATAAATGAATGCATGATTGGCTAATAAATGAGAATTGTAGTTCACAACTGTCACTGCATTAACTTGGATTCCTTCTCTCAATAATTCTTTCCTACCATTTACTGAATCAGTATTCTCGTCTCTCTCTAAATACATGTAGTCTGGGGAAAAGCAGCACAAAGCTCTTAATATTCCAAGGTGGCCCCAAGCCAATGTGATGCCTCATTCCCCTTGCCTGTGGATGCCCTTGGCCTGTCTAATCAATGCCCGGCTTCAGTATTTGCCTGATCAAACAATCATCATTCTCAACTGAAAATAGACCAGTGTTGCTGGTAGTCTTCTTAATCACTATCTAAGGAAAACCTGGCCAACCCAGTTTTCTGAGGATCAAGTTCAACACATGGAGACACCTAACTGAAAATCTACCCTCAGTCTTCTTGATATGTAGGTTGGTAATTTCTCATTTGGGGCTCAAGCCTCTTAAATTAGATTGTCTCTCTTAAAATGTGGTTAAAGACTAGATAGTTACAGTCTCACAGTTAATTTTTACGTCGATTGGGAATTAAAAAGATGTTCTAGGTCTAAGAAAATGTTTTTAAGTTGGTAATGCAAGTTAGGATGGAAACTGAGTTAGGTATAGAACTCTAAGTTCATTGAGATAAGATAGATTAATAAAATAGTATTATTAGTTACCAAATACATACGGACTGGACCTTGGAAATATATGTTATACCTTATAATTTTCATAATTGTTGCCTAATTGTTTATTGTTTTGTATAGTATTTATTATTATAAGAAAAAGACCTTTTTATTAGACTTAAAGGGGACAAAATTGGAGGGAAAAAGATACAACTTAAATTTTTTTTTTAGAAATTGCATTTTAAAAACTGACAAAAAAACTGCGGAACTACCCCTTACTACAGTGAATGAGTAAGTAATTCTCCCATCCCTTCCCTTCTCCCTTAAAATCACTGGAAGTACTGAAAGAAATCAATAAGGATTTGGCAACAACTGGAAGTCCCGATCAGTTTATCTAATGCAACGTTTCCCAAAATGGACTCCACCAAACTTACATTTTCCCAGGCTGTTAAAGAGTGGCTGTAGTGAAAACTTTCTCAGGCTCTTCAGTATCGGTGAGAACCACAAATATCTCACAGAAAGTGAGGTACACTACATTTTCCCAACTTATTTAAGCACAAGACTTTTTTGTCCTGTCTCTCCTGGGACTAGAGATTTAGAAGAAATGTCATTCTAGATGAAACCTAAAGAATGTTCTCCCATCTGTTTAGAGTACTGTTCCCATATCCTCATTTCCAAGCCTGACCCACTTCTGTTCAACCATCATACCTCAGCTCAAATACTGCTTTCTCCAGAAAGTGTTTAAAAATGACATTTCTGTCACCCTCTCCTGATCTTAGATAAACTTATCTGTATGTGTTGCTTATTCCTTAAACTCTTCACCTCTTTTCTTATGGTTCATATCACTCAAAGTTATAATTCTCCTATTTCTCGGTTAGAAAAGAGTTAGTTCAGGTCTGCAAAGTTGTCTCGAGAAATCCTCTCCACTGGTACTTAATCCTTTGTGTAGCCACCTCCCATTTGGAAATTTGGACTGTCCCATCCAATAAAATATTACACCTGGGATGAGGATGCAGCTTAGTTAGTAGAATGCTTGCCTAACATGCACAAAGCCCTGTTTTCTATGTTCAGAATGATATAAACCAGGTGTGATGGCTCATGCCATTAATCTCAGCACTGGGAGTGTGGAAACAGGAAGATAAACAGGCATTCAAGGACAGCTTAAAGACCCTGTCTAAAAAGAACAAAAACCAACAAAAATAAAATATGGTATGAGCAAGGACACAAGACTCCCAAGATTATGTCATAAACGACATTGTAGCTCTATTCATAAATTGCTCACCCCAGGAAGTCAGTCACCATTCTAGGATAATGCTCAAATACTCTTACAGAGGAGAGTCAATGATCTCAGCAAACAGCCAACATTGATTTGACAGCCCTGTCCAGCACACAACTTGGAAGTGGATCCTCCAGCTCCAATTCAAAAGAAGACCGATCTCAGAAACTACTGACTACTGCCCCATGAGAGAACATAGATGAAATCAGCTCAATTCAGTCCTTTTGTGTTTCTTATACAAGAAGCCATGGGACTGTCAATTTTTTGTGGGCCATAACTACAAAATTATTACTATTATATTATACTATACTATATTATATTTATATATACACTCCCTATACACACTGGCATAGTCCTTTGGAGTAGTCAAGGAAGAGAGAAAAAAAGACACCTCCTGAGACCCAATTTTATTCTTGAGCATTGAGCCCAGTTTGTAGCTTTAGACTGGCAGAGCTAAAATGCCTTATCCAGAGGAAGTGGCAACCCCTCTGTCAGATTCATCTCTGCAGCACTGGGCTTTGCTCATGGAGAAGGTGCTGGTGCTGCCATTTCCAGTCTGCAGCCTGCAGGCTCAAGCTCAGTCCTCAAGGAACAGTGTCTGCCCACCATCTCACACAGTCAACTCTTACCAGATGCCACAGCTGCTTTCTAAAAACACAGTGGAGCTTTTAGGCAGTCTGCCTAGAAATTCTTTTGTACTGAATTCCTGGAGGAGGCTGCCTGGTTTTCTCCACACCCAAGACTTGTAGGCCAAAACTACAACAGCAGCCATATACTGCACATGAGAAAATTGCACCTGAATTACCCAGGCTCGTGTGGCAGGAGATGCTGTCCAAAAAGTAAGGGAAGAGATGCTACGGTAGGTAGAGATCTGAGTTGGAGTAGATCCACAGAGTGCATCGGTCAGGCAATTTACAAAGGCATTTCTTGTAATATCGTCAATAGTTCTGGAAGCTGTATGCATACTCCACTCATTTTATGATTTGGAGCATTAGGTTAAGGACATACAAAGGTATTGTGTTAGTTCAAACCCTTCTTAACCACTATCTGACTTCTTAAAATCACAACTCCTAAGGGATCTAGTATACATGTCTAAATGTATGAAAGAAAGGGTAGGAAAATAAATGAGTTCTGTTGCTTATCACCTTATTTTGTAAGCAAACCTTTATTGACCCACACCAATGCTTATTTACATACACACTGTTTATGACTCTTTTTACCCCACTGTACTCAAGTTCAATAGTACCACCAAGACAATGCAGTTCAGAAGTCTAAACTATTTACTATCTTGCCTTCAGGAAAAAAAAATTTTCAGTGGTTAAGAGCATGTATTAAAATCCTTCTATGAGGCCAAATATATAATTGCATTATTATAACTTCGGATCCAAAACTAAAAGAGAGTTTTCTGACTAGTCATGCTTAAAAACTGAAAAGAAATTTGAAAAAAAATGAGCAAATTATATTCACAATTATGCAACCACAATTATGCATTTACAGAACAAATTGAATCAACACTGTTCTTTCATTCTGGAAGTTACTAATAAAACTGTATCCATTGCCAAAATGAAAGCAGACACTGTAAGTAACCACCTGAGAAAGTTTGCTGTCTGAGGGGTTTATCCCACATAATCCTCTAAAGGAGTTTATGGCATACTGGCTAAAAAGAGCTACTACTTTAATATATTCTTCAGGGACAACAGAACCAGTTGAGAATAAGAATACAGTGGCACACACCTGTAATCCCAATATTTGGGACACAAGCAGAAGAACCATGAACTCAAGGTAAGTGCATCATACCTAGGGAAGCTGTTTCAAAAGAATGCCAGTGAAGCTAAGGGAGTCCCACCAGTTTTCAACGGTCCCAGCCATCTCTCATTTCGACCTACAGAATGTGAAGCTGGCATTTAAAGCCAAGGGAATGAATATACTCAAATTCCAGAGATCAACATAACTCAAAGAAATGGGCTATGAGCAGGTAAGTATCTAGATGAAGTGACAACCCATGATGGTAGAGGGCAGAGTTGGTCATTTAAGTCCTCAGACACAATGAAGACCTGTTCCAACAGAGCTCTAAGTGACCTTGCTCTTAAATAGGAAACTTCCCTTCATTGCCACCCTTGACCTATGCTATGAAAGGGCAGGACTGGTCCAGACTTGGTATTTACCAAGGTTTGGCTGCTCTAGAGTTCCTTTAAGGTTATGGAGCTGGAGAGATAATTCAGTTGTTCAGAGCAGGTATTAAAACTCATGACTCGGGCGGAGCGAAGTTGGCGGCGACCTACACTGACGCATTCTGAATGCGGGGGAAAAAAGAGCCATAAAAAACACAGAGTTACTGGGCACTGTGCAAAAACCGGAGGGGCTAGACCCCCCCCCCCCGGGAACGCTCACAGCTCCCAAAGGACTGTTAAAAGTCCCAGGGCAAGGCTCTCCCCATCTCTCACAGACACGGAGGCCACTAAACCCGGGATTCGGGAACTAACATTTGGAGAGGCGCCTGGTAAGATTGTTCCCAACTTACAGCAGGCAGAATCAGGGTCCACTTGACCATAGATCGCTGTCCTATTGGGCTCCCCACACGTCAGGTTGAACTTATACCCACTTAGAAAAGGTTGCGAGATAGTGGAAGCTTTAGCAAGGAACAAACAGGGGGCTCAGCGGGTGGTCCGCAGCAGCCGCTTGTGAAGCGGAGGGCGGGAGGTTCCGAGAGAGCGCAGGAAGCAGGGAACACAAAAGCAGGCGGGAGCGGCCAAATCTCCCACACTCAGGATAGCGCAGCTGGGGAGAGAGCACTGCTGGCAGGGCCAAATTCCCGCCAGTCCACGGCAGGTCATCTGGGGAGAGAGACAGGCGTGGGTGGGACCAGGGGTCCGTGCACCCACGGCGGAGCTGCTGGGACGAGAGGTGCACTCAGGCAGCCGGAGGATCTGGGGCTTGGGGTACCCACGGGACCGTGGCGGCGCAGACAGGAAGGAAATCAGGCACAGGGTCCAGCCCTGTGGCGAGAAGACTAGAGAGAAACCAGAAATCGGGACCATAGCTGTATCCTGGAAAATCCAGACATATCAGGTGTGGAGCCAGACCCTGTCAGCCTCCGGGACGACAAACAAAGCCCACAGAATTTGTGCCTGGGCAAACAGGCCCATATCATCAGAACCATTACAGGCTGATAACTCAGAGTGCAACATAGAGAAGTCTGAATTGGGAGCAGTGAAACAATCCTGGTCCATTACTCACAACCTGGGAATACGCTGCACCAGATCACAGTGCCTCTGGCCATTAAAATCACAGTGACCTTGAAATCCCCCTGTAAGCAACGACAGATAGCCAAGTAACTCGTCCCCTGCACCAAATCATCCACTGTGGTTCCAAACACAGAAAACAGACAGCTAAATGCATCCAATGGCAAAAGGTCAAAAAAAAAAATAGAAATCAAGGAATTATGAGTCCAACAAAGCAGAACCACCCTAGCTCACCCAATTCGGATGACCACACACCAACAGAAACACATGAAAACATTGACAATTCTGCAGTATGGAAAGTGATAGAGTCCCTGCAAGAAGAACTTAAATCTATGAAGGAATTCAAGGAAACCACAATTCTACAAATCAAAACAAGGAACAACACCATTAAAGAGCTCCAAGCCAAGGTGACAGAGCTTGAACAGGAAAAGGAAAAAGCCATGAAAGATTTTCATACAAAAACAAGCAAGCTGGAGAAGGAAATGTACAAAACGAACAAAACCATACAAGACATGAAAATAGAAATAGAAACAATAACGAAAACACAGTCAGAGTTAAAAGAGGAAGTGGAGAACCAAGGGAAGAGAACAGGAACTACGGATGTGAGTATCAACAATAGGATGCAAGAGATGGAAGACAGGATCTCAGGCATGGAAGATTCAGTGGAAGAAATCAGTACATCATCCAAAGAAAATGAGAAGGCTAAAAAATCTCTCACCCACAACATCCAAGAAATCAAGGACTCATTGAAAAGACGGAACCTAAGAATTATAGGTATAGAGGAAAGAGAAGACTCCCGACTCCAAGGTCCAGGAAATATCTTCAACAAAATCATAGAGGAAAACTTCCCAAACCTGAAAAAAGAGATGCCAATAAAAATCCAAGAGGCATACAGAACACCAAACAGATTAGACCAGAAAAGAAACTCCTCTCGCCACATAATAATTGAAACCCCAAATGTACAGAACAAAGAAAGAATATTAAAAGCTGTAAGAGAAAAAGGTCAAGTCACATACAATGGCAGACCCATCAGAATTACACCTGACTTCTCCCCAGAAACGATAAAAGCTAGAAGGGCCTGGTCAGATATACTACAAGTCCTAAGAGATCATAGATGCCCAGCCAGACTACTTTACCCAGCAAAACTCTCTATCAACATAGATGGAGAAAACAAGATATTCCATGACAAAATTAAATTTAAACAATATCTACCCACAAACTCAGCCCTACAGAAAATCCTAGAAGGAAAATCCCAACCCAGAGAAGAAAACCCCACCCAAGAAAACAAAGAGAATAGAAAACCCATCAGCAACTAAATCAAAAGAGGAACAGAACCACCGCCTATACCAAACTAATGGGAAATAACAACCCCAGGTCACTAATATCCATCAACATCAATGGACTCAACTCCCCAATAAAAAGACATAGGTTTACAGAGTGGATCCGCAAGCAAGACCCTTCCATATGCTGTATACAAGAGACACATCTAACTACAAAAGATAGACACTGCCTCAGAGTAAAGGGCTGGGAAAAGGTTTCCCAAGCAAATGGACCCAGGAAGCAAGCTGGAGTAGCCATCCTAATATCAAACAAAACAGACTTCCAACTGAAGTTAATGAAGAAAGACAAAGAAGGGCACTATATACTCATTAAAGGGAATATTCATCAAGAGGAAATTTCAATACTGAACATCTATGCCCCAAATACAAAGGCACCTACTTTCGTAAAAGAAACACTTCTAAAACTTAAAGCGCACGTCGATCACAACACATTAGTAGTGGGAGACTTCAACACCCCACTCACAACAAAGGACAGATCATCAAGACAGAAGACAAACAGAGAAATATTGAGTCTAACAGAGATCATGAACCAAATGGACCTAACAGATATCTACAGAACGTTTCACCCAAACACAAAGGAATACACCTTTTTCTCAGCACCCCACGGAACCTTCTCCAAAATCGACCACATAATTGGTCACAAAGATAGTCTCAGTAGATACAAGAAAATTGAAATAACACCTTGTATCTTATCAGACCACCACGGAATAAAGCTGGTCTTCAACAGTAAAAGAATCAACAGAAAGCCTACACACACATGGAAATTGAACAGCTCCTTACTGGATGACCACTGGGTCAGGGAAGAAATAAGGAAGGAAATCAAAGACTTCTTAAAATCCAACGACAATGAAGACACAACATACCCAAACCTATGGGATACATTGAAAGCTGTGCTACGAGGAAAGTTCATAGCACTAAGTGCTTTCAAAAAGAAAATTGTGACAGCTCATATTAGTGAACTAACAGCTAAGCTGGGTGAATTGGAAAAAAAAGAAACAAACACTCCCAAGAAGAGCAGAAGACAGGAAATCATCAAACTTAGAGCTGAAATCAACAACTTAGAATCAAAAAGAACTATACAAAGAATCAATGAAACCAAGAGTTGGTTCTTTGAGAAAATCAACAAAATAGACAGACCCCTAGCCAAATTAACTAAAAGGCAAAGGGAAAGAACACAAATCAACAAAATCAGAAATGAAAAGGGAGAAATAACAACAGACATTGAGGAGATCCAGAAAATATACGGACATTACTTTAAAAACCTATATTCCACTAAATTTGAAAACCTAAGCGAAATGGACAATTTCCTCGATAAATTCCACCTACCAAAACTAAATCAAAATCAGATTAACAGCTTAAACACCCCAATAACACCTAAGGAAATAGAAACAGTCATTAATAATCTCCCAACCAAAAAAAGCCCAGGGCCAGATGGCTTTAGCACGGAATTCTACCGGACCTTCAAAGAGGAACTAACACCATTACTTTTCAAACTCTTCCACCACATAGAAACAGAAAGATCACTGCCAAACTCATTCTATGAGGCCACTGTCATTCTGATTCCTAAACCACACAAAGACCCAACAAAGAAAGAGAACTTCAGACCAATCTCCCTCATGAACATAGATGCAAAAATACTTAATAAAATACTAGCAAACCGAATTCAAGAACACATCAAAAGTATCATACACCATGATCAAGTAGGCTTCATCCCTGGAATGCAGGGATGGTTCAATATATGAAAGTCTATCAATGTAATTCACCACATAAACAAGATAAAGAAAAAAACCACATGATAATCTCGCTAGATGCAGAAAAAGCATTTGACAAAATCCAACACCCCTTCATGCTAAAAGTTCTGGAGAGAACGGGCATACAAGGACCATACCTAGAAATAATAAAGGCAATATACAGCAAGCCAGTAGCCAACATCAAATTAAATGGAGAGAAGCTTGAAGCATTTCCTCTAAACTCAGGGACAAGACAAGGATGTCCACTTTCACCATATCTCTTCAATATAGTACTTGAAGTCCTTGCTAGAGCAATAAGACAACTAAAGGAGATCAAAGGGATAAAAATTGGAAATGAAGAAGTCAAATTATCCCTATTCACAGATGACATGTTAGTATACATAAGCGACCCCAAAAACTCCACCAAAGAACTCTTACAGCTGATAAACAACTTCAGCAAGGTGGCTGGATACAAAATTAACTCAAAAAAATCAGAAGCCCTTCTTTATACAACAAACAAATATACCGAAAAAGAAATAAGGGAAACAACCCCCTTCACAATAGCCACAAACAACATAAAATACCTGGGAGTAACTCTAACCAAGCATGTAAAGGACCTATATAACAAGAACTTCAAGCCCCTGAAGAAAGAAATGGAAGAGGCCTTTAGAAGATGGAAAGATCTCCCATGCTCATGGATAGGTAAGATCAACATAATAAAAATGGCTATCCTACCAAAAGCAATATATAGATTTAATGCAATTCCTATCAAAATACCAACACAATTCTTTATAGACCTGGAAAAAGCTAGTCTCAACTTCATATGGAACAACAAAAAGCCCAGAATAGCTAAATCAATCTTGTCCAATGAAAAAACATCTGGAGGTATCACCATCCCAGATTTCAAGCTGTACTACAGAGCAACAGTAATAAAAACAGCATGGTACCGGTATAGAAACAGACCAGTGGATCAATGGAATCGAATTGAAGACCCAAACATGGATCCACACACCTATGGCCAACTAATCTTTGACAAAGAAGCCAAAAACGCACAATGGAAGAAAGACAGCATCTTCAACAAATGGTGCTGGTCCAACTGGATGTCCACTTGCAAAAGAATGAAATTAGACCCATACCTATCACCTTGTACAAAACTTAATTCCAAGTGGATCAAAGACCTTAACATAAGGCCGGCCACACTAAAGATACTAGAAGAAAAAGTAGGAGAAACCCTCGAACTCATTGGCACAGGTGACAACTTCCTGAACAGAACACCAACAGCTCAGGACCTGAGATCAACAATCAATAAATGGGACCTCATGAAACTGAAAAGTTTCTGTAAAGCAAAGGATACTGTCATTAGAACAAAACGGCAACCAACAGACTGGGAGAAAATCTTCACCAACCCCACATCTGATAGAGGGCTATTATCTAAAATCTACAAAGAACTCAAGAAACTAAATGCCAAGAAACCAAATAATCCAATCAAAAAATGG
>CAJQZJ010004888.1:9385348-9395638 GCA_907164525.1 Lophiomys imhausi
GTGTGTGTGTGTGTGTGTGTGTGTGTGTGTGTGTGTGTGTGTGTGTGATACCTGTGAGGATCGGAAGACAACTTTAAAGAGCTGGTTATTTCCTTCACCACATGGATCCCAGGGACCAAACAAGTCATCAGGCTTGGTGGCAATCACCTTTACTTATTGAGTCATCTGACTGGCCCTAGAGATGTGATTCTTATAAGGAGTTCATAAAGAGCAAACAACCCATTACATCCCAGAACCTGTTGTTTAGGATCATTGACAGGGTGGAAGCCATAGGCCAAAGTGGAAGAATACAGAAGGATGGGCTGTATTGTAGAAAAAGTGGCACTCTCCCAAAGCGCTGGCCTTTGAACTGAGAAATGCTAATGGGAAAGAGATTTCCAGGCCATTGGACCAGGGCAAATACTAGAGAGATGGACAATGTCTATGCAGAAGAGATGTGATGGGGCCCAGCACTTTCAGGGAATGTTGCTGAGGGGACACAGATGATGTGACAGATGTGGCTGCAAAGGAAGGAGCAGATTCACCACGATAAACCTAGAGCAGCCAGCAAGGGGTCTTCAGCAAGGAGTGGGCACATGCACATCTGTGGTTTGGGGGAACCAGCACATGGTTTTTAGAACAAGAAATGGGGAAATAGCTAAAGACTGGAAAGTCAGCCATCTTTTCAGGACAAATATCACATCTGAGAGAAATAGAAATTTTAGAGACTTGTTAGATGAACACATGAGTCAAAGTAAGATTCCAAGCTTTCTGATTTGAAGGGATGAACCAATGACAGCTGCATTCACAGAATGATTCTTTTGACACATATGTCCACACATACACCAAAAAAAGCAAAGAGAAAGAGTAGTGCTTACATTTGAGTAACAAACTATTTGCCAAATATTCTACGTAAGTGTTTTTGTGTTGGCCCGGGAAAGGAATTTGATGCTGCTGCTGATGATGAAGATGAGGAGGAGATAGGGTCTTGATCTGCAGCCCTGGCTAGCCTGGAACTCACTATGTGGACTAGAATGGACTCAAATTCAAAAATCCACCTGCCTCTTCCTCCCAAGTGCTGGGATTAAAGGTCAGCACACAGCAAGGAAATGATATTTAAAAAATTAAAATTAGTTTGAAGTTAATTGTTTCACTTAAAACTATTAGGTGAAGTTTTCAAATAACTAACATGTCCTCACTTTTCGTAAGTTAGAAACCTCATTGTCTCCATTTTGCAGAAGAAGTGCCAAGGGCCAGAATAGTGAAGGATCTTTCTCAGGAGACAACATCTACAAAGTGGAAGTTTTACAATTTAAACTCAGCTCTGTTTGGCTCCAGAAGATGGGATATGACTTAATAGCTAATACCTTGATGACAAAAAAGAAGAAGCAATTGGTACAGATTTTAAATACAGGAACTCATTAAACTCAGCTCTGAGTCCAAAATTTTCAACATTGTGTGTGGAGATGCCTTTGTGGTGGGTTAAATTTTAACCTCTGTCTTAAGAGCTGCTCATTTAAGATGTTAGCTCAGGAAATGGGCACACATAGAAGGTGACTGAGGAAATGGTCATGGAGGAGATGAGACAGGGGTAGTTATCAGACTGAGAAGGGGAGGACATTTCCACAGACTGTTCAGTAATTAATTCAAGAGGAGGGGTAGGGGAATAATGTGAAAACTGGGATGAGGACACATCCACATCGCTGGGCATGCTCAAAGAGCCTTTCGTGATCGTCCAATGATGTACTCCACACAGGAATATCAGCTACTTCACGCCAGAGTGAACTTGCTCAAGGTAAGAATTACAAAATATCTTTTCAAGAATGGAGTTGTCCTAAATGGGACATCAGTATCACACCCTTACCTTCCAGGATCAAGGTTCTATACAGAAAAAAGAGTGGAGAGAATTTAAGAGCCAGAGGTGGTAGATGACTCCCAGGAAACAGTATCTTCTACAACACAACAGGACAGATGCACAACAGACTGTAACAACATTCACAAGACCTACACAAGATCAAGTCAAACAAAGTCATAGTGAGAAGGGATGATGCATTCCTACCCCTAGCCAAGAAGGTGTTCACAATTGATAGCTGCTGGCAGAGGAAAAATCAGTTTCCTTCAGTGAAGTAGGACTGAGTATGTGAACCACACCACCCGGCAGGGCCAGCTCCATGCTCAGGAGTAGTTGGCAAATTCAAAACGGACTCAGTTTTAGTTTTGTTCTTGTTTTCTTTTTGTTTTATTTAAGAGTGATAAAAGTACAAGCATGAAGTTAAGTAGATAGAGAAATGGGGGACAATCTGAGAGGATTCAGGTAAAGGGAAAAAAATGATCAAAACGTATCACATGAAATTCTCAAAGAAAATTAAAAACAGTTTTTAAATATAATTGATAACTGGTGATAAGATTGGTAGTTCTCTGAAATGGTGGAGAAAAGTAAGAGGATTTGTCTCCCTTAGAGAAGACTTGACTCTGTGTGTAAGCCATATGTAGATTGAAGAGAGAAGATGCAAGAAGAAGAGAAAGAACCCAAAAATGCTCAGCGAGGAAATGAGGAAGATAGTGCCACACAGCCAAAAAGGTGACTGCAAATTCTCCTCAGATTTATTCACTTCAGTTCAGTTATCGATTTTAATGCTACAAAATAGACTGGCCCAATCTCCTCGTGTAATGTAAAATACACATGCTTCTGTGGGTCTCACAGAGGGCAGAGCAAAGTGGAGACGCCTTGCTTCTGCTCCACAATATCTTAATTCTAGTTCTGGATCTAAGAAGATGTTTTTAAAATTGTGATGCAAGTTAGGATGAAAGCTGAGTTAGATAGAGAACTTTAAACTCATGGAGATGGTTAGATAGTAGAATGTTAAAGTCAGGGGCCAAATACATATGGACTGGACATTGGGAATGTATGCTAAGCCATATAACTCTCAGAATTGTGGCCTATTTATTTCAGTTGTTTTGTACTGTATTTATTGTTATAAGAGAAAGAACCATTTGTTGGACTGAAAAAAAAGAATTATGCATTCTGGGGGAAGGGTGAGAGGGTAGGCGGGTGGGGCTGGGAGGGGTGGAGGGAGAGGGCTGTGATGGAGATGTAACTTGAAGTAATAAATAAACATTTTAAAAAAAGCTAAAAACAAAAAAAAAAGATGCTCATGGTAACTACAATAGTTGGGTACAGAATTGCCTGGGGGCTTGTCCTCTCTATGACTGGTACAGACTGAAGCCTTGTCAATGTAAGTTACCACTTTGAGAGAAACTATACATTATCAGGAACTATATATAATCAGTCCTGTTTTCCTGAAATGAAAGCAGAGAAGCTTAGAAAATTTGTGCTACTTTCATTGGTTTCCCCCAGCTTCTACTAGTGTTCTTTCAATTTTCTCTAAAAGACATTCAGGCAGAAATGATAGAGTGTACCACTTGAGGCAGGAAGATCAGGATTTGAGGCCAATCTCAGAGACATAATGAGTTCAGGGCTAGCCCAGAGTACATAAGGCACACACACACATGCATGCTCACACACAGATAGGTAGGTAAGACTATGAGAAGACACTCTAAAAGCAAGCTTATAAGCAGTTGTCTTTAAATAATGTTTTTAGTAGATTATCTGTACATCTTGATTTAAATCATTATCTCATTTATGCACACTGCTCAAATAGTAAAAGGTGCTTCTTGGTGTTGTGTGTTTGTTGTTTGTTTGTCTTAGATAAAACATTTTAAAAGCAGGCTAGTAAGCCTTCGGACTTGTCTGCTTCCAGGACAAGTCCAGGGTGTTTCCTCCTGGGCAGAAACATAAAACAAACACCTGCCAGGCACGTAGCAAGGGTTTGCCCTTGGAGCCATGCTGTCTGTGGGAAGGGACTCCCAAACTGTGGGACTGATCCAGACATCACATCTTTCCAGCCAAGGAGATGCCCTGTGTCACACATGGACACACACCAGGCAAGGACAGGAAGAGGCCAGGACGTTGCTGAGAATTCTACCCTGCACTTGGCATACAGAATTATAAGTCAGAGCCCAGGCCAAGGACCTGTGTGCCTCTATTGGCCTAAATTTGATGTTGGACACAGGTCTTCTCTGCCCTTGGAAACTCACCTAGGACTTTCTTTAGCCAATCTATACTTTCAACATATAGAGAGCATGTGGGAGCAGAAGGATGCTGCTTGAAGAACAAACTAAAAATTGGAGTTTTCTGTTGATTTGAATGGATATATAATGATCTTAATATTATTTGAAGCTTAAACATAGATTTTTCTTGTGATAACCCATAATCCTAATGCAGGTGCAGATTAACTAGCCATTTCCAAAGCTGTACTTGGCTCTGCACCTAACCTTTCTTCATAGGCATGGACTTCTATCTTCCCTGAGCTCTCACTGTCTTCTTCTGCCAGTCCCAAGTCAGGTGGGGCCTTTGTATGAATGTTATCTCAACTCTGTGAGGTTCACCAGTTCACCCAGAGCTTGCATGGCCTTATACTATAGAACTTGTTGTTAGGGTGAGAAATCTGGAGTCCAATTAGCTGAGTGACTTGAATAAATCCTCATTAAATCACTTGTGAATTGTGAAGAGAGGATAAAGAGTTGGCTAGAATCCTTAAGACTCTTCCAGCCCTGAAGCTTGTGTTTCTCAAGTCATAGATGCAAACACATCACTTGTTACCTCAGAGCAGCCTTTAGTCTGTCAGCAGACAGCCACACACCCACAAATTAACCATCAAGAGACACACATACCCACCTCCATGAACATCCTGAGCCACACTCTGCAGCAAAGAGCCCCACCCTGGTTCACCACCTAAGAGAAACCATCCACAAGATCATCTGACCCAGGACCCTCGGGCATTTGTTTCTCTGGACTCTTAAAGGCGGGATGAAAGATCATTTGTTCAAGGAACGCCCCTCTTATCAAACAAGGGCTTAAAGTTTCTTCCACTCTGTCTCCCACTTTCTGGAATTTAACCTTACTAAATGGAATTTCTTATTTATCTGTATGCATTTCCTCCCAGGCTGTAAATTCCTCAAAGAAAAACAAAAAGCTGTGTGTCGTTTTATTGAGTGTTTGGATTCAGCAACCAGCTTGCATATAGGTAGAGTTGGGTGTCTGTGTCTGTGTCATTCCTCCAGGACCACTCTAGAAGGGGATTAAAGATGGCTGTATGATTATCCGGTCCTTTTCCCACTAAGAGGGAGATGACCCTCTCCCCTCCTCCTAGGCAGTCAGATGCTACTTATATTGTTCTTAGTTTGTGTGGGAAAAATGAGGCCTGGAGACTTGAGGTTTCAAGTCACTCATTGAGCAGATAACAAAAAGAAGTCCAAAACTCAAGTACTCTGTCATCAAGGAGTCTGTCTTTCTCCCTAAACAAAGTTGCGAAAGTGTACACATTTATGTGTTTTAGCAGTGTGACTTTCATCTTCTTGGGATGTGAATGTTAGAAGTGAAGTGCGTAATGCAACTATGCACTATCTATACTCACTTTTTTCAGGAGCATGAAACACTGTATGATTAATAATCAGCTCCAGCCCCTCCTCCACTCCCAAACATCACAAGCTATTTATTGCCAAGGCTACTGGTTACCCTCTACAACCTGAAGGTAAGGCCCTATTGCTGAAGATATAGCTTACTTAGGCCACTGAACATGGAGAAATCAAGCTGCTGCCCAACTAGAAACTTCCCTCCTACTGACATGTATTCATGGTAGACCAAGATACTTCATACAGTACCAGAAGAAAAAAAAATCATCAGTATCATCCTGCTATAAACCCCGTGACCTACAACAGAGACTTGCCTGAAAATTATACTGGTGCAATAGTTGCACTGAAATAACTACCACTTTTTTTATTGGTTTTAAGGCTCACTCCAAAAGATGCAACCTATACATGACACTGCTAATGTGGCCAACGACCTGAGACTAGATAGACCATGGGTCCCAGAGGAAAACCTACTAGTATTATTGTTAAATGAATATAGCAATAAAATGACTCCAAATGGCATATGGCTAAACCTGTAAGCCATAGTCCCTCATCATATAGTCATCAAAGAAGTTTCCTCATACAGTAGATGGCAATTAGCAAAGACCCACAACTGGACAATTTGCAAAGAGTGAAAGACTTTGGGGCACTCATCCCTAAATAGGATGTCTTTATCAAACCCCTACCCTTAAGGCTCAAGGATCGCCGGGCGTAGTGGCACATGCCTTTAATCCCAGCACTCGGGAGGCAGAGGCAGGCGGATCTCTGTGAGTTCGAGGCCAGCCTGGTCTACAAAGAGAGTCCAGGACAGCCAGGGCTACACAGAGAAACCCTGTCTCGAAAAACCAAAAAAAAAAAAAAAGGCTCAAGGATCTATGTGGCAGAAAAGATGGAAAATTGTAAAAGCAAGAGATGGTAAATAACTCCAAGGAAAGAGTAGCATCCAAACACAACAAGACTGATACATATATGAGCTCACAGAGACAGTGACAACATACAAGGGACCTGTACAGGTTCAAGTCCGATAAAGTCCCAACACTGCGAAGGGGAGGTAGACACAGAATCCCACCCCTAGACAAAAATTATTTGCAATCAACACTTGCTGGGAAAAAGAGAATCAGTTTTCTGTAATGGAGGATCCCTGGCTATATCAACTACTCCCAGGCTGATGCCATAACCAGGAGCACTGGACAACACAAAACAGATTCCAGGTTTTTTGTGTACTTTTTGTTTTATTTTGATACTTTTTGTCTTGATGGGTTTTTGTTTGTTTGTTTTAACCTTTTTTGTTTGTTTGTTTGTTTCTTCTTTTGAGGTAGACAGTGAGAGAGAAAGAAGCAAAAAGACAGAGAAAAACAGAAAGCCTGAGAGATAAAGAGACAGAGAAAGAATATGAAGTTGGCTGGAAACAAGGTGGGAAGGATCTGGGACGACCTGGAGAAGGTGAAAGAATATAATATAAAAGAAAATAATGTGAGAGGGATGGAAAGAATGTAAGAATGCAAGGGCAAAAAGAAGTGCTGTGAAGCACTGCTGTTTCCCACAATGGCTTGGAGCCATGAGATCAGTGGGTACCTGCTGAGTCCATCAACAATCCATGTGACTGGGGAAGGGACTTGTGAGGACCAATCACTCCCTGTGGAGGGCTAGAAACTTAATGACTGCTGGGAGAAGAGGAGTCATATTCCCCAATGCTATTGCCCTTGGTAAGAGGTCCTTGATCAAATAAATGATAACCCACTAATGTTCATAAAAGAAATCCTAACTAAACACACTGAGGCACATAGCGAAAAAGAGAGGTAGGGAGAAATGAGAGAAGTTTGTTAGGAAAACAAAAGATTTGATCTGAAGGGGAAGAAGATAAGAGAGGATAATGGATAGGTTATGATCAAAGTATATTATATGTGAGTAAAATGGTGAAAAATAAATATATTTTTAAAAAGAAATGGAAATTAATTCAATGATATTAAATTTGCATATCTTTTCCATGTTAGTGTCTTTGACATTTAAAATGATTTTATGGTATATTTTAATAATGAAAAGAAAGTGTTGGGTATTTTTTACATAGAAAAGCACAAAAATACCTCAGAATGTTTCACAGTGTAGGATTCTGACTATGAATGTGGAACAGCTGAACTTGATACAATTCATTCTATCTGTTCATCTATCATTCACTTGGTACTTATGTTTATGGTATACCAGGTGAAATATTTATGCACTATGTCATGATTTCCCTTACTTATTCATAAGTACTGACCCTCAACTACAATTTTAAAAGGTAAAGCAAATTTTGTTTTTCTTAACAAGTTGCCTGCTAATGTCAACAACAACCATATTAACCCTACCAGAAAACTAAAAGGTAGATAGAATAAATTTTAGTGATAATCTGCAAATAGAATAACTGGGTTTAAAGTTTCTTGGTCCACATATTGATCAGTTATTGGCTACTTTATTGTACAAATAAATGCTATAGAAAAACAAAACAAGGAAACAGCATGGGAGTCAGAGGCATGTGCTGGCAAGCTAAGCACTGGGTGCTGTAGTTCTCAGGTGGTCTTAGACAAGTCTAGAGACTTTGGTTTGGATCAAAGGTCAAACCAGAAGAGTTTCAAAAAGAAAAATGTTACATTTCTAGAATAGAATAATAAATAGGAAATAAATTACATATGTAAACATGTGATCTGTTTGGGGGAAAAACTAAGATCATAAAGATTTTGAAGCTTGATATTTTTGGTTAGACTCTGAGTCTTATTTATGAATTTTCTGCATGCCAGCTACATCTATATTTCCTTTTTCTTTTCTGTCTTTTCCTTTTCTGATCAGAGGACATATAGGAGCACGGGGGGGGGGGGGGGGTGAATGTACTCATCACCAGACCAGGATGGGACATCCATTCTGCACTGGCCTCATTATGATCCTGAAAGACAAGAGTAAGCCATTCCTATTCCATTATGAGTACAAAAGCTGCAAGTTCTCACAGCTAGAGAAAACAGGAGCCAGAGATCTCTCCATATAGAGGAGAGTTGAATGAGGTAATTGCAGAAGGACTCCTTTTTCCCAGACCCAGTGGCGTCCCCTTAGCCTGGCTGATATGGCCAAATGCCTTGGTCCCGGGCAGAATTTCTTCTCTCTAGCTCTCATGGCTAAAAACAGGTCATTGGTGGGAAGCTGCCACCTTGGGGAGTTTACAGATGCAGATAAACTTGCTGCAATAGCAGTCAGATGGCCTGGATCCTTCAATAGTGTGAAATGCCTTTCACAAATGGCTTTTTGATGCAGGCTCAAGTTGCTGATAATAGAAACCTTAACAACCTGGGCAGAACCCTTTTCATCTTCCTCACCACACTCATCTCGGGATGAAATGGGCCGCAGGGAAGGGCTTGCAGGTCTATTCCCAACTCCAAAGCTTCCCCGAAAGATAACCCCATGCCTTGTGCAAAGTTATGACAGGAAGCTCCACCAGGCCCCGCATGATAAGCTCTCCAAGAGCAGTGCCAGGGACTGACAATTGTTTGGCAAAGGGGTGGTGTCCACAGCTTCAAGTGTGACTTTGGACCAAAGAGCTATAACAGACATCCAGAGCTTAGGCCCAGGAACACACTCTATCTGGTGTTAGGACCTAGCTGAGATTGTTTCAAGGAGGAAATCCATTCTGTGAAAACAGGCAGGTGACAACCCTGGACGCATATCAAAGGGTGGAGAGAGAAGTGCTGAACTGACTGCACTTCAGTTTGTGGTTGAGGAATGTTTGGCACTAGGACTACCTGGTTAGCCATCTCAGAAGACGACCCTCTATGCATTCCTCACACAAGCTTAGGGAAGCCAACTTCATCCCACTTGGAGATGATGCTATACTGGTCCCCCTGGCTCATTATTACATGCTGTCACAGGTATTATGTAAATGTTTCAGGCTGTGCCTATAGACTTATTCAAACTGACTTCTAGCACTTCATTCAATACTCTAAGAATACCAAACGTCTAGGAGTTTCCACACCTAGATAGCAAGTCCTCTTACTGTCCGTAGCCTGGTTCTCTCCTCAAAAGTCCACTTTTTCATTTGTTCCACCGTTTGGATTCTGTTTCTCTCCATCATTGGGCTCATACATCATCCTATCATCCTTAAGCTGGCCTTTGCCTCTAAACATCTAGGATGAGTGACAGCCTCCTTTTTCTGTTCTCACAGTGTCCTCTTTCAGTTCACCCAATGCTGTTCATCCCCACTCCCATGTGTCTTTCATACTAAGCTATCTACAAGTCTTAACCACCAGCCAACAGAAATGGTAGGAACAAGGCAGCCCTCCCCATCATCTCTGGGTGCTGGTTCTTGGAGATACTAAGCAAGAAATTATACAATTAGATATTTTTAATAAATATATTTCATTATTTTAAATTTTTTGAGATTTTTAATTGGCAAATGGTACTTGTACATATGATGTATTTGTGGGATACTTTATAATATTCAATGTATTTACTTGGCATTAACTCATTCGTCAGGAGAAGCTGTCAAACATGACCATTCTTTCCAAGCAAAACAAAAATAAAGAAAAGAAATAGACACTGAACATTACTTTTGAACATTTCCAATGAAGCTAAAACAGCATAGGTCTTCCTTTAAATTTGTGGTTATGTCCCTCGTGTACATTTTGCACCTGTTTTTATTACTAACAGTATTTCATTAATATGTTCTGTATCTTAAGTATTGAACAGGTTTTCCAGGGACAACCACTTACATTTTGCACGGAATGTGGAGGGATTCTCATTCTCATTCTCTCTCTCTCTCTCCCTCTCTCTCTGTGTGTGTGTGTGTGTGTGTGTGTGTGTGTGTGTGTGTGTGTGTGT
>CAJQZJ010004888.1:9395648-9418253 GCA_907164525.1 Lophiomys imhausi
TGTGTGTGTGTGTGTGTGTGTGTGTGTGTGTGTGTGTGTGTGTGTGTGTCCACCTTCCCAGATAAGTCTCAGTTCTAAGCTAGGGGACCTGAGACTAAGATACCCCTGGTGAGATGCACATACATGGCACTTAAACCTGCAGAAAGGATGATTGTGAGGATGTCACAGGGATCTGGCTGGGGTAAACCTGGATGGAGCTTGTTCCGTGATGGGAAACATATAAACAGTGACTGACACATACAGGCTTTATCCTACACGAGGTACTCATCAAAATTCAGGCCAACACTGCTATCCCCATTTTACAGTTCAAAAGCAAGGATAGAGAGAGACTTACGCACATGTTCAAAACTACTGTGAGATGAGACCTCATCAAGAGAGTAGACAAGAGAGTAGGCAAAGGAGATGTGCAGGGAAAAATGGGAAAGATGGGACTTTAACTAGGGAGGAAGGAGGTAGAAAAACACAGAGGGAAGAGGAAGGAAAACAAAATAAAAATAGTATCCCTCACATCCAGGCCATTCTGGAAACTTTTGTGTCCTCACTCAGAAACAAGTTACATTGAGGCTACTCAGAGGCTTCCTCAGAAGAGAGCAAAGTACATGGCCACAGCATCCAACTTTTTTTTTTTTTTTTTTTTTTTTTTGGAAATTCAAGTATAAATTCACAGTCTTGGAGAAAAGACCCTGGCCTATTTGAAAGCCCTGTTTACTTAGCCTCCTTGTTCCACTCCTGTCTTTACAAGTACCTTGCTTCAGACATTGAAATCTAGGTACATTCTGTTCAAATAGTTCCTGTAAGGACATTTTATTACAGTTTATTTTGTTATTCAAACAAGGAATCCATTAGTCAATTGAGGGAGAATTCCAATGCATTGATTATGTCAAACCCCATCCATAAAGTTGTAGAAGTGTACCATCTACCCCAAGTGGGAACCTCAGCATTGTCAGCCACTGAACACATTCAACACCTTGACTGCATGTGCTGATGCAGACTTTCAGATAGGCTTCAGTGTTCCGCATGGAGCCTACGGCCTGACTGTAAGCTTGACTGAGTGACTAACAGCTTCTAACACACATCTTTCTCACTGTCGAAATGGAATGTGATCCCGGGGACTTGCTTAGCAGGTCTCAAATTCCATAACGCTCTCTTTCTGGCACACAGCTAGGTGACACTTCTCTCTCAGCCTTACTTGCACTGTCTGGAACTAAGTGTTATGCAACTGACTATGGGAGGGAGCATTAGGTGCCACTTCCAACCTGACTCATGTAGCCTCCTTCACCACCTTCTCCTACCCCATAGTCTGCTTGCAGAAGCCACATTGAACCTAGAGCTTGAATCTCAGAAGTCCATGAGCAGAGAGCCCTTGTCTTGATCCTGTTTCTCTGCCAGAAAAAACTGAGATGAGAATTAGAGGGGGCGTGAGCTGCTGAGGAGCCATCAGGATAAATGACAACACAGGAAGGCATCTAGCAGTGGTGTAGCCTCAGATTCATGTTGGATCGATAGGGTGGGCATCCCTGAAACAAAAATCATGCTACATATCCAGCTGAGTGAGTGAGGCTAGCATCTTTGTTTTATTCAGTCACTGACTAAGGGCAACAGCCACTACCCCAAGGAGAAGTGGGTACAACCACCCCCCGCCAGCCTCTACTTCTCCCCCACAGAGTTCCACAGAGATCAGTTCTCTTGAACACATGATATCTGTGAACCATTCAAGGCCACCACGCAGGGCATGGGCACTGGGTAGTGTCCCTTCCCCTCTTCCACTTCCCAACTAGGAAGTCTTGCTTTATATGACCAATAAATTGACTCCCATGTTGTGGAATACTGTGACTTCTGTGTTTCTGTGTACCACAAATATAAGAGCTATTTTTTTAACCTCATGAAATTGTGCGGCGATTGAATAAAATGCTGCTCTCAGGTTGTTTATAGCACATACTACATGGAGTGACCCTTAGCCACTAGTGGGAATTATCACTTGGGGCATGTCTTTACTGGGTAGTAATATCTGCTCTCCTCAGCCCCACAGGGCCTTGCAGTCAAGTAGACAGAAGCTAAGTAGGAAGAGATGATTATAGAAAGGTGAAGGCCGTATCTGAAATACAAGAAGGAAAGAACACCATCTATGCTTCAAGGTGAAAGGATGCATGGCTTCTCAGAGATGACCATGAGCTCTCAAACAGAAGCAGAGCAGGGAACGTCTGGCCATAGGGATATTCACTAACAATTTTATGCATAGCCATTCCTCCATATGCCAATTGTGTTCATTCAACATTGGCTATGGCTCCTGCTACTTGGCAGAATGATCCGGGAAATTCCCTAGGACATCTTATTTTGTTCTACAGTTCGAAGAAGCCAATGATAATGCCATTTCTCTGGCTTGAAAGCAAGGTTCCACGCAGGGCTTGATAATGCCATACCTGGCCTTAGTTGGTGCTGAGTAATGTAACCCTTCCTTTCCCACATCCTTTTTTGTCTCAGCTAACCTCAGAGCCCCTTTGGTTAAGAGCAAAAATTCCCAGAACCCAGCTTTTCCCCCAACATCTTTTCCCAAAATAGAGCCTGAGATACTTATTATTCTCCATCGACAGCCCTTCTCTTCCCCTTTTCACACCCAAGGCTCTCTCTTCTCCCTATTACTTAGAAGTTTGAGGAAGCATTTATGCATCAGAAACAAAGTATGGTCCTGTCCTCTGATGGTTGGCCTTAAATTTAGCAGTCTTCCAGACTCCTCGTGCCACTCCTGAAATCCTTGGCTGAAATCCGTGTCAACAGGAGCAAAGACATGCCTGGATACAAATAATATACAAACTTTCTGTCCCTTCTACATAAATATTTGCAGCTCCCAATCAGCAAGTCTAAGAGTCCAGGCTTCTTGTGAGCATGTTTCTTCTTCTACACTTCCCAACTCCTTTCTTTCCTGTTTTTGACTCACTGCCAGGAACAATCATTTCCATTTCCTCATAAACCAGCAGCAAGAAGCTGCCCTCTCCAAATACAGAGACACTAGGGTGGAACCATATTAGGCAATTAGCTGCACTACTCTCCTGGAGAAGAATAGAAAACTGAAATAGGGAAAGAAAACATATACTTACACACACACAGAGAAAGAGAGACGGAGAGACAGAGACAGACAGAGAATACTAAAGCTAAAATTGTCACTAAGAACCTAGAATTGGACTATATAAATCCCAGCTCCACTAGGATGGCTAGAAACTGATATAGTTGAGCCCCAAACATACAGCCTCAGCTCTCCTGTCCTGCTTGTGCTGTGATCATCCAGCATAGGCTAGTATGTCAGCCACGGCTTGGTGATCATTCCAGACTAGGTGCAAACCCCTTGGTCCAGTCATCAATTTGTCAGGGCTCATTTCTTCACCGGCAAACTGGATTGTGATCGATGCCTTCCTTGTATGGTGACCTGAAGTCTTCACGGAGGTCTTCTGTGAAGGTGCTCATCACCTAGCCTTGCCTGACCTGCGATTGACACTCAGGAGGAGCTGTTGTGATTCTCCCTTCTCACACTCCTCCCCACCGCAGCCCTATACACCCTCCCCCCCAGGAAATGGAAGCTCTGAGTACAGGTGGGTTTCTTATTCCCATTAACCTCTGCATCCAGCACTGTAACGTCTACACCATTCTGACTGCAGATGAGGAGATGGTTGGATCATCTGTCCATTGTACGTCAGCAGAATCCAACTTGAGTAATAAGTTGGTGCCTCTCCATCATCTGCTCCATGCCCAGCCTTTTCTCTAAGCCAAGAACTGACTTCCTGGGCTGCCTCCCTTATACATCACCTGGGAGAAATGAGCAATGCCGTAACAGATGCTTGTCTCAGGACATTTCATATATATATGGGAGGTGACTTTATTTTACTGGCATACACTTACTGCACATAGTACAATTTCATAAGGATATTTTCATAGTGCGTTAATGTATTTTGAACATATTACCCCCAACACATACCCTCTTTGCTCCTCCCATTAGTTTCCTTTATGGTTCGCTGTTGTTTGTTTACAGTAGTAATGGGGTGGAGCCTGAGCCCTTGCCCTTACTGAGCAAGCCCTCTACCACTGACCCACATCCCATTCATCAAAGATACAGACAGGAGAGACAAAGTATAAGAAGGCATAGCCTCTGCCCTCCTGAAACTCACAGTCTCACTGGTCAGTGTGTAAACCAAGCACAAGGCATTGATGGTTTTAAAGACTCGCCCACAGGTCAGCTGAGAGAAGTACAAAGTGCCACTGTAACTTCCTTGCAGGCAAGGAGAGACACTTCTCCCAGAAGAAAAATGAAGTAGAACTTCATCCAAAAAAAAAAAAAGAGGGAGAAGATGCCCCCAGCTGTGGATGCTGATATTTAAACAGAGGAGTGATGTGGTCAAATCTACATTGTAGGAGTGAGGTCAGCGTTCGTTCATGCACGCATGAGTGTACGAGAACCACTCATTCACTGTGCTTCATTTCTTCCTTCTTGCTTGTACCAGCACTCATCATGAAGAGCCACCTTCCTTTTTCAGAATTCTGAGGCTATGCAGGAATGCAGCACTCCTCCCTTCGCCCTATCTGGTTTCTCACCAACTTCCAGAGAGAATTTTCTATAAAATAGAGCCCCCAGTGCTGCTACATTCTAAACATTGTTCAACATTCTGAAGCCTTTGTAGCCATCCTAGGCAATGTAGCCGAATTCTGATTTGGGTTAAGATTAGCACAGATGCGACAAGGTACCAAACAGAGATATAGGTAGGAACTGGCACGTAAGAGACTGGAGATATAGCTATGTGGTCCAGGGCTTGCCTAACAGGCACAAGATCTTAGATTCCATCCTTTACCCCACAGAAAAAGGGAATGTGCATAGGCACTATTGTGCAGGCACTGAACCTTAGCTCCCTTTATCAGACATTTACAGGGAGCCTATGCAAGACTGTGCCGGGCACTTCATAAAATGCACAAATCTCATTTTCCACTCCCTCCTTTTCCTCACAGTACATGCACCTGGATTGACACAGCAGAGGAACAACAGGAGATTGTCTCTAAGAGAACTGGCTTTAGTTCGACCAACTTGGTTTGCATTCTTTCCCCCTGATAAGCACGAACTTGGGGAAGATATTCCATGTCTCTTGCTCTCTGTTTCTGCATCTGTGAGATGAGAATGAAACACATTCCTCATAAATGGACCTCAAGGATTCAACTCAGTAAAACCTTAAAGCACAGTGTCTGGCGTACTATGGGGATTAAATCCATGTAGGCAAAAAATTAAAATTAACAAACTATTCTCCAGTGGTAAGAGATTTGAATTTTCTGGAAAGATGAACATTGCTCCAGATTATCAAGTAACCCTGGATGTCTAACCCTGGTTGTAAAACAGAGAAAGAAAAGCCTCGGTTCACATAAAACACAGGCACACATGAGTTTACAGCAGCATCTTTGAAAAAAATCTAACAGTGATCCAAATGCCTATCAGTGAATATTTCTGAACCTCAAAAAGGAGTGAAATGCTGATATATACTATTGTTAGGTCTTAATCCTGGAGGAAAATGCTAACTAATATGCCTATTGACATATCAAAGCTGATGATGGCTGCCAGGTTTTCCTAGCATCCCTCAGTCCCTACCAATTAGAGGGTCCTACTAGCTGGCATACCTTAGTCCCTACCTTTAACTCTCCAGACCAGGGGCTGTGGTGCCACGTCCCCCAGTTCTCTGGTCCTTATATAACCCATCCATTTTGGCTACATCTGTCTCTTGGCCCAGGCTGCCCCTCTTGGCTGGCAGCTCCTCTTCTGTTCTCCCTCCCCCTCTCTCCTAACATAACCTGGCTCAGTCTGGCTGTGTTCACTCTGGACTCCCCCAGATGTTTCTGCTTTTATCTGTTTCCTCCCTTATATCTATAATAAAAACCTCAACCCCTTAGGGGCAGTCTTGCTCTCTTTCTTATTTTTTTTTCATTCAGCTACAATATGGACTCACCTCTCCACACAATGATGAATGAAAAAAGCCAACTGCAAGGGCCACACACTATAGATTCCATTTTTATTAGTTCTCTAAAATAGTTAAATAAATAGAATAAAAAGAAAAAAGGGATTGGGAAAACATAGAAAAAGGAAAGGGAAAAAAGGGGACCAGGCAAGAGTCATGGTTTTATGAATATAGGGTTTTCTTTTGGAAGGATGAAAATGTTCTGTATGAAGGTAGTGACTGCTTAGCATTATGAACACATAAAATGGTAAGGGGTTGTTGACCATGAAATTGTGAATTTTATGTTACATGAATTTTTTTTCAGTATCTTAAATCAAGATTCACATTAGGACTATGTTTTTTTCTGGTAACAAGCAAGTTGTATCTGAGGTGTTGGTTTGAAATTAGACTTAAAAAGTACAGTAACAGACTAGGGAGCTGGGTGAGTGGACAAAGAGCTTGTGTGAAAGTGTGAGGATCAGAGTTCTGATCCCCAGAACCAATGTAAAGTCAGATGTTGTGATGCACATCTGTAATCCCAACAACCTAAAGCAAGCTATAGGACAGAAAAGGAAGACTGCCTGCAAGCTCACTGGTCAGCTAACCTGGCTTACATGGTAGTAAACACCAAGAAATATGCCCTAAAGAAGGTAGAAGGCAACCACACCCAAGGTTGTTCTCCAGCCCCCACATATATACAGTGGCACATGGATTCCCCCAACTCACACAAAAGCACCACAACATATACATACATGTTACATACACATATACACACGTATAATTTAAGAAACAGAAAACACAGTGCCAGGCAAGGTTCCTGCATCTGTACAGCCTCCACATTCCAGTAGAAATACAGTGGGCAGCACCTGCCCGTGTGGAGCTCAATGATAGTCAGGAGTGGTCCTGTGCAGAGTGGCATCCTGGACCTCAGTGTCCTCCTCAGTGAACTCAAAGAAACAGACCCAGCCTTGGAGTGAGGATGAGGATGGAGGAGAGGTGAAGTCATCCTCTAAGGCAGATTACCCAAAAACTGGTGGCTCCCCACCAACAACAGAATGTATTCTCTCACAGATCCACAAGCCAGATGGCTAAACTCAAAGTAAAGCAGGGTCGTGCCCCTTTTTCCTCCAATACTTTGGGGTAAAGAGGGATCCTTCCTGGCCTCTTCCAGTCTCCGAGTACTTGGACCTTAGCCGGCTCCAATCTCTGTATCTGTGCTCATGTGGCTTCTCTACTCTGTCGCAAATCTCCCTTTCTTCTTCATTTATCATTAGAGTTCTGGCCCACCTGAGTGATCTGCTCTTGCAACCTTTATTGCATCTACAAAGACCTCGTCCAACATGAGGTCACATCACAGGTTTCAGAAATCGGGATGTGAGCATAGTCTTTGAAGGGACTGTTTTTCAATACATTGCAGAGGACAAGCTGGCTAAATTGCTTTGGGACATTTCAGTGTAAAGTACATCATGTTGGTCATGGTCATGGCAGTCATTGTCTTTATGGTAATAAGGCCTTGCCCTAGCCCCTCTTTCTAGTATAGAGTTGCTTTGGTTTTCCCAGTGCTCAGATGCTCTTGCTCTACAGCAATGTGTCCGTCTTTAAGAGGAAGAGGGGGTTTCTCTTTCTATTTCTGTTCTTGTCTTCAGCCCCAGCTAGATTCTACCAGCATAGTGCACCTATCAGCCACCACCATCAGCCCCTTGAATCCTCTCGCTTCTGGGTCCTACGCATATTCTTAAATAAGCTCTGGTATCCCAAATCTGCTTTAACCCTTGGATATCTTCTCCTAGACCATCCCAATACCCTTCCAGATGTGATGTTCTTCAGTGCCTTCTGACATGTTCCTACCATATTTAGTTCCCTGTTTCCTCCTGGGAAGAGTTGGAGGACCAACTCATCCATCCTCCATTGGGAAGTATGCGTAGATAAAAGGTCTGCCACCATCTTCCTTAGGCATTGAGGATTTTTGTCTAAGTGTTTCAGGTGATCCAATGAGCATCCAAGCTAACTATTATCACTATGGAAACAAATATAAAAGAATGACATCACCCCACCCCAAAATGCCTGAAACCACAAGATTATCCATGGGATCCCCTAGCAGACATTGTAATTCAGACTTAGTAGAGAATTCTAGAACAACAACAACAAAAATAATCCATAAAAGGGGCTGGGTATAGTGGTGCATGGTTTAATACCAGCACTTGGGAAGCAAAGGGAGGTGGACCTCTGTGAGCTAAAGGCCAGCCTGGTCTACATAGTAAGCTGAAGGCCAATCAAGGTTGCATAGTGATATCCTGTCTCAAAAAAACAAAAAACAAAATTCCAAAAAAGGCCTAAATTGGGGTGATGTCTAAATTGGAATCAAAGCCTGACACTTAGTAAACTGTGTGCCCCTGTCTATATTCCTTCACCTCTCTGGAGCTCTGTTTCTTGCATTGAGAATGAATTAGCAATAATACTTCTCACACAGTACCAAACACACAGAAGAAATGAGTATTAGCAACTGGCAGTGTCTGTCCTACTAGATCAAAGCCCCTTCTCTCCCTTCCTGGAATTCACAAAACATTTAAATCTAGTTCCAGATGCCAAAATTATGACTCTTCAGCCCTAGAAAAGGATTGATTGTTCCATTTAGAGTTTTTACTGTACGTTCACTAGATTAGAGGCAATTCCAGAACTCCACTCCCAGGCGATTAAAAAAGGCAGGAGAACTGTAGGACTGATTTGGCTGTGGCTTTGGGCCAGTAGGTGGTAACTTTGACTAGGTGAGCCCAGGCTGCAGCACATAGTGATCTGGCTGTGTTACAATCTGCAGAGGTCTGGAGTTAACAGGGATTCTGAGAAGTGAGCTGCATGGTAAAAAAACACCCTGGTTTCTTGCCAAATCAAAGAGCCAGGAGGCCTGGCATCCTGGCTTCTAGGTCTTCCTGACAAACTGAGGTGTGCTCTGCTGCCGTTATGAAACAGGAGGCAAAACTCTCCTGTGTCACTGGAAGCCAGAATCCAGCAAGCTGGGAAGCAAAGAATGCAGTTTTTGCAAATGGTCTCAGTGTTTTCTGCCCTCAGGAATTCTCTGTGGAATTCTTTACCCAAACTCATACATGGGGCCTTTATACTCACAAACTCTACCCTCTCACTCTTGTTTTAATTAGTTAAAGTTTTTGTGTGTATTGCTGGGATTTGTTTCATTGGAGCTATAGAACAACTTTCTTATTAGTTTTCCTCTTGATACACCAGCTCACTAAGTTGCTCACACTGGCCTTGCAACCTTCCTGTTGCTGAGTGGCTGGGTTTACAGGCATTTCCCCACCAAGCTCCACTGCTTTCTTCCTTTCTAATGGCAGCTTGCAAAGTTCCTATCAGAGTCATCCCTCTGGGAGACTACAATGCCAGCGTCTCTTATCTACCTCTTGGTACACATCTCTTTCCTCCACCCAGTACAGTGTCTACCATAGTCATGTGTGTTTATTCAGTTAGTTATACAGTACCTGCTGTTTGCCAGAAAAGGCACTTCAACCTCCATGCCTTGTGTATTCTTGCAGCCTTGCATATGAAAGACAATCCAACAAGTGACTACTGACATGAATTAAACTTATCCCGCATCCATCTAATAAACTGGTGCTCAGATAACATTGGCGGACTGCCAATGGCCAGCATAGCTTCAGAAGCATAGCCCTGTGTAGAAGCTCACATCACCTTAAGTCTTTACCATTAAAGGAATCTTAGAACATACTTAGATAACAGGATCCCAAGGATGACCCTAGGGCATGTTGATCTACTTACAAGAGTTGAAATGACTCTTTTGAGAGTCAGAAAGGTGGTACAGCAAGTGTTCAAGGCCCTTGCTGCCAAGCCTCAAAACTTGACTGTGATTCTCAGGATCCACACTGTGGAAGGAGAGACATGAATACTGCAAGTTGTCCACTAGCACCATGGCTCACTCAAGCATGTGCATGTGTATACACACATACACACATATATACACATGCATACATACATGTAAAAAAAGTTTTTTTGGTTTTTCAAGACAGGATTTCTTTGTGTATGCCCATCTGTCCTGGATTTACTTTGTAGACCAGACTGTCCTCGAACTCACAGAGATCTGCCTGCCTCTGCCTCCCAACTGATGGAACACATGTGCCACCACACCCGGCTTAACTTTTTTATAAAAATTAATTCAGTCTCTTAGTTCAGTTTTCCCCCCAGAAAATGTGGCCCTACTGTGTCCTCGTCACTGTTCCTTACATGATGCCTAAGTGTTCCACCGTAACTAGTAAGAAACTTCATGACGCTTTGCTCTAATCTGCTGTTCACTGTGCCCAGGCCCCTGGCCATACCTCCAGTTCTGGGTGTACCAAGATAGTTTCAACCCACACACTGTTATTTTAGTCACAGACATCATCACAAAAGTTGTCTCCTCAGGAACTCATACTCTAACCATCCAATAAACTACAATTGATCTATTACACAGACATATGCATGCACATACATGCAAACACACAAAAACACAAATACAGGCATGCACATATAAATGTACACAATTGTTGTGCCTGTTATGCTATTATGTGCCTTTCTTTGATGGTGTTTATGTCAGTCCCACCTTGTCACAATTATCTTTATATCTCTTTGTTCATCTGTTGATTGTCTTTTGCAATATGGCACCCATGTGTCTATCATATAGCAGTTGCTTAATAAATACTAGTTAAGTAAATGGATCGATTATTTTTTAAAAAGCATTTGTTGAACTGATATCTTTACCCCCTCACGTGCATTCCTCTTATGGTGGAAGGAGGCATGGCATCACCACCCAAATCCTCCTCATTCTTTCCCTGGCCAGTTGAGATTGTTGGAATATTTTTTTCCAGACACCAAGCTGCACCTGCGTCCCTCTCATTTCCTACCACTGGCTTCGCTGCACCACCCTGTAGCCACCCCCAAACCAGGCTGGTCCTTTTGCCACATGACAGTCCTTCAAATATTTGAAGACTGTGAAATTTCCTCTTCGGCTTCTATTGTCCAGGTAAATGGCTTCCTGTAGATACTGTCCAGAAACCTGTCTTTGTTTGCTTTTGATGACTGTACCCATAAAACACTTCAGCTTCCTGAATGTGTAAACGGCCTATGTTTTTATTTTCCAGGGTAGCTGCCAACACACTGCCAGGGTGAGGCTGCCCCTGCATTTACCCAATAACTGAGTTATCCCTGGGAAGTGTCCAAGTGTCTTTTTTTTTTCAGCCATGAGAAATATTCTTCGGATCATGCCATATATATATATATATATATATATATATATAAAAGAGTCTAGAAAGACCAAAAAACAACTAAAAATTCAGAGCCGAGTAAAGAAGTTCTTGTGCAAGCCTACTGTAGTGGACATGTAATGAAAAGACAGAGGTGGGTAAAAAGGTCCTTATGTCAGGCCAATGCAGCAGGCATGTAATGAAAGGGACAGAGAGTTTGTTTTCCCCTTAAATTCTATCTTTGTCTCTTCCTCCATCCTTCACCAGTCACTCTTTAAATGGCCTATATATAAGGCTGGGAGTGGAGTTCATTGGTAGACTGCTTACCTAGTGTTCATGAAATCCCAGCACTGAAACTCCAAATACTGTAGGAAAATGTCATAGGCACCCAACAAAAATAACAATGAGCACTATCCAGGCAGTGCAGCTCTTTCTTTTCTTGGTAGTTCATGCTGCTACCTGGCGACCGTTTTCTTTCTTTCATTTTTTTTTTGAGAATTTTATACATACATATACATGTATATGTAACATATATATATATATACACACACATATACATCTCCTTATTTCTCCCATCAATTCTCACTCTATTCCCCCAACATAATCCCCATACCAATTTTGTGTCTCTTCATTTATTTTTATTACCTGATAAGTCCAGTTAATGGGGTCCAGACTTGTAAGGGTGTGAAGTTGGGGTTCCCATCTAAGATCTGAGGATGGAATCTTGCATATCCTAGATAAAGCTGCATCACCAACACTAAAGTGATTTCTTTTTTTTTGTTTTTTGGTTTTTTTTTTTTTTTTTTTTGTTTTTCAAGACAGGGTTTCTCTGTATAACAGCTCTGGCTGTCCTAGACTCACTTTGTAGACCAGGCTGGCCTTGAACTCGCAAAGATCCGCCTGCCTCTGCCTCCTCAGTGCTGGGATTAAAGGCGTGTGCCACCACTGCCCGGCTTAAAGTGATTTCTGAATACTGACTGTATTTAATAGTTGTGAGAGAGTGAATGAAACAGGGAATGAATGAGTGTGGGATTCCCAGACAAGTCATTTGACCTTTCTGAGCTTCAGTTTCCCCTTGTGTAGAATGGAGTGAAGGAAGAGGAGAAAGAAGTTTCCTTCCTTACTGGTCTATTGTGCAAATCAAGTCAGACATTACCCTCTATGACTCTATCAACCATTCCCAGCCTTTGTGTGGCATGATGATATGCCTTGTTCATGAGCAGAAAAGGTCAGGGGTCATCCTTTGTGTATGTTTGAGAGGGATTATTACCTCCATAGAGATTCTCTTATCACTTTATGTCAGAAAAAAACCATCATTAGACATTTCTTTCAGTGAAGACAGCAGAATCCCTCTCAGATGCTGCCCCAGTGTGAAGAGGGGAGGGTGGAGATAAGGAGAAGGTACAGTGGCTTCTCTCCATCCCAGTTCGTTACCCCTCACTGCCCAAGCCTCCCTGTGTTTTACAATGCTGCAGATGAGTGAGCCTGGATTATTGTATGCAAGTTTTCAAAGAGAGGGATGAAGACCTACCTTTGTAGCCTGATCCAAGACTGTAAAGGCATTTTCCTCAGGCATTGTGCTATGTCTCAACACCCATCCTCTCTAGCAGAGAAAATATACCATGGAAGTATGTCCTACTTTCATCTTGCCAAAAGAAAACCAGACTACAAAGATGAGACTCAGGGCAAAGAGTTGGCTCAGATGGGTCCAGCAGGATTATCACTGTCTGGAAGCAGGGGTGAGGTGTCCCTCACACCTTCAGGAAAGGCAGGAAGAAATAAATGTGGGAGATGCATTATACCGCTACCCATGATGATGTAGAAATGCCAGCTCCACAACTCCCTGCTGCTCTCCACTCTGCCCCATCACCTTCAGTCATTTGCCCCTCAAACCTAGACAGTTCTTCAGCAAGTATGGAGTCAATTTCAGTGGAGCGCTAGAATCATATATAGTCGTTGTCTTCTGAGGCTGATAGTCAGGTGAAAGAAACCAGAAAGGGGCAAACAGACTACAGAGTGACTCACTTAAACAGAGGCATCAGTGACCATTCCCTTAGGGACTCAAAAGAGAAAAGTAGGGGATAAATTGTCTAAATTGTAGGCATTCCTGGTAAATGTTTTAAGAAGAGAAAAACTGAATTTAAAAAAGAATAAATTATTAGGCATTATGCCACATGCCTGCAATCCCTAGCACTTGGGAAAATCAAGCAGGAAGATCTTCAGTTCAAGGCCAGCAGTAAAACCTTATTTCCAAAAATGAAGAAGAAAGAGAAAAATGAAGAGGGGGTGAGGAGGAGAAAAGGAAAGAAGATTGAAGGGAAGAGGCAGGAAGATACAAAGAGAGAAAGAGAGAGAGAGAGAGGAAGGAAAGAAGGAAGGAAGGAAGGAAGGAAGGAAGGAAGGAAAGTGCTAAGTGTGGTAGTACATGCCTTTAATTGTAGCACTTGAGAGGCAGAAGCAGGTGGATCTCTAGGAGTTTAAAGCATAGTGAGCTCCAGAACACCCAGGACTATATAGAGATACCCTGTCTCTAAAAAAGGAGGAGGAAGAAGAAGAGGAGGAGGTGGAAGAGAAGGAAGGAAGGAAGGAAGGAAGGAAGGAAGGAAGGAAGGAAGAGAAAGTCATCAAAGAAGACAGAAGAGAGGAGGGGCACTGGATAAACTCCAGAGAATGGATCATGCAGAGTAAAACCAGAGTAATATTACTTAAGAGCCAAATGGTTGTCCTTAGACTGGATGAACAGTTCAATGAGAGGAAACAGCCAAAAAAAAAAAAAAAAAAAAAAAAAAACAGAAGGGGTCAGATGATGCATGCATCAGGTCTTGGGCTTACACAACAATATGGTACCATGTCCTATATGGCACAAAGAGGGCAAAAGTGATCAAAACTCTTTTGGATTCTAAGGGAGGTGATTTAGTGGAAGATCAATGAATAAACTATGCCAACCTCCCCCCCACCCAAATGGTACCGCTGCCTGAAGTTATAAAGAACCAGACAAGGGGGTGAGAAGAAGCTCAATCTTGGATACCTGAGTTCTAGGGCTTTAGAGTCAGATGGCTGCAAGCTATCTTGGTGGCACCTATATCTAATGTTAAGGCCACACACATTCATCCCAGTCACATTACCTGAGAAAGGATAATAATGTCCAGCTTTGCAGGTTTTGAGGACTCTAACTATAAACATCAGCTGTCTAGTGTATAAAGGCGGCAGATAGTAGGTCCTTAGTGTTTATCACTACTACTGAGAAAGAAGGAAACACAATGCGGCACCTGCTAGCCATCTGCATCACCAATGTCAAGAGCAAAGAAGACTGGAAACACCCTTTCTTCTCCCCACTAGGTGTGGACAAACATAATAAAATTCCTGTCTTAACAAAGAAGGAAAAGGGGGAGATCCAAGATGGAGCCGACCATAGAGCAGTGCATCTGAGTAGTAGGTGAATGAGATTAGTCATTGTGGAGTGAATGTGAGGTCCCCTAGCCTACAGTGAAACACAGACGGTATCTGAATTCCCACAGCGAACATTGAGACCGGTCACCAGGTAAAACAGCCCACGGTCACCAGGTAAAAGAGCCTACGCAGTTCCCGGGAACACAACCCTGAGATCAGCCAGCTCCATCACCAGTCTGGAGAGGAGCTCTGGCTAGAGATCTAGCCCAGGAGCGGATCCAGCCCACGGCTCCAGCCACAGACCAGCGGCCCCGCCTGTCTGCCTGATATCCAGCCTGCACTCGAGCCTCACCACAACAGCAAAGGTAAGTGAGATTATTTTTTTCCGGAGGTTCCAACATGGTGGCACAGTGTGCACTGTAGCAGAGAGGCAGAGACCTAACCCAGTCACAGCAAAGCAATTAGGAGCCAAGACTGCCTGCAAACAGAGCCCGCGACAATGTGTTCTCCACAAATATGGGGCGGGTGGGTCACTCACCCTAGCACCCAAGCATCTGAGGCAGTCAGCAAAAGGCGCACTGAGGCCGGCATCTGTTGTGGGTGGAGCTCCCTGCCTGCATAGTCAGCCCAGCTGGGGAGCCAGAACGACTGGGTCAGTGAGAGGAGAATACAGACCCAACCACAACTCTACCTGCCTTTCTGAGGAGACCTGTCAGCTCCCAGGTCCTCAGAGGCTAGCCCTCTCCCCACTCCAATCCCCTCTATATTGGTCCAATTGGGTCACAAGCAGTTGAGGACAACAGCAGCCACCCTCCTCTCCGAGAGCCAGTCAGTCTATTAAAGGAATCTGCCCGCCATCTGGAGGTAAACACCAGGCTGTCAGGATCAGCCAACCCCCAGGGCAGGGAGTTTTCCTGAGCACCAAGGTCAGGTAACAAAAGAAACAAACAGATAACACCTGGGTCCATCTGATGACAAAAGGTCAGCTCAAGAACATGGTAAAAAAAAACCCAAAACAATAGGATGTCTCCAGATCCTAGCAATAATGCTACAGACAACTCTGGACAGCTGAACCCAATTGAAGCAAAGGAAAATGACCTTAATCCTATGCTTATATTAATAATAGAAGGTCTAAGGGAGGAAATCAAATACCTCACAGAGCAACAACAAAGTACTGCAAAGGAGGTGATATAAATGAATAAATCGCTTAAAGGAATGGAAGACCTGAAAAGGGAAGTTGAAGCAATGAAGAAAATCCAATCTGAGACATCCATAGAACTGGAAAACCTTAAGAAAAGAATCGGAACTACAGACACTAGCATCACCAACAGAATACAAGAGATGGAAGAAAGAATTTCAGGCTCAGAGGATAAAATTGAAGAAATGGATACATCTGTCAAAGAAAATGTCAAATCTAAAAAAGTCCTGACACAAAACCTTCAGGAAATCAAGGACACAATGAAAAGACGGAATCTCAGAATAATAGGAATAGAAGAAAGAGAAGAGTCCCACATCCATGGACCAGAAAATATCTTCAACAAAATCATTGAAGAGAATTTCCCAAATCTAAAAAAAGAGATGCCTATAACTGTACAAGAAGCTTACAGAACCCCAAATAGATTAGACCAGAAAAGAAAATCTTCCCGCCACATAATAATCAAAACATTAAATGTACAGAACAAAGAAAGAATTTTAAAAGCTGCTAGGGAAAAGGGTCAAGTAACATATAATGGCAAACCTATCAGAATCACACCTGACTTTTCTTCAGAGACTCTAAAAGCCAGAAGGGCCTGGACAGACATCTTGCAGACCCTAAAAAACCACAAATGCCAGGACAGACTACTATTGCCTGCAAAATTGTCAATCAACATAGATGGAGAAAACAAGATATTCCATGACAAAGCTAAATTCAAACAATATCTATACACAAATCCAGCTCTACAGAAGATGTTAGAAGGAAAACTTCAACCCAAAGAGGTTAACTACACACAAGAAAGCACAGGAAGCAAATAGCATGCCTGCAGCAAAAACAAAAAGAAAGAAGCTCACTCACACACTATTTCTACCAACATTAAGATGGCAGGAAGTAACAATCACAGGTCATTAATATCTCTCAACATCAATGGACTCTATTCCCCAATAAAAAGGCACAGGCTAGCAGAATGGATGTAAAAACAGAATCCCGCATTCTGCTGCTTACAAGAAACGCACCTCAGCAAAAAAGATAGACATTATCTCCAAGTAAAGGGCTGGAAAAAGATATACCAAGCAAATGGACCCAAGAAAAAAGCTGGAGTAGCAATTCTAGTATGCAACAAATAGGATTTTCAACCAACATTAATCAAAAGAGATGGGGAAGGACACTATATACTCATCAAAGGAAAAATCCACCAAGATGAAATTTCAATACTAAACATCTATGCCCCAAATGTAAGACCACCCACATTCATTAAAGAAACACTACTGAAGCTCAAATCCCACATTGAACCTCACACATTAATAGTGGGAGACTTCAACACACCACTCTCACCACTGGACAGATCAACAATGCAGAAACCAAACAGAGAAATAATGAACCTCACAGATGTCATGAATCAAAAGGACCTAATTGATATCTACAGAACATTTCACCCCAAAACAAAAGAATACACTTTCTTCTCGGCACCTCATGGAACCTTTTCCAAAATCGATCATATAGTCGGTCACAAAGCAAGCCTCAACAGATACAGGAAAATTGAAATCACTCCTTGTAACTTATCAGACCATCATGGAATAAAGCTAGGCTTCAACAGTAACAAAAACAACAGAGTGCTTGCAAAAACATGGAAACTGAATAACTCTCTCCTCAATGACCTCTGGGTCAGGGAAGAAATAAAAAAAAGAAATTATAGTCTTCTTAGAACTCAATGAAAATGAAGGCACAACATACCCAAACTTATGGGACACATTGAAAGCAGTGCTAAGAGGAAAGTTTATAGCTCTAAGTGCCTTCAAAAAGAAACTGGAGAATTCCTATACTAGCCATCTAAAAGAACACCTGAAAGAGCTAGAACAAAAAGAAGCAAACACTCCCAAGAGGAGCAGACGAGAGGAAATTATCAAACTCAGGTCTGAAATCAACAACTTAGAAACAAAAAGAACAATACAAAGAATCGACAAAACCAAGAGCTGGTTCTTTGAGAAAATCAACAAAATAGACAAGCCCTTAGCTAAACTAACTAAAAGGCAGAGGGAAAATACCCAAATCAACAAAATCAGAAATGAAAAGGGGGAAATAACAACAGACATTGAGGAAATCCAAAGAATCGTTAGGTCCTACTTCAAAAACTTGTACTCCACAAAATTGGAAAATCTAAATGAAATGGACAATTTTCTTAATAGATTCCACCTACCAAGGTTAAATCAAGAACAGGTAAACAAATTAAACAGTCCTATAACCCTTAAGGAAATAGAAGAAGTCATTAGATGTCTTCCAACCAAAAAAAAACCCAGGCCCAGATGGTTTCAGCACAGAATTCTACCAGACATTCAAAGAAGAGCTAACACCAATATTCTTCAAACTCTTCCACAACATAGAAACAGAAGGAATACTGCCAAACACATTCTATGAGGCCACAGTTACCCTGATACCTAAACCTCACAAAGACCCAACGGAGAAAGAAAATTTCAGACCAATTTCCCTTATGAACATGGATGCAAAGATACTTAATAAAATACTTGCAAACCGGATCCAAGATCACATCAAAAGTATCATACACCATGATCAAATAGGCTTCATCCCAGGGATGCAGGGGTGGTTCAACATTAGAAAATCCATCAATGTAATCCACCACATAAACAAGCTGAAAGAAAAGAACCACATGATCATCTCATTGGATGCTGAAAAAGCTTTTGACAAAATACAGCACCCTTTCATGATAAAAGTCTTAGAGAAATCAGTCATACAAGGACCATACTTAAAAATAATAAAAGCAATTTACAGCAAGCCAATAGCCAACATCAAACTAAATGGAGAGAAACTTAAAGCATTCCATCTAAAATCAGGGACAAGGCAAGGCTGCCCACTCTCTCCATATCTCTTCGACATAGTACTTGAAGTCTTAGCTAGAGCAATAAGACAACTAAAAGAGATCAAGGGGATACAAATTGGAAAGGAAGAAGTCAAAGTATCCCTATTTGCAGATGATATGATAGTATACATCAGTGGCCCCAAAAATTCCACCAGAGAACGTCTACAGCTGATAAACTCCTTCAGCAAGGTGGCCAGATACAAAATCAATTCAAAAAAATCAGTAGCCCTTCTTTACACAAAAGATAAATGGGCTGAGAAAGAAATAAGGGAATCAACACCCTTCACAATAGCCACAAATAATATAAAATACCTGGGGGTAACTCTAACCAAGCAAGTGAAAGACCTGTATGATAAGAACTTCAAGACCCTGAAGAAACAAATTGAAGAAGATATCAGGAGATGGAAAGATCTCCCTTGTTCATGGATAGGTAGGATCAACATAAATAAAAATGGCAATCTTACCAAAAGCAATATACAGATTCAATGCAATTCCTATCCAAATACCAACTCAATTTTTTACAGATCTGGAAAAAACAATTCTCAACTTCATATGGAATAACAAAAGACCCAGAATAGCTAAATCAATCATGTACAATAACAGAACATCTGGAGGTATCACCATCCCGGATTTCAAGCTGTACTACAGGGCAATAGTAATAAAAACAGCATGGTACTGGTATAGAAACAGACCAGTTGACCAATGGAATCGAATTGAAGACCCAGAAATAAACCCACACACCTATGGTCACTTAATTTTTGATAAAGAAGCCAAAAACATACAATGGAAAAAGGAAAGCATCTTCAATAAATGGTGCTGGTCTAACTGGATGTCAACATGTAGAAGAATGCAAATAGATCCATATTTATCACCCTGTACAAAACTTAAGTCTAAGTGGATCAAGGACCTCAACATAAATCCAGACACACTAACATTAATAGAAGAGAAAGTGGGGAAATGCCTTGAACTCATTGGCACTGGTAGCAACTTCCTGAATAGAACACCAATAGCTCAGGCACTAAAACAAACAATCAATAAATGGGACCTTATAAAATTGAAAAGCTTCTGTAAGGCAAAGGACACTGTCCTTAGAACAAAACTGCAGCCTACAGAGTGGGAAAGGATCTTCACCAACCCAACATCTGACAGAGGGCTAATATCCAAAATATATAAAGAACTGAAGAAATTAAACACCAAAAAATCAAATAACCCCATCAATAAATGGGGTACAGAGCTAAACCGAGAATTCACAGAAGAGGAATCTCTAAAAGCTGAGAGACATTTGAGGAAATGTTCAACATCTTTGGTTATCAGGGAAATGCAACGTAAAACAACTCTGAGATTCCATCTCATACCTGTCAGAATGGCCAAGATCAAAAACTCAAATGATAGCACATTCTGGCGAGGATGTGGAGAAAGGGGAACACTCCCCCATTGCTGGTGGGACTGCAAACTTGTGCAACCACTTTGGAAATCAATCTGGAGATATCTTAGAAAATTAGGAATAAATCTACCTCAAGACCCAGCCATACCCCTCTTGGGCATATATCCAAAAGATCTGAAATGAAACCAAAAGGACATTGCCTCAACAATGTTCATAGCAGCTTTATTTGTAATAGCCAGAAACTGGAAACAACCCAGATGTCCATCAACTGAAGAATGGATATAAAAACTGTGGTACTTATACACAATGGAATACTACACAGCTATCAGAAATGAGGAAATCATGCAATTCAAAACCAAATGGATGGAACTAGAAAAGCTCATCCTAAGTGAGCTGACGCAGTCCCAGAAAGATAAACATGGTATATATTCCCTTACAAATGGATATTAACCATACATCAGAGGATAACTATCCTACAACCCACACACCCAAATAGACAGGAACCTAGCATATCTATCCTAGGAAAAATTCTACCCACCAGTGAGTCATGGAATCTGCTACAGGTTAGTGGAACCCCACACCCTAGATGGTGTGCCTTATCAAGCTCCAGTACGAGTGTAAGGTCTTGGGCCTCACATGACGCAAGATCTGAGGGAGTATGATATGTGAGGACCCACCTCATCTGAGGAGAAGGACAGTACCAAGTAGAGGAACAAGGAGGGAGGGAGGGAGGAAGGGAGGGAGGGAGGGAAGGAGAGAGGGAGGGAAGGAGAGAGGGAGGGAAGGAGAGATGAAGGGAGGGGCCAAGAGGGGGGAGGGAGGAAACTATGTTCTAGAAATAAATAATACTTTTTTAAGAAAAGAGTTAATAAGCTTAAAAATATAAATAAAAACACAATATAAAATTTTCAAACTATAATTTACCTTACTGGCATGAAAAGAAAATGGCCTTAATTTCAGATTAGAATGTTAGACTGCAGGTGGCTACAGAGATTACACAAACTTGATAGCAGCTTAAAAGTTTTTTTTGTTTTTTGGTTTTTTTTTTTTTTGTAGAGGTATAGGCTATTTCCATGGTTTGGCATTAAAAAGCAGGTAACAGGTTTAAAACACTGTAAATAAATTAAAGGTGACAGCTGTTCAATCTGGTTTTACAAACCTCCAAGAGTTGAAAAAACTTAGAGCTAAGGTCAAATAATGCATGGTGTTAGCCCATGCCTTTACCTCCAGCAGAGACAGGAGGATCACTATAGAGTTAGTTGTCTTATAAATTCTAGAGTTACAAGAAACAGGGTGGTGATGGTGCACACCCTTAGTCACATCATTGGGGAAGAATACACCCTTAATCCCAACACACTAGAGACAGAAACAGGCAGATCTCAGAGCTCAAGGCCACCTGATACAAAACAAGCTCTAAACAGAGAAAAACTTTGATCCAGGAGTGGAGGAGCACATCTTTAATCCCATCAGCTGGAAACCACATGTCTTTGATCCCAAAACTTAGAATGCAGAGACAGGCACATAGGATTTGGAAAGATTTAAGTTTAAAAGCTACTTACAAAAGGCAGGCTGCAATTCAAACAAATTGTCCTTTGAGATCTCAAAATATATACACTAAAGGTTTGTTTAGCTCCAAAATATCAAAATAATTTCTTCTTTAATCCGGATTGAAAGGTAATACTTTATATATTATCAAAAAAACCAAATTTGCTCCAGGAAAAATATTACCTGACCCCCCCCCCAAAAAAAGGTAATTGTTCCAGAGTTAGGATTAGGGCAGGGCTCTGTTCTTATCTTTCCAGGAGATTTAAAGCATCCATTCAAGGAATCCAGGGACAACTGGACAACGGAAACCTCAGCAGAAAACAGATCAGACACCAAAGAAGATGAGTGGCCCAGATGATCCAGCCTTGCAGACTTCTTCAATAGCAGTTTCCTCAAAAGTCTATAACCACAACAACTCAAAATCGCTAAGATCGTTCAGCTCCACAGACTACTCCAGCCAGATCTTCAGTAAAGTTCTGAAGATCAGCTTCTGTCTATGAACTTCGTAGGACATCTAAATAGCTGAGCACAAAGGGACTGAACATCAAATGATTCTATTAACATTTTTAACCATTTTTCCATTCTTATTTGGGCCCCAAACAGGTTTACTACGTCCCAAATCAGCAGGAAGTCATTTTAAGAGAACAACGTCCCATCCCCAGAAGGTGGGGAGGGTGTTCTCCCCCTTTGGTTATTTGATAGATAATAGAAAATTTTGTTATTTAGGGGAAAAGACTACAAGCTGTTAAATGGTCTTGTTAAATGGGTTTTGGAGGTTAGACCCAGGGACTTCTCTCTTTTGCTTTTCTGTATCCTCCTTTCTCTCCTATATAGGAGTGAACAGACTTGAGAAAAATGGGACATAGACATAGTATAGGAAAGAACAAGAAAAAAGGACAGATTATTGAATATAGCTTTATACCTTTGTATACTGATACAAAATTAATATTATATTTGGCTAAATTGGTATTGATCATTGTATATTAATGCAAATTTAAGATTGTATAGGGCTACAT
>CAJQZJ010004888.1:9419845-9434021 GCA_907164525.1 Lophiomys imhausi
AAAAAAAAAAAGAAGGGAAGAGGATGGGGGGGTTGAGGGGGAGGAGGGTGGAAGGGTGGGACTGGAGGGGGGAGTAGGGAGGGGATTGTGATTGAGATGTAACTTGAAGAAATAAAAAATAAATTATTAAAAAAGAAACAAAGAAGGAAAAGCAACAGGAGCCTGAACCACCAAAGCAAAGAAAGGTACATGCTGAATTTCTTCTGTACATTCATCCCTTTATTTAAAACTGTCCATGTCCTAGCATGGTGCTGGAGGTAGCATTTGACCTCAAGAAGTTTCCCATCTTGTTGAGGAAATTAACTTAGAAACTCATGAGGCCACTGAAGAACAATGCCTTTTTTCAAGTCTTATCTCAGTGAGTTCCTTTATAGCTTTCTCCCCAGTGACCTTGCCCTCCTTTCTGAGCCTCATTCACCTTCAGTTCCCAGAGCACCACCCCTGTATGAGGATGGATTTCTCTTTCATTCACTTTGCTTGGCTTTCCTCATTCTCCTGCTTGGCTTTCCTCTCATCTGTTTTTAACTGTTGGTGTTCTAGGACTCTCTTTGTTCCTCTCATCTTCTGACTGCACACATCTCCCTGAGTATACATCCAAACTTCTGGGACCTCTAGACTGCTGAGTCCAGATGCATTGCAGACATAACATCTCTTGGGCCAAACCCATTGTTTTGTTCTCAAGCTCATCCTTCTTCCATCCATACCTAGGTTAATGGTATTATTATCCACTTAGCTGCTGGAGGCTTGTTTGCTAAGTAATTATAACCTGGTGATTTATGACAAACTTATATAACCAGACTGGCTGGGTTTCAGTCCCAGTTCTTATTTGCTCTGTAACCTTCAAGTCACTAAAATCTCTGTGTCTTGTGTACAAAATGGCTACATTTGTGATCCATATCTTACAGAGTTGTTGGAAGGGTGGAAAGAGTTAATAATATGGAAGCAAACTACATTAGACTCTAGCCTATAATGAATTATCTTTAAGTGTTTGTCATTATTTTCCCCACCACCTTAAACCCTGAAAAATGATTTGCCCTCAACCTTAAGAAATGCAACCCATTTAGACTTTCATTTCTCCTCTTTTAGTTATTGCCATGTGAGTTCAGGATTTTGTTGTCCTTGAGAAAGATGTCAGAGTGGTACCTCATTCTGCCTACCAGGTAAATGCCCCTGGTATCATAAAGAAGGAGTCATTGAATGGATGCACAATGTTCAGAGCTCTAGGAAAACTTCTGCAACTATGGTATGGAAGACAGAGTCTAATGAAGTGGGTTCCATGGAAAAATGAAAAGTAAACTGTCATAAAGTCCAGAAAATGATAATGGTACCTGAAACATGCAAATCTCTCTTCGCAAAGGAAGATGTGATGGTTAAGGCCCAAGGTCATCCACCAGGTGTCTATATAAGGAAGGCCAAGATTATGTTCTCAAGCCCTAGAACCCTGTTGTCCACACACTCAAGTCAGCACAGACTGTGTAGAGTCCACACACACTACCACATTCCCTCACCCTCAAACGCACCAGAACATCACTATCTGGCTGCCTACATTGCTTCCCTTTCTTAATTCCTTGTCCCTTTTCTTTCTCAAGAAAGGTAGATAGAGAAAGCAATCGCAATCCGGCCCTTGGCTCCTCCCTTGCTCTCCCAAGGTCCCCTCCTCTGAAATGATAATGGTGAGAACATTCAGGCCACAGATAAGACCTCTGGTCCCAGCTCCTGTCCCTCCACTCCCTTCGGCTTAACTTTCAAGTTCCGGAACCCCTGCCTCTAACCTGATTGCGTTATCTTCACAACCAAGGTGAGACAGAACAGAATGACTTTATGGCTTCCTGTAAGAGCCTTCTCCAAAGCCAGGCTTTCTTACAATTGAGTGGAAGACTTGCACTTTCCCAGAAATGAGAGCACTGTTGGGCACCAAATAGGAACACTGTGATGGTTGCTGATTTAGAGATATGCTTCCCAACCAGGATGTCCTTGTCCCCAGGAAATGTTTGACAATGTTTGGAGATATTCCTGATCATTACAACTTGGGGACAGATGCTGCTAGAACATGGTGGGCAGAGGTTCAGGGATGCCCCAAGATATCCCACAAAGCATACAGTATCCCTAACAATATAGAGTATCCCAGACAGCATCTCAACAACACTGATGTTCTGAACCTCTGGTTTAAAGACTAGGAATAAAGAGAACAATATTTCTAATATTAACCGCAGTAACCATGGCCCTTTCTTCTCAGTAACTGTTAAATCTTCAAGTGTGTGCACTCATAGGAGATCTTAAAGCCCACTGTGGATGTAAACAGTATACAAGAAAGGTAAAATCTACAGATGATCATTTGAGAGAGGGCACAGGGCTTTTTAGAGGATGCCAAAATCTCTCTTTCCGTGGCAAGAGAAAGCTGGAGAAATTCAGAGTGGGTGGGCCAGCGATGGGGGCGGGGTGGCCTGTGTAAGGATGTCAAGAGGAAGAGGGCCTGAGTTAGGTTCAGCAAAGGAAGCGTTAGGCACACAAGTGGAGTTTAGGAAAGAAAATGAAGACACACACACTGTAGTTGTTCATAAATGGGAGCTCCTTCGTCTAAAGTGGCATTTCTCAACCTTCCTAATTCTGGAACCCTTTCTAACACATTTCTCATGTTGTAGTGACCCCCAACCATGAAATCATTTCATTGCTACTTCATAACTGTAATTTTGTTGCTGTTATGAATTGTAGTGTAAATATCTGATATGCAGGATATATCATATGTGACCCAAAAGGGGTCATCACCCACAGATTGAGATTCACTGCAAAAGGAAACCCATCTGTGTAGAGGAAACTAACCATACAGAAACCTTGATCAGACCACCTTCCTTCCTCAGTAACTTCAGACAGATCCTTGAAGGCCTAAGAAATGAGAGCTAGCAGAGACCTACAAGAGTCTTCTTGAGCAGCCTATCATATGATCAGATATGAAAACTCTTTTCCACGTGATTTCTTCACATCTTGACTCGTACTTACATTATCAATTCATTAGGGCCATGCATAATGGAAATTGGTTGTGGAATACCTATCACCAAGGGGAACATGGTTTAGTCCTCACAAATTGTACCCTGGTGCTTCTTTTCTTCTAATAACTTTATTATTTAGCAGTTTGAGATTCACACTAAAACTGCATAGAAGGTGGAGGACTTTCATACTCATGTGCTTGACCCACACAGTCTCCATCATTATCAACATTTCTCACAGAATGTTACATTTGTAACAACTGAGTCTATTTTGGCATGCTACCATCCTGAGCCTATGGTCTACATTAGGGTTTATTCTTGATGTTATCCACTCCATAGGTTCAGATAGATACATGACAGAGTATATCCACCATTAAGAACTGGATAATGGTGTCCCTGTGCAAAAATTCATTCATTCTCTTCCTCCCTCCATAACCTTTGGCAAACACTTAGTTTTTTTTGGTTTGGTTTGATTTTGGTTTTGGTTTTGTTTGTTTGTTTTGGGTTTTTGGTTTTAACTTTCTCACTATAGTTTTGCTTTTTCAGGAATGTCAAGTGATTGGGGTGGAGAGGCCACACAACCTACATCTTTTTCCCAAGTCTTCCTTCCCCTAGAAATATTCATTTAAATGACTTGTGTGTCCTCTCATGACTTGATAGCTCACTTAAGTGTTAATAAGTAACATCTCATTTTCTGAATGTGTCATAATTTATCTATATGCCAACTGAAGTACATCTTGGTTGTTACCAAGTCTGGACAGTTATAAATAATGATGCTATTAAAATGGATGTATAGACTTTTAGGAGCTGAAAAGTGACCAAGTACTTGTATGACATTGTGTGCTGTGGTCCCCGACCAATGTTCAGAAGAACATGGGGCTAGTGCTTCTGGAGAGACCCCACAGTTTCTGTTGGTTACAAATCTTAGAAAACAACATGTTGCAGGCCATGTAAATGAGGCATTGAGAGGGGAAAGTAAGGCAATAGGAAACCCATGTTCAAATCAGCCTGCACTCCTACGTGATGGGAGGAAGGGCCATTCTAGTCCCTAGAATAGCTGACAGAGAATAGAGAAAAACAGAAAAGCTTGAAAGAATTCATCCTGAGTATCAGCCTTTTTCTGGCTCTCATCTTCCTTCACTGATGTCAGATAATCTGACCTGAAAGTCCCTTTCTTTGCCCATGAAGAGCACGGGGCACCTAGACAGAATTAATCATCAGTACAATTAATTTAATGGTATAGGGTACCATGTGTTTTAAAGAGGGAGAGACCACCTCTTCACACAGACATACTCTCAGAAGGATATTGGGACAACCCTGAGTCTGAGCAGCACAATGTTGTAGGCCCTGAAATCCAAATCCCTTACTTAGCAAAAATGTCTAATACTTGCCTGTTTCTAACAACATTCCTGGAACTGGATAACTTCAGGGCATGAAGTTCCTGATTGCCACTTCCTAGCTAAAATATAGGCCTTGAATATATGGTGCAATGTATCTCTGGGTTTCTTTTTCTTCCATGTAAAACAGATTTGGGGGGGGGGGCAGGGCACATGCTCAAGATGTTTTTATTTTTTTAATGTTTATTTATTACTTCAGGTTACATCTCCATAGTAGTGTCCTCTTTCCGCCTCTCCCAGTCCCGCCCTCCCACCCTCTACCCCCTATCCCTTCCATCACACTCCTCTGCCCCAGTTCAGCAGTCATATGAGGGCCAAGAGCCTCCTCATACACTGGGGGGCCTACAAGGCAGCACTACTAGAGCAAAGTGTCTCATTGACAGGAAAAAAAAGTCTATGTTCATGTTCCCTTTGGTGCATTGGTTGTAGTATAGTTATCCTGTACTATATGGCTAAAATCTGACTATAAGTGAATAGATGCTATGTGCATCCTTCTGGGTCTGGGTTAGCTCACTCAGGATGAGCTTCTCTAGTTCCATCCATTTGGCTACAAATTGCATGATTTTGTTGTTTCTGATAGCTGAGTAGTATTTCATTGTGTAGATGTTCCACAGTTTTTTAATCCAGTCCTCGGTTGAGGGACATCTGGGTTGTCTCCAATTTCTAGCTATTACAAATAAGGCTGCTATGAACATAGATGAGGAAACTTCCTTGTGATTTGGTGAGGAATCATTTGGATGTATACCCAGAAGTGGTACGGCTGGTCCTGAGGTAGAGGTAGATATCTAAGATATCGCCTGAGGTAGATTCTAAGATATCGCCAGACTAACCTCCATAGTGGTTGCACAAGCCTGCACTCCCTCCAGCAATGGAGGAGGGTTCCCCTTTCTCCACAACCTCACCAGCATGTGCTGTCATATGAGCTTTTGATCTTAGCCATTCTGACAGGTGTGAGATGGAATCTCAGAGTCCTCTTGAGTTGCATTTTTCTGATGATTAAGGATGCTGAGCATTTCTTCAAGTGTCTCTCAGCCATTAGGAATTCCTCCTTTGTGAATTCTCTGTTTATCTCTGTTCCCCATTTTTTGATTGGATTATTTGATTTCTTGGCATTTTATCTCTTGAGTTCTTTGTAAATTATGAATATTAGCCCTCTGTCAGATGTAGGGTTGATGAAGATTTTTTCCTAGTCTGTAGTCTACCGTTTTCTTTGAATGACGGTGTCTTTGCCTTTTCAGTTTCATGAGGTCCCATTTATTGATTGTTGGTCTTAGATCCTGAGCTCTTGGTGTTCTTTTCAGGAAGTTGTCTCCTGTGCCAATGAGTTCTGCAGTTTTCCCTACTTTCTCTTCTAGTAGATTTAGTGTGTCCAGCCTTATGTTAAGGTCTTTGATCTACTTGGACTTAAGTTTTGTACAAGGTGATAAGTATAGGTCTAATTTCATTCTTTTACATATGGACATCCAGTTGGACCAGCACCATTTGTTGAAGATGCTGTCTTTTTTCCATTATATGATTTTGGCTTCTTTGTCAAAAATTAAGTGATCATAGGTGTGTGGGTTCATTTCTGGGTCTTCAGTTCGATTCCATTGATCTACTGGTCTGTTTCGATACCAGTACCATGCTGTTTTTATTGCAATTGCTCTGTAGTACAGCTTGAAATCTGGGATGGTGATACCTCCAGATTTTTTTTTTTTTTTTTTGTACAGGATTGATTTAGCTATTCTGGGTTTTTTGTTATTCCATATGAAGTTGAGAATTTCTTTTTCCAGGTCTATAAAGAATTGTGTTAAGGCAATATACAGCAAGCCAGTAGCCAACACCAAATTAAATGGAGAGAAACTTGAAGCATTTCCTCTAAACTCAGGGACCAGACAAGGATGTCCACTTTCCCCATATCTCTTCAACATAGTACTTGAAGTTCTTGCTAGAGCAATAAGACAACTAAAGGAGGTCAAGGGGATACAAATTGGAAATGAAGAAGTCAAATTATCCCTATTTGCAGACGATATGATAGTATACATAAGCGACCCCAAAAATTCCACCAGAGAACTTTTACACTGATAAATACCTTCAGCAAGTTGGCTAGATACAAAATTAATTCAAAAAAATCAGAAGCCCTTCTTTATACAACAAATAAATGGGCTGAGAAAGAAATTAGGGAAACAACACCCTTCACAATACCCACAAACAATATCAAATACCTGGGCTTAACTCTAATCAAGCAAGTGAAAGACCTGTATGACAAGAACTTCAAGTCCTTGATGAAACAAATTGAAGAGGCCATCAGAAGTTGGAAAGATCTCCCATGCTCATGGATAGGTAGGATCAACATAATAAAAATGGCATCCTATCAAAAGCAATATACAGATTCAATGCAATTCCTTTAAAAATACAAACAGGTTTTTTTTTTTTTTTAGATTTTTTTAAAAGTATGAAGGGTAGGTAGAAAGGTGGGGAGGATCTGGGATGCCTTGGAAAAGGATATGATTGAGATATAGTGCATGAAAAAATTTGTATAAAATAAATTCATTGAAGTATTTTAAAGTATGTACCTTTTGTAATAGGTGCATTACTTTAAAATATACCTATTACATTTTAGTATCTGTACTGAACTGAACTGATATATGTACATCAGATGAATACTTGGCACACAGTGAGCAGCAGAAATGAGTTGCTTGCTAATATTAACAGGCTGAAGGAGAGTCCTAGGATGGATGGATTACAGGGCTTCCCCCACTCACTGATGCCAAGAGTAAAGGCATGTGCCTTGAAGCTTGTTTGCTAACAAATATCCTCCTTTAAAATCTAGAAGTGTACCTTTTCCACTATAGCTTGTCCCTCTTTTGCTTATTGAACATTCTTCGATCCCATGTGCACTCTCTGTGCATCAGAACCCCACTCATCTCTAGCATGTCACAGTTGTCAGGATGTGTAATTATCCTAGCTACCATTCAGAATGCTTGACCCTCTCTAAGCAACAACCTGTGAATTAGCATTTACAGACAGGTCCAAAAAGAAGCTAGATTGAGCTCAACACCCTTAACCTTTGCAATAATTTTAAAACTAGGTGTTTTTCAAAGAAAGCTATATTCCTTAGATTGTTTTAATACAGCCCTCTAAGGTCTCCTATAAGGGAACCCTTGGTTACATTTATGGAACTTCTTCCTGCTTGAGATTCTTGGAATCTTATTTTGTGTATTTTAATAGATGGTGATGATTAGAAGAATCAATTACAACTTTGAAAGGCTCTGGTGCCCTTGCCTTGGTAGTAAGGACCCTTGATACAATGCCTTTAATTTCACCTCGAATTTAGTTGTTGCTGAGGCCAAAGGCTGACTGACTCTCCATAGCCATCCGGTCAGAAGACATTGGTGAAACCTCGCAGATGCTGGACAAGCAGCATCCTTAATGAAAGCTGTCACTTATGGCTTTGAGTATAATTGCCCCAGAACAATAGAAATCCAGCTCTGAATATACTGAGGAGGCTGCAATGCTCCCCTTGGAATCTCCCAAAGGGAAAGTTAAAGAGGGAATAATGTAGGCCTTAGTGGATGAATATGGAACCATCCAAAATCCTCCTAACACCCAGAGAGGAAAGATCAAAAATCCAAGCAATGCCCCAGGCAATCTTCAAGGTTCTAATGGCCTTCATTAGCCTTGACATTTCTCCCTCACCTCAGGGTAGACCCAAACTCCCCAGCCTGGCTTGCAAAACCATTCACAATCTGTCCTCATTCTAGAGAACATACTGTGATGGGAAAAGTTAGGACCCAATTTTAGTGCGTACACTGGCAGAACAGCTAAGTTTAAAGGCCGGGCCAGAGTTCTGGCAAATTAGATACTGTAACCCTGTAAGACAGGACAGTACTTGTTTGACAGAGAAAGAAGCAGAGGTCCACAGCCCTGGTCCGCAGAGTCTGTGAGATGAGAAAAAAAGATTGAGACTTGGATGCAAATGTACTTCCGTGTAGAGAGCTGAAAAGTGCCGCGCCCTAAAGATGGCGCTGGTCTCCGCCTTCCACCAGCCCGACGGTGAGCGCTCTCTATGATAATAAGTTCATATTTGGCAAAGACCGCTGATCTGGCTTGCTTCCGCATACGTAGGCCTCTAAGATAGCACCACTTGGCTTTATTTGACTGGCTGTTCATTTAGTATTTAGCCTGTGGGTTGGGTCTGCCCGGGCATTCGGAATTCGGAATTCAGAACACTGTTTCCAAGGGACCTGAATAAACTGCTGGAGAAGAGCTTTTGTGAGTTGTGTCATCCTTGCTGGACAAGGGGGGGCGCGACAAGTGGTGGCCCGTACGGGGACCCAGAAAAGACTCAGAACTCCTGCAGTCAGGGGCAACATGTTGGTAAGTTCCTGGGATAAATCAGGACAATAAAGTTTCAAGGAAATAGCGAACACAAGGTAAAGTTTCGCGGAGATAGGGAACAAAAGGTAAAGTTTCACGGAGATAATGAACAAACGGCAATGTTTCGCGGAGATAGCGAACAAAAGGTAAAGTTTCGCGGAGATTGCGAACAAAAGGTAAAGTTTCGCGGAGATAGCGAATGAAAGGTAAAGTTTCGCGGGAAGTTGTGAACTATAAGGTCTCCGGGAGGGAGCAATAAGGACCTCAGTAAAGAGGCAATAAGGTCTCTGGAGGGAGCAATAAGGACCTCGGTAAAGAGGCAATAAGATCTCCGGGAGGGAGCAATAAAGTTCCGTGATTCGGACGAGTAGAAGACACAACTGGCAGAGCAAGGTGAGGAAAGCAGAGAGTGCCTCACAGAAATGGAGTGAATGCTGGCCTTGCCTTTATCAGTTGCTGGGAGAAGCTTGGGAGAGATCTTGGATTTTGCCTGGGAGCAAAGTACATTGCAGGGAGGAGCACGGCCTATTTGGAGACTTGTTTGGAGTTGTTTAGGAGATCAGAGATATTGCAAGGCAGTGGAAAAAGGACAAAAGGCATTAGAACAGTTAAAAGAGGAGCGCTTGGTCAAATCTGGGAAAGATACTTTGGAAGAGGATAGCTCAGAGTCTAAAGAGGAACTTAAAAGGTTAACAAAGAAAATGGAGAAGTCATCTTTGAGGAAGAGTTCTAACTGCACCCGGATAGAGCCCTCAGGTCCGGGGCCGCCTGTGCTGGCCCCGCCTTCATATAATGAGACTTCCCCTCTGAGTGATCCTAGTGGGCGGTCATTCTGTCCAAATGTCTGGAGGGAAGTGAGACATGAGCTGTACTATCCTGTCTTTCAGGATGGAGGGGAAAGATCTGAGCAGGTAGACAGTGAAAAGGAAAGTAACAAAGGCGAAAGATTTGAGCAGGCAGACAGTGAAAAGGGAGGCAAAAAGAAAGTTCCTCTCTATCCCGATCTTAGAGATTTTAATGATTTTAGAGATTTTGAGGACTCAGAGAGCACAGATTCTGAAGGAGAGCTACACGCTCTACTAGAACAGTTGGAGAGGACTGTTATTAGAAAAAAAGGAAAAGAAAAAGGTAAAAGAGAAGGACACGCAGGCAGCAGTCGGTGTGGGAGGAGCCGCTGCTGCAATCGGTGTGGGTGGAGCTGTTGTTACAGCGCCTTCAGCCATGCTGGCGGCAGCTGGTGTAAACAAAGCCGTTGCCATGGCGCCTTCAACTCCTCCCCCATATCCAGAAGCCACTCAGACAGAGCAGCCAGTTCAGTCCCTGAAAGTAGGGAGATCTTTCTGCCCGGGGATGTGGACACAAGTAAGAACAGAATAGAACATTATCCCACTGCACTTGCTGCTTTAGCCTTGAATGGTATCCAACAATGCTTGCAGTCTTTTGGAGTTGCTCCTGCCAGTATAATAGTGCCCTATTCCAGTTATCAAATTAAGATTTTGTGTGGCACTGTAGATGACTGGGCAATATTGCAATGTAGCTTTGAAGGAGTGATTGATAACCATTATCCTAAACATCCATTGCTATCATTTTTTAAGGAGCACCCAGTGATATTCCCTAAGGTTACTTCAGCAGTACCACTTCAAGGGTCACCAAATGTGTTTACTGATGGCTCAAAGACAGGCTGTGGAGCCTATTTGATAGAAAGACAAGAGCCCGTGTTATGTCAATTTCAACCGGGCTCCCCCCAAATAGTAGAGTTAAAAATAGTAATTGAGGTGTTTAAAAGATGTCAATTTGCATTCAATTTGATTTCAGATTCAGTCTATGTGGTCAACGCAGTGAAAATATTAGAATTAGCAGGTCCTATTAAGAATAGTAGTACTGTATGTGCCTTATTACAAGAGTTACAAGTTTTAATCTGGCAGAGAAAAAGGTGTTTTTATATTCAACATATCAGAGCACATACAGGATTACCTGGACCATTAAGTGAGGGTAATGATAAAGTTGATCAATGGACCAGGATGACATGCATTTTTTGGAGCTCATTCCTGGACCAAGCCAGACAGTTTCACCAATTATTTCATGTAAATGCAAAAACTCTACAGCAGAAATTCCATTTGTCTAGAGCAGATGCTAGACAAGTAGTTTTGGACTGTCCTCAGTGTGTGATTCATCATCATCCTCCCAGTGTGGGAGTGAACCCTAGAGGGTTGATGCCACTTAAAATCTGGCAAATGGACGTTACCCACATTTCAGAATTTGGAACCTTAAAATATATTCATGTATCTGTGGATACCTGCTCAGGTATCATACATGCTACACCTATGAGTGGAGAAAAGGCTTGCAATGTCATAGGACATTGCTTAGAAGCCTGGGCTGCATGGGGAAAACCACAGCAGCTGAAAACGGACAATGGACCAGCCTATACAGCACAGTCCTTTGTCTCCTTCTGTAATCAGATGGAGGTACAGCTTAATCACGGATTACCATACAATCCTCAAGGACAAGGAATTGTGGAGCGTGCTCATCGCACCTTGAAAGAATGCTTGCAAAAACAAAAAGGGGGAATAGGAATAGGCCAAGGCCGTACCCCCAAGGAGAGAATATCTTTAGCCTTATTTACTTTAAATTTTTTCAATTTGGATGCTCAAGGCCGCTCAGCAGCGGACAGACATCAGGATTCCCATGGTTCACCTAAAAGCATGGTGAAGTGGAAGGACATTCTGACAGGCTCTTGGCGGGGGCCTGACCCCGTGCTAACATGGGCGAGAGGGTCTATTTGTGTTTTTCCTCAGGATCAACAAGATCCAGTGTGGGTGCCTGAATGCCTTGTGAGGAAGATTCGTCATGAAGACCTTCCTAAGGATCCTGGTGATAGTAGCAGTGAGTATGTCAGGAGCGCAGAGCAGTTGGGTTCAACAAGATTATTTTTCCTTTAGCCCCATGATTAGTAATATAGTGAATAAGTCTTGTACAGGAATGCTTGATATATCTATTAGGGATCCTCAGCAGACTGCCACCAATCCTTTTGATTTGTGGCTTTTGTGTGGAGTAAATGGAAGTTGCATGGACTTGGGACCTGTCATTATGCTAGGGGGAGGAATTTATCAAAGAGGTAATTTTTCCCTAGGGTCCACTACCAATCTGGATTTCTCTAGCAGTAGTGGCTCTGGTACTTGGAATTCTTTGTTTCATTCTTACCGCAACAAGACTTTTTTAGCTTCGCCAGTATGTCTCTGGCCTCCTTTTCTGTGGATTGTAAGTAATGGGAGTGCATCCTTGGGTGAAGAAAAATTAGTATGCACTCCGGGCACATGTTTTTATGCCCTGTGCTGGAATGCCACAGCCTTTCCTGTGGCTGTGGTGACTAGAATGCCTCGATATGTACCAGTTCCTGTAGAGGCCCCTAACACCATGATGCTATTCAGGTTTAAAAGAGATTTTGGCATCACTGCAGCTATTGTTACTGCTATCACTGTTGCTGCTGTGGGAGCTACTGCCTCAGCTATTGCCTTGTCTAGTTCTATACAGACTGCCAATGCCCTGAATAACATCTCAGCCACTGTGGCACAGGCATTGGATACTCAGACCTCTATGAATTCTCATCTCAAAGGAGGTCTTATGATAGTTAATCAATGCATAGATTTAATACAAGAACAGATTGATTCTCTTTGGCAACTAGCACAATTGGGATGTGAGTGGAAATTGCAAGGTTTGTGTGTTACTTCCGTGCAGTATCAAAATTTTACAAAGGCTGCTAATTTGTCTAGACAATTGTCAAAGTTCCTCTTACAGGATTGGTCGGCTGAATTTGAAAATTTGATGAGAGAGCTGAGAGCGTCAATCGTCCACATCAATTCCACTCGGGTGGATTTGAGCCTGGCTACTGGTTTGACTTCTTGGATACAGACGGCTATGGATCATCTTAAGGAGTGGGCGGGCGTAGGCTCTTTGGCGATACTAATGATACTAGCCTCTCTGGTTTGCCTATGGTGCATCTACAAAATGAGAACCACACAAAAGCGTAATGCAGCCATGATTATACAAGCCCTTGTCACCATTGAGGCGGGCCAGTCCCCTCAGGCATGGCTTGCTGCCGTGAAGTAAATCTTCACTAAGCATAGTCCCTGCCCACTGAGGTATTCGTTCCATGGATATTAGGGTCTGGCAAGTCAGTGACGGAGTTGACGGGTAAGTCTCGGCCACCTAAGACAGGGCAGTCCCGAGTGGGGAGGCTGACCCAGAGACGGGTAAGAGTTTGAGCACCGCCCTCCTACAGGCTCAGGCCCACCGTGAGATCCCCAGATAGAGGGATTACGAAGCCTTTCCAGGGACTTTTACCAACTTTAGAAAAAATAAAAAAGGAGGAACTGTAGAGAGCTGCGAAGTGCCGCGCCCTAAAGATGGCGCTGGTCTCCGCCTTCCACCAGCCCGACGGTGAGCGCTCTCTATGATAATAAGTTCATATTTGGCAAAGACCGCTGATCTGGCTTGCTTCCGCATACATAGGCCTCTAAGATAGCACCACTTGGCTTTACTTGACTGGCTGTTCATTTAGTATTTAGCCTGTGGGTTGGGTCTGCCCGGGCATTCGGAATTCGGAATTCAGAACACTGTTTTCAAGGGACCTGAATAAACTGCTGGAGAAGAGCTTTTGTGAGTTGCGTCATCCTTGCTGGACAAGGGGGGGCGCGACACTTCCGGGATACAAGCTGAGGTTTTTTGCTCCTGCTGCTGGGTCACACCCACCTCCCCATTCCCCAAAACAACCTTAAAGCACACCCGGAGATAGTTTGGAGACTGGAAATATGGTTAGCTGCTAGAGTGCTTGCCTGCATGCACAAGGTCCTACTCTCTGTCCTTCAGAAGTGCACCAACTGGGTATGTAACATACGTTTATAATCCCAGTACTAGGGAGGTAAGCACAAGAATTGGGAGTATTAGAAGTTCAAAGTCATCCTTGTCTGTATAGCAAGTTGGAAGCCAGTGTGGGCTGCAGGAGATTCCTATCTCAAAAGAAAAACAAAAGCAAAAAAGAAAAGGGAAGAAAAGGAGAAAGGAAACAGCCTGTTTTTATCATGTTTATATGTTTGAAAGTGTCTACTAATAAAGTCTCCAGGTTTCTTTGACCCCTATTTCCATGTCCCCTCTCTTTCCATTCCTCTTCCCAAAGTGCTTTGCTTTCTAAATGCTCACCTGGGAGACCCTCCAGAAGACTGGTTTGCTTGGTGACCTTCCCTTCTGTCTCCTTTCAGAGAATTTTCATTCCTGTCCTTTTACCCTTTTTCCCTTTCTCCAATTGCAAATTGAGCTTCACCTTACAAAAGATACAAAATTTTCAGCAAGTGGATTTATAACTTCCAAATAAAGCTAAAGGGGGATATATATGTATATATATATATATATATATATATATATATATATATATATATATAT
>CAJQZJ010004888.1:9434421-9449898 GCA_907164525.1 Lophiomys imhausi
ATATATATATATATATATATATATATATATATATATATATATATATAATGGCAAAGATGGTTATTCTGCACCAGGAGAGAGAGAAAGTAATAAGTGATAAAGCTTTCTTTCATCATGTCCCCAGCCCCTTAGAAAGTCAACTCCAGCCCCAGCACATTCCAGAAAGTCAACAGACATAGAGTCTCCATTCTTCATAAACAACAAGCAAACTGAGATGGTAACTTCAATTTTTCTCCTCTTCTTACTCAGACTTCTTGAGTTTGGGCAATTATATCTACTTGCTTAAACATCCCTTAAATGGCATGAGCAATAGAAATTTACTTTTTTTCCTTATATGACAGTCTTCAACTCCAGGATTCACTGGATAGTTTGTCTATACTGTAATTCCATGGACTCAGGCAAGTTTCATCTTGTGGAAGTTTTTCTAGAGCTTTCAAGTCCCCTGCCTACAGACTACAGACAGTAACACAGACAGTGACAGAGATGGTTATTCTGCACCAGGCTCTCATGGTGTACAAAGCTTGTGCTTACACTCCATCATTTAAACCAGGCACCTCTCTGCCGACAGGGATATGACACCTGGGTGTGTGTTCTCGAGGAAGAGGAAATTCATTTCCATAAGCTTACATCTAATCTGCCACAGTCTTGGTGTACCACAGTGGTCCTTGAGATCCCTGTCAAATTCTCCAAACAGCCTCAAGCAGAGGCAAGATTACCATCCTGGATTCTGGCAAGATACAGATTGGATTTCATAAAACTGGAGCAAGACCAAATTTAATGCCCCAAGAGCCAAAGGGAAAGCTGATTTGGTGTTGGCTACTGATGGAAGAAAGCTGACATTTCAATAACAAGAAAATCAGAGTGCAAATCAGAAATACAAATTGAATTTGAAAGTTAAAAGGGAAAAAAAGTCAAAATTTGGGAGAAAATGAGAACATTCCCAATGGGAATATGAAGGGCACCCACACACAATTGGCCCAAGTTCTAAGGGGATTATTTTGAGAGATCAGGGGGTGAACAGTGTGCATATGGGTGAGACTTCCTTAAAGAGCTAGAAGTAAATGCATTCTAGAAGAGTTAGAAAGGGTTACAGATAACTGTTTTGGGCTGATTTGTGTGGATGTCCTACTTCTTGCCCTACATTTATATGCTGTATATAATCTCCCAAAATGTGAGATTATGTGGACATGAAGACATTGCAAACATAATTAGTTCATTTAAATTGAGGAGCCAGTCCCCAATGTAGTACAACTGCTACTATCTATTACTTTTAAATAATATTTTTATTCATTTCTTGGGAATTTTGTATAATGCACCCCATCCTCCCAGTCCTCCCAATCTGCCCTCAACCCTTGTGACTCCCCTCCAAAATAAGAGATTTTAAAAGATATCCATTTTGTGTTAACTATGTACTCAGTGGAGTATGGTCAAACTCCCAGTGGCCAGCTCCTTAATGGAAAAATGAGACCTCTCCCACTCCGATCCCTGAAAGTAGCCATCTACTGTGGAGAGCTACACTTCATCTTTATCACAGTTTTTAAGAGTTTTCTTTGATGGTTTCCTGTCTATGTTAGTAGTTTTGAGTGCATAAAGCTAATGCAGAAGCCTTCTATGTCTCTCTTTCTCAACTTTGAGTATGTAGGCATCAATACCAGAAGCCTCCTTGTCCTTTACAGTAATCAGAAACAAAGATCATAGATTTCCACATGCTGCCACCAAGGGCCAGGTCTGGGTCCATGGTCCTGCTGCAGCCAGGGGCTGTGTTGACATCCATGGCCCATGCTACCATCGAAGGCCATTCGGTGGCTGATGGTGTGTGCTGCCACCTAAACCAATGTTGATGTCCGTGGACAATGATGCTGCTGAGGCCCATCCAGATGTGAGTAGCCTGTGATGACACGTGAGGCCATGTTGATGTCAGTGGTCCATGTTTCTTCCAAGGGTCACATTGGGGTCCGTGGTCCTGCTGCAGCCAGAGTCCAAGTTGATGTCTGTGGCCTCTGTTGCCACCAAAAGCCATGCTGATATCCATGATCTGTGCCACCGCCTGAAACCATGTTGATATCCATGGCCCACATTGTCACAGAAAGCCATGCAGATGCCCGTGGTCTGTGATGCTGTCTGAAGACAACTGGATTTCTTATAGAGAAAAAGTTCAGAAGCATACAGGTGGGATTCCATGTGAAGATAAAGGCAGAGATTGGAATAGTGTGCATAACTCAAGGATTTGGCCCATGGATGCCCAGAGTTTAGGTAAGACTTGTGGAGAAGACTCGTCCTTGGTTTTTTAAAAGAAGAACCAAGTCTATCAACATCTTGATGTTAGTCTCCTGTCCTCCAGAAATACACAAAAATAAATTTTGGCTGTTCACACCACCTAGTCTTCAGTATAATTCTCTCTAGTACTGTGAAAAACCAAGAGTGATACTATAGGAGTGTGAGAATTACACAGTAGGGTACCATTGTTACCCATCCTGAAACAGAACAACCTTAGGAAAGGAGACAAGTCAACACTGTATATTGCCCCGTGTGCTCTATAGATTCTTCCTAACAACCTACATCAAAACTGGTTTTCAAGGCAAGGTAGGCGTGAGGTAAAGAGCACATCCAGTTTTTGAATGCAATAAACTAGTTTGTCCCTTAATTCGGGGAGAAAATGCTGTATTTATGAATATTGTAATCTTGATTTTTTTATTTGTCAGTGAGATAACATTGAGAAAATAGTGAAGAAGGAATAGAATACCATGGAATTTCACAGAAAACTCAAGGTACCTAGGGTGGGAAGAAATGGAAACAGGTGTGTACCTTGATGTCTGAGTCCATGTACACAATTCAGAGAATAGAGAGATAAAGATAAATTTTCAAGCACTGGAAATAATACTGTACAAAAACATCAAAGTACTATTTAATAGTCTCAGCACCCATTAAACAAGGTCCACTTGGGTCTCAAATATTGCTAATATTATGGATATGTGGAATTTGACCAGAAAGCAACTTCACTACATTCCCTGTTTCTGTATTCAGTGAGAAAAGTTATCCCTTACCTTTGAATAATAACTAGTGCAATCCAGTGAGGTTTTCTAATCATTCTCACTTAATAAAAGTTAATGCCCTTTTGGATAACCAAGCATCATCTACATGCAAATATTAGAATACCTTTTTATACATCATTCCACAGTCCAAACTTGACTTTAAGGCCAGCTTTCTCTTTCCTAGATAAGGCTGATGCTAGGTAAGTATCTTGCAGCTGAGAATTCTCAATCACTTACAAAGTGAGCTATGCTTCTCTGGACTTGGAGAAGAAGAAGTGTGTTCTTCGTTTACTGGTATTTTTGGAGCTGGTTCTGTGCTTTGTGAGCATGAAAATATTCATGCTTTTTCTTCTGTTTATCCTTCAGAGGCCCTTCCCAGTTGCTAGGGATGGCCAACCACAGATTTCCTGGTGCAGAGCATGAATACATATATTGCTGCAGATGGTTTATACCCTTGACATATCCCAGAAGTGTGCCCAAAGGTCCATCTGAGACCTATGTCTGGAGCAGAGCCATGCTGGCTTTCTTATGCATATATCCATGTTAGATTCATGAAAACTGCCATACTTCTGAGGACCTGGCTGATTCATCCATCTCTTCTGTGGACTGTTAATCAATCATACAATGTCTTGAGTGAACAAAAGTCTACAATCTACTGCAGCTTGCAACTTTCAGGTACAAATGATACTCTCTGATTGGTCTTGCTAAACAAAGTCTCCCTCAGTAGACTAAGATAGGGTGCAGGCATTCTTCAACCCTTCAGAATGGAATCAAGCTCTGTATGTAAGCTGACTTTGCCAGGATGTCCTCTCCAAATCATCTCCTCACCTGGTGTTTCCATATTTTGATGTACATGAGACACTCCAGTTGCTAAGTGTTCTTAACCACCAACTCCTCTTGTGGTCCATCTCATTTCAGAATGTGGCTAACAATTATCTTAGGGTTTCAGTCAAATCTTTCATGCTGACACCCTTTCATAGAACTTTACACTCTTCTGTGACTTCCCTAAGAACATACTCTTCGTTTCTTAATCTGTTATCACCCAGCCTAAGACACAGTGGTTGACTGATTGAACTGAAAGGTACCAACAGACATGCAGCAAGCATGTTACTTAGGCATTAAAGATATCATCTTGGGTCAAGAAGTTTAAGGAATGATCATCTAAGAACTCAAAGGTACTTAGAATAAGGAACAATTGAAAGACTAGGAACAAGAGAAAGAAACATAAGAGTTTCAGGAGCAGATGAATCCAAGCAGATGTTTAATTTTACTCATTATGATTAACTGGGTCTGGGACCAAGATACTCAAAGTCTATCACTGAGCTCTTGAAATACATCTAGGATGATACATTGAGGTGATGTATGTAAAGCAACTGATACAAGGATAATTATACCATGAGTAAGAATAATCATGTTAAAAACCATCTTTTAGTGCATCTTATGGATCAGCGGCTGGGTTAAATGCTTTATTTTATCTAATACCTGCACCAAACCCATGAGACAATGAACAAGGTAACCCGATTTTAGCAGAAGGAATTAACAAAATGCCTGACTCAAATCCTACAGCTCATGAGAGACAGACCTGGACTCTGGTCAAATCTTTATCTCAGCAGAGTCTGCTTTGCTAGCATCCTCATGCATCTTTAATGAAGGATTATTGCATGTCTCCATTAAGGGACTACATCAGAAAAATAGTACCAGTTATCAAGGAGCAAACACACTTTAGTCTCATGCTAAAAGCTATTATGGTTTTCTTTCCTTGATTAAAAACAACCAAGTGATTTGGTGAACAAGATGTTTGCTGAAAATCTCCAAGGAAATGAGAGTGTGTTCATGTAATGACAATATATCTTGTAGCCTGTGAGGTCATCAGAGGAGACAATGCGTAAAACTCCTTGGAAATTTGGGATGTGGTTGGAAATGAAGCACCAATGTTTTGTTGACTCCCAGGAGATAGGGATGACTCCCTTGAAGGTGTGAGTTAACTTATCCTGTAAAGAAGTTGTCCTGACTAAATAGAACAGGAATAACCAGCGGGTACTGGAAAACAAAAAGAAGCTAGAGTGCTGTGGGAGAGCAACTTACAATTTTGAAAAGCCCAAACTTCAGAGGAATTTTCATCTGGAAAAGAAATCAGAAATGCCTGGGGGAGAGTCGTATTTATTTATTTATCTATCTATCTATTTATTTATCTATCTATCTATGTGTCTATCTATCTATCTATTTATTTATTTATTCAAGTTACATCCTGATTGCAGTCCCTTTCCTCCTCCCCACCTAGTCCTCGCCTCCCACCTTCTTCCTCCTCTCCTTCTCCTCGGATGAAGGGATCCCCCTCCCCATATCAACCAACTCTGGTTCATCAAGTCTCATCAAGACTAAGAGCATCCTATTCCACTGAGGTGAGACAAGGCACCCCAGTTAGGGTAAAACATTCCATGAACAGGCAACAGAGTCCATATCAGAGACAGCCCCCACATCCCGCTCCACTTGGTAAGGGATCTGCATGAAAACCAAGCTATCCATCAGCTACGTATGCCTGGGGAGGCCTAGGTCCAGTCTACATTAGCTTTTTAGTTGGTGTCTCAGTCTTTGTAAGCTTCCAGGGGCATATGGTGGTTGATTCTTTTGGTATTCATATGGAATTCTTGTCCCCTACAGATCAATCTATTCTTCTTCCTACTCTTCTACAAGACTCCCAGAGCTCCACCTAATGTTTGTTTGTGTGTCTCCACATCTCTTTCGATCTGCTGCTGGGTAGGTTTTCTCAGAGGATATTTATGCTAGATTCTTGTCTTCTTTGGGTCTGTGGGTTATAGGACGGTCATCCTGTAATATATGGCTAATATCCACTTATAAGTGAGTACATACCATGTGTATCTTTCTGGGTCTGGGTTACCTCACTCAGGATGATCTTTTCTAGTCCCATCCATTTACTTGCAAATTGCATGATTTCCTTGTTTCTGATAGCTGAGTAGTAGTCCATTGTGTAAATGTACCACAATTTTTTATCCATTCTTCTTTGGAAGGACATCTGGATTGTTTCCTATTTCTGGCTATTATGAATAAATCTGTTATGAACATAGTTGAGCCAATGTACTTGTGGCTTGGTGGAAAATCTTTGAGTATATTCCCAGGAGTAGGATAGCTGGATCTTGAGTTAGAACTATTCCCAATTCTCTGAGATATCACCAGATTGATTTCCAAAGTGATTGTACAAGTTTGTACTCCCCAGAAATGGAGGAGTGTTCTCCTTTCTCTGGTGACATGAAAGTTGTCAATGGGAAACACTGGAACCAAAACCAAGAATGGCCTGAATATTAAATCCTAACCAAATCCCACACATGTTGTTATTAGCAAGTGGACCATGGATACTTAAAAAAAAAAAAATGAATGTTTCCTTAAATGATACCGGAGTAATTTGTAAGTCCAGCATTTGGTTAGGAAGCCTCTTAGATAGCTAGAGTTCCCTAAATTGCAATGGAACCAATGGGTTGAAAACCTCAGCCACTCCATAGGAGCCTCGGAGCTTTGAATAGAATGAAATCATGCAATTTGGAGCCAAATGGATGGAACTAGAGAAGCTCATCCTGAGTGAGCTAACCCAGACTCAGAAGGATGCATATGGCATCTATTCACTTATAATTGGATTTTAGCCATATAGTACAGGATAACTATACTACAGCCAGTGCACCAAAGGGAACAGGAACATAGACTTTGTTACCTGTCAATGAGGCACTTTGTCCTAGTGGTGCTGTCTTGTAGGCCCCAGTGTATGAGGAGGCTCTTGGCCCTCATATGACTGCAGAACAGGGGCGGGGGACTGTTATGTAGGGATACTCCACTCCAGAGGAGTGGGATGGAAGGGATAGGGGGTAGAGCATGGGAGGGTGGGAATGGGAGGGGTGGAAAGAGGACACTGTGATGGAGATGTTATAATAAATAAATATAAAAAATAAAAAAATAAAGTCTTACCCATCTTTATATAATAACAGTAATATCAATCCTGTGGTAACAACAACATCATCTGTTTTGTGACTATCTCCAAAGTGTGCCACACCCTATACAGAGCACTTTTCATGTTTAATCCTTATCATAACCCTACAGAATGAATATGAAGTGACTTGCTAACACCACACAGTGTGAAACTTGAGTTTGAAATCAGGTCTACCTAATTCCTAAGTTCATATCAGCTATCATTACACTATATTACTCACAGAAGATAGCAAAGAACTGAACTGCAGACAAACAGGAACTCATGTGCAGATTGGAGAGGTGTGAACAGCAACATAAAAAGGAGAAAGTGCTAAAGAGCTCCACTTCTCAGTAGCTGAATGACCTCAGAAATTGATTTCACATCCCTGTGACTCAGTTTTATCATCCAAAAAATAGGAATAATATGAAGTAAATCTACATGTTTAATGAGTTCATACGAGCATATAGGAAGTCCTCTTTTAGCCAAATGGACTGAAATGTGTGTTTATACTTACTTTGGTTGTATGTTGTTACTCTAAGCTTCTTCAACAAGACATAATAAGCTGGAACTTATCAATTCATCCATAGCAAGTCTTGACAAATGCATATATTTTCCAGTCTTATTAAGGATTCAAACTAGAAATTTTCTAAGTTTTGTGGGCAGTGTTACCAACAAAGCTCTTGAGATTTCTTATGACATTCTATGACACAAAAGAAGACCATAATTCAGACAAAGGCTCATGGTGGCTTCTCATAAAGTTATAGGATATGCCACAGGAATGGTCAGTGGAGCCGTGTGTTCATGGCCGGGGCCTTAAAGTGCCATTAATATGCTAACTCAGGAAAGCTAGTACTTATGAACACTTACATGCTTGCCCAGTACCCATATGACTAAAACATAGAGACTTAAAAGATGATTTTAAAATGAAAAAGACTGAACAGATATATAGGATGGTTAGGAAATGGAGGTCCAACATCTTCCAACTTTTCAAAGACAATAAGAGGGGACTAAAGAGTAGAGGAGAGCTGGGCGGTGGTGGCGCACGCCTTTAATCCCAGCACTTGGGAGGCAGAGGCAGGCGGATCTTTGTGAGTTCGAGGCCAGCCTGGTCTACAAAGTGAGTCCAGGACAGCCAAAGATATTCAGAGAAACCCTGTCTCGAAAAACCAAAAAAAAAAAAAAAAAAAAAGAGTAGAGGAGAATGTTCAGGGATCAAAGTAAACTTCTACCCAAGGATTTAAAATTTTTCTCAAACTCAGCAGTATAGAGGCCTGGACAGAACAACTTAATAAGATCTTCCATTGATAAAGAGGAATAACAAAAGTATGGATTTTTAAAGGGAGGAATAACAAAAGAGAGAAGGAAACAAAGAGCATGCAGAACTAAGTCGGATGCATATCTTTTTTTATTATTTTATATTGATTCTTTGTGAATTTCACATCATGCACCTCAGTCCCAATCATCTTCCCTCCATATCTGCCCTCCACCTTTGCAACCCCCTCCCACAAAATAAAAAAAACAAACAAAAAAAATTATGTAAACTGTGGTGTGTCAAGGTGTGTCATACAATATAACCTTTGGCCCAACAGCTCTGTTTTCAAATGTTCATTGCAATGAGTCATTGGTCTGGTTCAAGGCCTCTGGCTTCTGCTACACTGTCAGTACTGGATCCTCACTAAGACTCCTGTTGCTGCCCTGTGTCATGGAGATCTTGCAGCTTTAGTTCTGCAGGACCCACCCCCTCCAGCACTTCACAGAGGGGGTGGGTAGATGCTGGGCTTGGCCAACCTAAAGCCCTCTCCCACAGCCATACCACCTGGGCCAGTTCTGCAACACTGTCCAGGTATGAGAGGGGGCGAGCTTTCTGGGCTCATGCTCTCTCTCAGGTGCTGTTCATCCATGCCCCCACCACCAGGGCCAGCTTTACTGTGCTGACCAGTCTCCTGAGTGCTGTAGCCAGTGCAGGGTGGGGCCAGCTTTCTTGCTCTTATGTCCTCAGGGGCACCTGTCCCACAATGACCAGGCTAGTTGTGGGACCACCTCTGCACAGCCCTCTGACATCAACATGACTCCAGGAGACAGCCCAAACCAGGGACATCCACACAACCCACAGAAACACGGAATCCTGCTGCTGCAAGGCCATAGACCCAGACATGGCCCTCCCTGGCAGCACCAGTCAGGACCGCACCATTGCCTCATGTAGCATCACAAGCTACCTCCCTCGGGCTGTTCCACACTATCCTCGAGTCCTGAGTTCCTCCTACCTTCATTGTGCACACACCATTCTGCTTCTCTTTCTCTTCCATCTCTCTACCACTTACTTGCTCATCTTAGTGGTGCCCAAGACCTCTGGGTTCTTCCATGTGGGGCCAGGTGAGGGTCATCTACTCAGGTGCATATCTTATGCAAGTCTTCTGTGTGACGACAACAGAAGCTCCAAGATGAAACAAATGCTGTGTTCTCTAAACACACAACCCCTTAAGAAGAGTGACAGAAATTAGTGCCTGGGTCATTCAGCATCAGAGAAGCTTCCTCTTGAAATAGATAGGAACTAACATAGAGACCCACTACTGGACAATTTTTATAAGAGTGAGAGGTTTTGGAATATCCACTCATAAATGCTACGTCTTCTTCAAAATCCCCCCCACCTTGGGGCTCAGAAAACTTTTTGGAAGAGGTATGAGCCAGAGGGAAGAGAGGACACCAAGGAAATAAGGACCTCAGACACAAGACTGGTGCACATGTGAACTCACAGAGACTGTGGAAACATGCATAGGAACTGCATAGGTTCAAGCCAGACAGAATCCCTTAGAGAGGGACCCCATCTCTAACCAAGAAGCTATCTCCAATTGATATCTGCTCATAAAGAAACAATTTGTTTTCTACAATGGAGTCTCACTGAGTATGAGTATATTTTCCACACTTAAATGTAGATCCCATCCTCAGCAGTAGATGGTCAACATAAAACAAACTCAATGGTATTTTTGTAGAATTATTGTCTTTGTCTTACTGGTATTTCCCTTATATATTATGGTTTCTGATTTTGTGTTTTTATGCTGTGTGTGTGTTCTTTTTTATTCCGGTTTGTTTTGGATTTTTTTATTGATATTTATTCTTTTGTCTGCTTTGTAAAGAGAGAGAAAAAAAGGGCATAGAGTTGGGGGGTGGGGAAGTGAGGAAAATTCAGAAAGAGGTAGGGAAGAAAGTGTGATCAGAATACACTATATGATTTTTTTTTCAATTAAAAACACATTTTAAAAAAGAAGAAGGAAAACAGAGAGGCCTGAGCTCTGAAGCAATGAGACTGCGGCTGAAGTGCTGGGTTCGCTTTGGGAAGCAATTGCACGGAAAACAGCAACCAATCCAAAAGCATTCAGAGGAAAGCTACAAGGGCATCACACAATCATGTTGCTCATAGAGCAAATAAAAGAATGACAGGCACTCAGTCTGGAAAACTACACTCAAAAGGGACCAACCCAGCTGTCTGCAACATTTGAAGGACTGTCATGAGGGTAATTCATTCAACTAGTGTTCCATGACCCAGGATCAAAAAACGAGAAGTGAGAGATTTCAATTCAAAATGCGAGGTTAGAAGATGGGTTTCTTGGTGGTTGTGAAATGCTTGAGACATTTTTGGATATATAGGACCAACATAAAGATGTGTATTAAATGATCTCCCTGATTGGTTTTAAACATGAGACTCCATCATTCTTTGATACGATGACATGAGCTCTTTCCAAAAGGCAGTAACAGTAGCTAGCAGGATTTTCAAAGATTGTTGCAGCTATCATATATATTTTTAAAGAACTCTCTGGAAGTGGGGACTATTGCAAAGAGGAATCCATTTCTGGATAGTTTTATTTACTCATTCATCATATTCCTCTTGCCTGCCATATTCTGGTGTAGTTGTCTAAATGTATAGGCTTTAAATGTTTAAAATTTTTAATTTAAAAAGTAATCTCTGATTCAGGAGGTTTGTAATGCAGAGGCTGGAGGTAGGTAATAAATACATATGTCACACTATGCTAATGCTTGCAAAGGAAACAACACAGCAGGGAAAGAAAATGGAGCATAGCAGATAAAGAAGAATGCTTGACCTGGGTGTTAGTGAGAAGTCTCTACGATTGAATTGAAAATATGAATAGAATTCTGGATAGGATGCCAAGCAAAAAAATCACTCCAGGTAGATCAAACAGTAGATGCAAACTCAGATGATCAGCAGGGGTCACATGACCAGAGCAGAATACTCAATGGGAAGAACCATAAGTAATGTGGTCCAAGGTATAGGTAGTGTCAGAGGTGCGTGTCAACCTTGTTGACCAGTGCAGCAGCTGTGGGCTTTACTCTTAGTGGAACAAGAAGACCTAGCAAGAGTCAAAGCTAATGAATGAAGTAATCCAATGCATGAGATTAAAATAGCATTCAGAAAGCAGGCCAGAAAGAGTTCCGCATGGAAGCAGGGAGAGCATTAGATGAACACTGTCATAGATGAGGTAAGACATGAAAGAGGCCAAGAACAGGGTGGAGCAATGGTGAGGGAAGTAGTGTTCAGATTTGCACCATCTTTTTACAAATATTTCAAAGGCAAATGAGTAAGTCTGTGAATGGATCTGATGTGGAGGAGAGAAGACTCAAGGGTGATTCCAAATAACGCATTTCTCCAAAAATCATTTAGGAGAAAGGAAGAGACATTTACTAAGACCTAAGCTTGGGCCAGAGGTGTTTGAAAGAAACCAGAAATTCTCTTTTGATCACACCAATTTGAGGTATCTGGTCAACAGGTAGTTTGATGAAGGGACTAGAGCCTGATGGAAAGGCTTGGTTTAAAGATGCATTGATGGGCATTGGCATATAAAGAAAAAGTTCATCAAGCAAGACAGAGGATCTCTGATGAGGTGTAGAAGGGTCCAAGGAAGGGCAGTTCTTGTCATGTAGTGAAGAAATGATTCCATAAGGAGTGAGGTAACCAAGTGGGCCAGATGATGAAGCGATGCTCTAGTAGCTGAATGAGGCCCCTTGAGGATAGAGGATGGAAGATGGACTGAGGCCAAACATTCAGAGACAGTCAGTGCTAGCCTAAACAATATGAAAAGCCCTGGTGATCTCCACAGAACAGTGTGGATCTGGCTTTGCTAGAAGTAAGAGGGGGAGAAGGATGAGAGGAAGTCATGAGAGCAAGTCTGTACAGCCATTACACATTACATCATTACAAAGACCCAAGGGGCCATGTTCAAAGTGTACCATGCTGAGGTACACACGACACTAATTAACTACAATATTCTAAAACAAGAAGACAGAAGCTTCTGATTTCTTTTAATACACTCTGTGAGTGTTTGGAGAGAAAAGCAGTGGTTGCTCGGGGAGCATCTTGTGTCAAGGACAAACTTAAGGTTTCCATTTTTCAGAGGCAGTTAGTTGTAGAGAAGAAACATTAATTGCTGAGGTGCAGAAATGACCTATTGATTGATCCGTGCTGGCTATTTAATTAGCTAAGAGTCTGTACTAATCAGGCAATTCCTTGGATTTGACACCCTCAACAACTCATCATTACAAAGACCCAAGGGGCCATGTTGAAAGTGTACCATGCTGAGGTACACACGACACCAATTAACTACAATATTCTAAAACAAGAAGACAGAAGCTTCTGATTTCTTTTAATACAGTAAATATATAGGATAAGAACAATTCAAAGATTAAAATTATCAAGATATTTTAAAAAGAGTCATTTCTCTCTCCATGCCTTCTCTCAAAGTAGACAGCGATGAATAATTGAGTTTAAAAAATGCTTTTCAGGCTGAGGTTTCTGGGTCTTGTCTGTGGTGGTCATGGGCTCTAAAGGCCATTACACTCATTGAGATGGACTGGAAACATCTGTTTAATCTCAGCTCCAGGGACTCTAATAGGACTCTAATCCGTCAGAGAAAAGACAATAAATGAGTTAATAACATTGAGGAAAATATGAAAGAGGATTAGCTGGTTCTTCAGGGCCATCTATTCAAACTGGATCTGCACCCAGCATGTGCCTACTTGAAGAAAAGAAAACAGAATTTGGTTGGGTAAGAGCAAAGACTATCCTGAGTGTAGCATGAGTAGTCAGTTTTCACAACTGAGACTAGCAAAGCAGAATTTCTGTGGATCTGACGACATCAGAGGCACAGCTTCTTGGCTTCACAGCACAGGCAAGTCTATTGAGGATCTGCAGATCCTCACTTCTAGACCACAAGTTCCACGTGAAATGGGATTGAACATGTTATCCTAAAGAAGCAGGAAGACATCCCAAACTATGAGATCAGCCTCATCCTGATTCGCAAATGCACAGAGAAGTTTCTTTGCTTCATGAAAGGATATTTTGATAACCTTTTTGGCAAAATGAAGCAGCTGGGTTTTTTTGGGGGGGGTTAATTTTTATTTATCTATTTATTCATTTTAACACCCTGTTCACAGTCCCCCCTCCTCTCCTCCCAATCCTACCTTCCCACCCTCTGCCCTCATTTCCCATTCCCCTTCTCAGAGAAGGGACCCTCCCAAACCTGCCGCAGAACTAACTACAATCTCTTCCACTGAAACCAGTCAATGCAGCCCAGCTAGGGGAAAGGCAACAGATTATAGGCAACAGAGTGTCAGAGATAACTCCTGCTCTAATTGGTAAGGGGACCACATAAAAACCAAACTGTCCCTCAGCTCCATGAGTGAAGGAGGCCTGGGTTCAGTCCATGCATGTTCTTTGGTTGATGGTTAGGTATCTGTGAGCCACCATGGGCCTGGGTTAGAAGCCTCTGTTGGTCTTATGTAGTTCTTGTTCCCGTTCAGTGCCTCTGTCCTTTCCTCAACTCTTCCACAAGACTCCTAGGTCTCTGTCCAGTATTTGGCTGTGGGTCTCATTATCTGTTTTGATCCTTTTCTTCATGGAGACTTTCAGAGGGCAGTCACACTACGCTCCTGTCTGCAAGCATAGTAGAGCATCATTAATACTATCAGGGGTTGGCTCTCTCCCATAGGTTGGGTCTCAAGTTGGGCCAATCGTTGGCTGGCCATTCCAATCTCAGAGCACTTGCTTTTGTTGTCAACTTTTGTAGATTCTCCTAACATCCTGCTTCCTGAAGATAAGTGTCAGGAGATGCATCCTTTTAGTGAAGAAAAATTCCAGCCTCTCAAACAGGAAATTGAAATGTTATAGAAGGATAAGGTTGGATTACAAATCAATCAAGCTCTTCTTGCAGAATTAGAGGAGCAACACACTGTTCAAGTCAAACTCAAAGAGACCTTGACTTTCTTTGACAAGCTTAAAAATATTGGCAGAGGTCATATAACTAGTAACTTAAGGGAGAGTTTGGTATCTCTGGTGAAGAATAGCAGACAATTCCAGAATATTAGAGACAAGGCAGAAAAAAAGAAAGTAAAAGACTGGAAACACATCAGTTTCTCAATAGTGAAAAGAAAGAATCTGTAAACAGCTAGCTTTCCTTTGTTTACTCTTATGTTTTAGGTCTTCTTCCCTTCCTTTCCCTATCTATCTTCTCTTTCTTTCCTTATTTGATTATCTGGAGGGCAGATAGTCAGATCTTCTAGAACTGCGGCCTCCAGTTCTGAAGCAGAACTTCTGCTCATCTGATTTCCCCCATCTGGAATTTGGGTTGACCTCCCTCCTATCTGATAATGTCCCCAGGTCTTCTTGCAGGACTGTATCCATTCTGCTGTTAAGGGTATTTTAATATGACTTCAGCAGGGAGCAGAATCCTCAGGTAACCGGATGTCACTGCTCATTTCCACTGGGTAAATGAGTCATGCATAGTCATTCAATGAATGATGTACGGAGAGCCACCATGAGCTGGACATGTGGTAAATCAGTGACTCGGACATAAGAAAGCATGAAAGCTGGGCTGGAGATGTAGCTCAGTGGTACAATATACTCAGCAGATATGCATCTTTGAGTTTAACACATCACATTGTGGAGGGAAGCAGAAGAGAGGTAAAAACAGAAAAAAAAGGATGCAGTAGAGGGGATCAGGAATATGAGGTTAAGTATATTGCAAGATTAGAAGGGGTATTCCCTGTTGATAATGTAAAGTTTAAATCAAGCTTTAAAGAGACAGTATTAGCTGTGCAGCTACAGAATCATACAAAGCAGAGAAGACAGCAGAAAACCCATAAGATAAAGCATATTAAGGAGGTCTCACAGCTGGAGCAAATGGACAGGGTGGGAAGCAAGGGTTACACTTGTCATTTTCCATTCTATTTTTATAGGACAGGTAATGATGAGATGGGCCAGCAGGTAAAAGTGCTTGTAGTACAAGCCTGGTGACTTGAGTCGGATTCCCAGAACCCATGTAAGGGTGGAAAGAATGACTTGACTCCACAAAATTGTCCTCTGGCTTCCATGGGTGTGCTGTGACATGTACACCCTGCCTTCCACCTTCCCTACACACACACACACACACACACACACACACACACACACACACACACACA
>CAJQZJ010004888.1:9468752-9493018 GCA_907164525.1 Lophiomys imhausi
CATTTTTAAGTATCTCTAGGTACGATACCATTAGGAAGCGTTACCTTAAATTTTGTATCAGTATACAAAGATCTATTCAAATGTGGCTAAATATACTCTTAATTTTGTATCAATATACAAAGATCAATGCCTATGCGGCCCAATACAATCTTAATATTGCGTCCATATACAAGGGTCAATACCATTGTGGCCAACTATAATCTTAATTTTGTATCAATATACAAACATCAATACCGACGTAGACCAATACAATCTTATTTTTGCACAATAAACAATGGTCAATACCACTTTAGCCAAATATACTACTAATTTTGTATCAATATACAAGGGTATAAGGGCATATTCAATAATGTGACCTTTCTTCTTGATCCTTCCTGTGCTGTCTATGTCTCAATTTTTCTCAAGTCCGTGCATTCCTACATAGGAGATAAAGAAGGATACAGAAAATGGAAAGGAGGAATAACCTGGGTCTAACCTCCAAAACCCATTAAACAGGACCATTTAACAACTTGTAATCTCTTCCCCTAAATAACAGAGTTTTCAGTTGTCCTTCAAATAACCGAAAAAAGGGGGGGGGGGCGGAGAAACACCCTCCCCACCCTCTGGGTATGGGACGTCGCTCTCTTAAAATGACTTCCTGCTGATTTGGGTCGTAGTAAACCTGTTTGGGGCCCAAACCAAAATGGAAAAATGGTTAAAAATGTTAATACAATCCTTTTATGTTCAGTCCTTCTGTTCTCAGCTGTTTAGATGTCCTAAGGAGTTTGTAGGCAGAAGATGAACTTCCAGGCTTTACTGAGGTTCTGGCTGGGGCATTGTGTAGAGCTGAACGGTCTTAGCGATATTGAGTTGTTGTGGTTGTAGGCTTTTGATGGAGACATCTATTGAGGGAGTCTGTCAGGCTGAATCATCTGGGTCACTCGTCTTCTTTTGGTGTCTGATTCTGATTTCTGCTGAGGTTTCCGTTGTCCAGTTGTCCCTGGGTTCCTTGAATGGATGCTTTGATTCTCCTGGAAAGATAAGAACAGAGCCCTGCCCTAATCCTCACTCAGGGACAATCAACCTCTTTTTTTTGGGGGGGGGTAGGTAATATTTCTCCTGAAGCAAATTTGGTCTTTGACAATATATAAAATGTTATCTTTCAATCTGGTTTAAAGAAGAAATTATTTTGTTATTTTGGAGCTAAACCAGCTTTAGTGTATATATTTTGAGGTCTCGAAGGACAATTTGTTTGTGTTGTATGGGCCTTTTGTAAGTAGCTTTTAAACTTAGGTCCTTCCAAATCCTATGTGTGTGTCACTGCATTCTAATTATTGGGATCAGAGACCTGTGGTTCCCATCTGAAGGGATTAAAGATGTGTTCCACCACTCCTGGATCGAAGTTTTTCTCTATTTAGAGTTTGTTTTGTATCAGGCTGACCTTGAGCTCTGACATCTGCCTGTTTCTGTCTCTAGTGTGTTGGGGTTAAGGGTGTACTCTTCTTGAATGATGGGATTAAGGGTGTGCACCCTCACCACCCTTTTCCGTGTAACTCTAGAATTTATAAGTCCACTAACTCTATGGTGCTCCTCCCATCTCTGCTGAAGTTAAAGGCATGGGTTAACACCACATTTCTCCTGTATTTTACCTTAGCTCTACGTTTTTTCGACACTTGGAGGTTCATAAAACCAGGTTGAACGGCTGTGTCTTTTATTTTATTTACAGTGTTTTAACGTTGTTACCAGCTTTTTTTTAATTAGTAAATGTATTTCTTTGTTGCTACAGGTTACATCCTTGACATATTGTCCTCTTCTCCTGCTTCTCAGACCCACCCTCCCATACTCTACTCCCTGACCCTTCCATCTTGATCCTCTGGGGTGGAGTGTCCCTGCATAACAGTCTCTCACCACAGATCAGGAGTCATATGAGGCCTGAGAGCCTCTTCATACACCAGGCGTCTACAAGGCAGTACTGCCAATGAAAGGTGTCTCCTTGCTACGGGGGGGAAACTAAAAAAAAAAAACCAACAGACACACAAACCCACAAAAACAAAGAACAACAACAAAAAAAGAGAGGAAAAAGAAAAGGAAAAAAGAGGGAAAGGAAAAAGAAAAAGAAATGAGAAGAAAAAAGAAATTTATGTCCATGTTCCTTTTGGTGTGTTGGTTGTAGTACAGATATCCTGTACGATATAGCTAAAATCCTACTTTAAGTGAATAGATGCCATGTGCATCCTTCTGAGTCTGGGTTAGCTCACTCAGGATGAGCTTCTCTAGATCCATCCATTTGGTTGCAAATTGCATGATTTCATTGTTTCTTATAGCTGAGTAATATTCCATTGTATAGATGTACCACAGTTTTTTAATCCATTCTTCAGTTGAGGGACATCTGGGTTGTTTCCAATTTCTAGCTATTATGAATAAGGCTGCTATGAACATAGATGAGGAGACTTCCCTATGTCTCCGTGAGGTGTCCTTTGGGTGTATACCCAGAAGTGGTATGGCTGGGTCCTGAGGCTAAGTTATTCCAAGGTTTCTAAGATATCTCCAGACAGACCTCCATAGTGGTTGCACAAGTCTGCACTCCCACCAGCAATGGAGGAGGGTTCCCCTTTCTCCACACCCTCGCCAGCATGTGCTGTCATTTGAGCTCTTTATCTTAGTCATTCTGACAGGTGTGAGATGGAATCTCAGGGTCGTCTTGAGTTGCATTTCTCTGATGATTAAGGATGTTGAGCATTTCTTCAGGTGACTCTCGGCCATTAGGGATTCCTCCTTTGTGAATTCTCTATTTAGCTCCGTCTCCCATTTCTTGATTGGATTATTCGGTTTCTTGGCATTTAGTTTCTTGAGTTCTTTGTAGATTTTAGATAATAGCCCTCTATCAGATGTGTGGTTGGTGAAGATTTTCTACCAGTCTGTTGGTTGTCGTTTTGTTCTAATGACTGTGTCTTTTGCCTTACAGAAGCTTTTCAATTTCATGATGTCCCATTTATTGATTGTTGATCTCAGGTCCTGAGCTGTTGGTGTTCTGTTCAGGAAGTTGTCACCTGTGCCAATGAGTTCGAGGGTTTCTCCTACTTTTTCTTCTAGTATCTTTAGTGTGGCCGGCCTTATGTTAAGGTCTTTGATCCACTTGGAATTAAGTTTTGTACAAGGTGATAAGTATGGGTCTAATTTCATTCTTTTGCAAGTGGACATCCAGTTGGACCAGCACCATTTGTTGAAGATGCTGTCCTTCTTCCATTGTGCGGTTTTGGCTTCTTTGTCAAAGATTAGTTGGCCTTAGATGTATGGGTCCATGTTTGGGTCTTCAATTCGATTCCATTGATACACTGGTCTGTTTCTATACCAGTACCATGCTGTTTTTATTATTGTTGTTCTGTAGTACAGCTTGAAATCTGGGACGGTGATACCTCCAGATGCTTTTTTGTTGTACAGGATTGATTTAGCTATTCTGGGCTTTTTGTTGTTCCATATGAAGTTGAGTTTAGCTTTTTCCAGGTCTATAAAGAATTGTGTTGGTATTTTGATAGGAATTGCATTGAATCTATATATTGCTTTTGGTAGATTTTTATTATGTTGATCCTACCTATCCATGAGTATAGGAGATCTTTCCATCTTCCAAATGCCTCTTCCATTTCTTTCTTCAGGGGCTTGAAGTTCTTGTTATATAGGTCCTTTACTTGCTTGGTTAGAGTTACCCCCAGGTATTTTATATTGTTTGTGGCTATTGTGAAGGGGGTTGTTTCCCTTATTTCTTTCTCGGTATGCTTGTTTGTTGTATAAAGAAGGGCTTCTGATTTTTTTGAGTTAATTTTGTATCCAGCCACCTTGCTGAAGTTGTTTATCAGCAGTAAGAGTTCTTTGGTGGAGTTTTTGGGGTCGCTTATGTATACTAACATATCATCTGCGAATAGGGATAATTTGACTTCTTCATTTCCAATGTTTATCCTTTTGATTTCCTTTAGTTGTTATTGCTCTAGCAAGAACTTCAAGTATTATATTGAAGAGATATGGTGAAAGTGGACATCCTTGTCTTGTCCCTGAGTTTAGAGGAAATGCTTCAAGCTTCTCTCCATTTAATTTGATGTTGGCCACAGGCTTGCTGTATATTGCCTTTATTATTTCTAGGTACGGTCCTTGTATGCCCGTTCTCTCCAGGACTTTTAGCATGAAGGGGTGTTGGATTTTGTCAAATGCTTTTTCTGCATCTAGCGAGATTATCATGTGGTTTTTTTCTTTCATCTTGTTTATATGGTGAATTACATGGATAGACTTTAGTATATTGAACCATCCCTGCATTCCTGGAATGAAGCCTACTTGATCATGATGTATGATATTTTTGATGTGTTCTTGAATTCGGTTTGCTAGTATTTTATTAAGTATCTTTGCATCTATGTGCATGAGGGAGATTGGTCTGAAGTTCTCTTTCTTTGTTGGGTCTTTGTGTGGTTTAGGAATCAGAATGACAGTGGCCTCATAGAATGAGTTTGGCAGTGTTCTTTCTGTTTCTATGTGGTGGAAGAGTTTGAAAAGTAATGGTGATAGCTTCTCCTTGAAAGTCCGGTAGAATTCCGTGCTAAAGCCATCTGGCCCTGGGCTTTTTTTGGTTGGGAGATTATTAATGACTCTTTCTATTTCCTTAGGGGTTATTGGGCTGTTTAAGCTGTTAATCTGATTTTGATTTAGTTTTGGTAGGTGGAATTTATCGAGGAAATTGTCCATTTCGCTTAGGTTTTCAAATTTGGTGGAGTATAGATTTTTAAAATAGGACCCGAATATTTTCTGGATCTCCTCAATGTCTGTTGTTATTTCTCCCTTTTCATTTCTGATTTTGTTGATTTGGGTTCTTTCTCTTTGCCTTTTAGTTAATTTGGCTAGGGGTCTGTCTATTTTGTTGATTTTCTCAAAGAACCAACTCTTGGTTTCATTGATTCTCTGTATAGTTCTTTTTGGTTCTAAGTTGTTGATTTCGGCCCTAAGTTTGATGATTTCCTGCCTTCTGCTCCTCTTGGGCATGTTTGCTTCTTTTTTTTTAATTCACCCAGCCTAGCTGTTAATTCACTAATATGAGCTGTAACAATTTTTTTTTTGAATGCACTTAGTGCTATGAACTTTCCTCGTAGCACAGCTTTTATTGTATCCCATAGGATTGGGTATGTTGTGTCTTCATTGTCGTTGGATTTTAAGAAGTCTTTGATTTCCTTCTTTATTTCTTCCCTGACCCAGTGGTCATCCAGTAAGCAGATGTTCAATTTCCATGTGTGTGTAGGCTTTCTGTTGATTCTTTTGCTGTTGAAAACCAGCTTTATTCCATGGTGGTCTGATAAGATACAAGGGGTTATTTCAATTTTCTTGTATCTGTTGAGGCTGTCTTTGTGTCCAACTATATGGTCGATTTTGGAGAAGGTTCCATGGGGTGCTGAGAAAAAGGTGTATTCCTTTGTGTTTGGGTGAAACGTTCTGTAGATGTCTGTTAGGTCCATTTGTTTCATGATCTCTGTTAGACTCAATATTTCTCTGTTTGGCCTCAGTCTTGATGATCTGTCCATTGTTGTGAGTGGGGTGTTGAAGTCTCCCACTACTAATGTGTTGTGATCGATGTGCAATTTAAGTTTTAGAAGTGTATCTTTTACAAAAGTAGGTGCCTTTGTATTTGGGGCATAGAAGTTCACTATTGAGATTTCCTCTTGATGAATATTCCCTTTAATGAGTATATAATGCCCTTCTTTGTCTTTTTTCATTAACTTCAGTTGGAAGTCTGTTTTGTTTGATATTAAGATGGCTACTCCATCTTGCTTTCTGGTCCATTTGCTTGGAAAACCTTTTCCCAGCCCTTTACTCTGAGGTAGTGACTATCTCTGGTAGTGAGATGTGTTTCTTGTATGCACCAAAGGCACGGGTCTTGCTTGCGGATCCACTCTGTAAATCTGTGTCTTTTTATTGGGGAGTTGAGACCATTGATGTTGATGGATATTAGTGACCTGGGGTTGTTGTTTCCCATTAGTTTGGTATAGGTGATGGTCCTGTGTCTCTTTTGGTTTAGTTGCTGAGGGGTTTTCTATTCCCTTTGTTTTCTTGGGTGAAGTTTTCTTCTCTGGGATGGAATTTTCCTTCTAGGATTTTCTGTAGGGCTGGGTTTGTGGGGAGATATTGTTTAAATTTGTTTTTGTAATGGAATATCTTGTTTTCTCCATCTATGTTGATAGAGAGTTTTGCTGGGTATAGTAGTCTGGCTGGGCACCTATGATCTCTCAGGACTTCTAGGATATCTGTCCAGGCCCTTCTAGTTTTTAAAGTTTCTGAGGAGAAGTCAGGTGTAATTCTGATGGGTCTGCCATTGTATGTGACTTGGCCTTTTTCTCTTGCAGTTTTTAATATCCTTTCTTTGTTCTGTACGTTTGGTGCTTCAATTATTATGTGGCGAGAGGAGTTTCTTTTCTGATCTAATCTGTTCGGTGTTCTGTAATCCTCTAGGATTTTTATTGGCATCTCTTTTTTCAGGTTTGGGAAGTTTTCTTCTATGACTTTGTTGAAGATATTTCCTGGACCTTGGAGTCGGGAGTCTTCTCTTTCCTCTATGCCTATGATTCTTAGGTTCCGTCTTTTCATTGAGTCCTTGATTTCTTGGATGTTGTGGGTGAGAGATTTTTTAGCCTTCTCATTTTCTTTGGATGTTGTACTGATTTCTTCCATCGAATCTTCCATGCCTGAGATCCTCTCTTCCATCTCTTGCATCCTATTGTTGATACTCGCATCTGTAGTTCCTGTTCTCTTCCCTTGGTTCTCCACTTCCTCTTTTAACTCTGACTGTGTTTTCTTTATTGTTTCTATTTCTATTTTCATGTCTTGTATGGTGTTGTTTGTTTTGTACATTTCCTTCTCCAGCTTACTTGTTTTTGTCTGAAAATCTTTCATTGCTTTGTCTTTTTCCTGTTCAAGCTCTGTCACCTTGGCTTGGAGCTCTTTAATGGTATTGTTCATTGTTTTGGCTTGTAAAATTGTGGCTTCTTTGAATACCTTCATAGATTTAAGTTCTTCCTGAAGGGACTCTATCACTTTCCATAATGCAGAATTGTCATCGTTTTCATGTGTTCCTGTTGGTGTGAGGTCATCTGAATTGGATGAGCTAGGATAATTCTGCTTTGTTGGAGTCATATTTCCTTGATTTTTATTTTTTCTTGGACCTTTGGCCGTGTGTGTGTTTAGCTGTCTGATCTTGTCGTTTTCTGTGTTTGGATCCACAGGGGATGCTTTGGTGAAGGAGTCGAATTGCTTGGCTATCTGTCCTTGCTTACAGGGTGATCTCAGGGTCACTGTGGTTTTAATAGCCTGAATCGTTGTGAGCTGGTGCAGCCTATTCCCAGGTAGTGAGTAATGGTCTGGGATTGTTACACTGCTCATAGTTCAGACTTCTCTATTTTGCACACTGAGTGATCAGCCTTCTATGGTTCTAATGGTATGTACCTGTTTGCCCAGGCACAGATTTTGTGGGCTTTGTTTGTCGTCATGGAGGCTGACAGGGCCCGGCTCCACACCTAATGTGTCTGGGTTTACCCAAATACAGCTATGGTCCCCTGGCTTCTGGTTACCCACTAGGCTTCTCCGCCACAGGCCTGGCCGCTACCCTCCCTATCTTCTCCACGTTGGGTGGGCCGAGCTTCAGCCCCTCCCGCCGCCAGAGCCGGCCTCCTGCCCTAGCTGCTTTGCCGTGGATGGGCAGAGCTTTGGTCCCTCCCGCCTTCTGAACAGGCCTCCTGCCCTAGCTGCTTTGCCGTGGGTGGGCGGAGCTTCGGCTCCTCCCGCCAGCGTCCACTTCCCTCCCCAACTGCTCTGCCCGCCCACCTTCCGCTCCATCTCGAGCGTCTGTGGATCTCCCGCTGAGCGCCCTTTTACTACGTCTCGAAAAAACAAACAAACAACAAAAAAAAACCAGAAGACTTCAACTATTCTGCAAAATTCCTAAATAGTTATAAGGTCTTCCTGAGGTATGGGAAGCCCAGTTGGCTAGTGGGCGATTGCCATGTGGCCTTTGATTCTGCCTGCTGTGTGTTGGGATCGATCTTACCAGGCGCCTCTCCAAATGGGAGTTCCCAAATCCTGGATTTAGTGGCTTCTGTGTCTGTGAGAGATGGGGGAGAGCCTTGCCCTGGGACTTTTAACAGTTCCTTGGGAGCTGTGCGTGTTCCCGGAGGGGCCAGACCCTCCGATTTTTGCACAGTGTCCCGCAACTCTGTGTTTTCTATGGCTCTTCTCTCCCACATTCAAAATGCGTCTGTGCAGTTTGCCGCCATCTTGGCCCCCCTCGAGGTTTGTTTCTTGTAAGCAGAATAATGTGGGATTCTGTTTTCACATCCATTCTGCTATCCTGTGTCTTTTTATTGGGGGAATTGAGTCCATTGATGTTGAGAGATATTAATGATAAGTGACTGACTGTTATTTCTTGCCATCTTGATGTTGGTGGAAATAGTAGTTAGCTTCTCTTTTTTTTGGTTTTGCTGTAGGCACGTTATCTGCTTCCTGTGGTTTCTTGTGTGAAGTTAACCTCTTTGGGTTGGAGTTTTCCTTCTATCATCTTCTGTGGAGCTGGATTTGTGCATAGATATTGTTTGGATTTAGCTTTGTCATGGAATATCTTGTTTTCTCCATCTATGCTGATTGACAGTTTTTCTGGGAATAGTAGTCTAGTGTGGCATTTGTACTTTTTTAGGGTCTGCAAGATGTCTGTCCAGGCCCTTCTGGCTTTTAGCATCTCTGATGAAAAGTCAGGTATGATCCTGATAGGTTTGCCATTATATGTTACTTGCCCCTTTTCCCTAGCAGCTTTTAATATTCTTCCTTTGTTCTGTACATTTAGTGTTTTGATTATTATGTGGTGGGAAGATTTTCTCTTCTGGTCTAACCTATTTGGAGTTCTGTAAGCTTCTTGTACAATTATAGGCATCTCTTTTTTTAGATTTGGGAAATTCTCTTCAATGATTTTGTTGAAGATGTTTTCTCTTCATTGGAGCTGGGAATCTTCTCTTTCATCTATTCCTATTATTCTGAGATTTTGTCTTTTCATTGTGTCCTTGATTTCTGGAGGTTTTGTGTCAGGACTTTTTTAGATTTGACATTTTCTTTGACAGATGTATCAATTTCTTCAATTTTACCCTCTGTGCCTGAAATTCTTTCTTCCATAGCTTGTATTCTGTTGGTGATGCTAGTGTCTGTAATTCCTTTTCTTTTCTTAAGGTTTTCCAGTTCTATGAATGTCTCGGATTAGATTTTCTTTATTGCTTCAACTTTCCTTTTCAGGTCTTCCATTCCTTTAAGTGCTTTATTCATTTCCATCACCTCTTTTGCAGTATTCTGTTGTTGCTCTCTGAGATATTTGATATCTTCCCTTAGGCCTTCTATTATTAATATAAGCATAGGATTAAGGTAATTTTCCTTTGTTTCAATTGTGTTAGGATATCCAGAGTTGTCTGTAGCATTATACCTAGGTTCTGGAGACATCATATTGCTTTGATTTTTTTTTTACCATGTCATCTGATTGACCCTGGTGTTGTCTGTTTGTTCCTGATGTCAGATGACCCTGGTGCTCAAGAAAACTCCCTGTTCTGGGGGTTGGCTGATCCTGAGATCCCAGTGTCAACCTCCATATGGTGGGTAGGTTCCTGCAATAGACTGGCTCTAGGAGAGTGACTGCCACTCTCCTCAACTGGTTGTGATCCAATTAGACCAGTATACAGGGGATTGGACTGGGGAAGGGGCTATCCTCTGAGGACCTGGGAGCTGGCAGATCTCCTCAGAAAGGCACGTAGAGCTGTGATTGGGCCTGTGTTCTCCCCTCACTGACACAGTCGTTCTGGTTCAGCAGCTAGACTGACCATGCAGGCAGGGAGCTCCACCCAAGATGGGTGCCAGCCTCAGTGTGCCTGTTGCTGACTGCCTCAAATGCTTGGGTGCTATGGTGAGTGACCTGCCCCAAAATTTGTGGAGAACACACAGTCACCATCTCTGTTTGCAGTCAGTCTTGGTTCCTAATTGCTTTGCTGTGTGACTGGGTTAAGTATCTGCCTCTCAGCTACAGTGCACACTGGGCCACCATACTGGGAATTCCAGAAAGAAAACCTTACTTACCTTTGCTCTTATGGTCCAGCTGTTTTTCCCTATTGGGTGTGCAGGTCTGCGTGCAGGCTGTATGGATATCAGGCAGACAGGCGGGGCCACTGATCTGTGGCTGGAGCCGTGGGCTAGATCTGCTCTGGCCAGCAATCCTCTCCAGAAGGGTGACTGAGCTGGCTGATCTCAGGGGGCCGTTCCCTGGAACTGGGAGCTGTTTTCAGTGGTGACAAGTCTCAGTGTTCACTGTGGAAATTCAGACATCGTCTGTGTTTCACAGTCGGCTGTGGGACCACACATTCACTCCACAGTGACTAATCTCATTCACCTACTCCTCAGATACTGAGAAGAGTATTTCAATAAAAACTATGATTCAAAATGGGGATAAAAGTGAAAGATTTGTGATAGATCTATGAAAAGGCAGAAGCTGAAGATGGGAGAAATGCAGATGTACCAAAGACAAATATCTAAAACTTCTGTTTAGAAATTGAATGTTAAAAACAAGATATACATAACTTTAACAAGACTTGCATCACACATCTTTTTGTAAAATACAGAAATGTAACCCTTGGAGTATTATTACCAAAAAGTTTACAATAGCAATCCAAAAGTCTCTCAATAAGTGAAAGGATAAACAAAGTGGGTATAATCATACAAGGGGATTCTCATATCCGCCCCAATGTGGATGAACTTTACAAGTTTTAGGAAAAGTGAAATAAGCAAAAGTATTAAAATGAATGAATAAATAATAAAAATAAAGGAATAAATACTGTGCTTCTGTTTGTGTAAGGTATCTAGGATAGGCAAACTCAGTGGCAGAAACTAGAATATAACCTTACCATACTGATCCAAGCTTTTTATTTCTTCAGTCTCCGTCAACCACTGTCTTAAAATACTAAATTGAAAATTATAGAAATGTTTAATGCACAAAGTTTAAATAGGTTTTATTATATTGTTATAATTATTCTGTTGCATTGTTGGTCATTAAAGTCTTACTCTGCCTAATGTATTAAACTTATCATAGCTGTCTACCCATGAGGGGAAAAGGTAGTAGGTAGGATTTGGTTCTAAACCTTTGTGGTTTCAGGCCTCCACTGTGTAACTTAGAATAACTTACAGTATGAGATAACTGTCAGGGGCTTCAGGAGAGACAGAGGGAGGATTTATTCAGCACAGAATTCCTCTTAGAGATAATGGTTCTGACAATGGTTATAAACACTGTAAATGTAGTTCTGCTACTGAATATGCAATCATTTAATGCATCCAATGGTAAAGTTTATACTACATATCACATACACACACACAAAGTTAAAAACAAATCTGATTAAGGTCGTAGACTAAAATACCAAATTCTAGGAAAAACAAGAAGCAGAGTAATGTCTTCATTAGTACTATTAAGAATGTAATCATATCACAATTTAAGGAACTCAGCAAACTCCAAACAATCTGATTTTTTCAATAATAAAAATCCATAGGAGAAAGGGAAGATCAACAGGAAACTTAAAATATAAAAGACTCTTAAAAGACATTTAAGATTTTTGTCTGTTGGGGGGTTGTCTTGTTTAGGTAAATTTTTTTTGTCTTATTGGTTGGTCAGTTTGTTTTCATTTTCTTTTTTGTTTTGGTTTGGTTTGGTTTGGTTTTGATACACAGAGAGAGAGAAAAGGATGTAAAATTGAGTGGGTAGACTAATGGAGAGGATCTGAGAGAAATTGGAGATATGGAAAAAATATAATCAAAATATGCAAATTTTGCCGGGCATTGGTGGCGCACGCCTTTAATCCCAGCACTTGGGAGGCAGAGGCAGGCAGATCTTTGCGAGTTCGAGGCCAGCCTGGTCTACAAAGCAAGTCCAGGACAGCCAGAGCTGTTAAACAGAGAAACCCTGTCTCGAAATAAAAAAAAAAAAACATAAAAATAAAAAAAAATGCAAATTTTAAAATAAAAACCCTTAAAGTATATATTTATACAAAGACTAATTTGAACAACAACAAAAAACAAATAATGGTAGGGGGAGAAAGACTTGGAAAAATGGGATATAGCCATAATATAAGAATCATAAAGAAAAAGGGATAAATTATTGAACATGCTCTTATATCTTTGTATATTGATACAAAATTAAGATTATATTTAGCTACATTCGTATTGATCTTTGTACATTGATACAAAATTAAGGTTAATCCTTTTGAATGTTTTGTACCTAGGTAATGCTTAAAAATGTAATATGAAGTTTGGCCTTTTGATAGCAACTGTCACAAACTGTTTAGGATAACTAAGAAATGCAAAATAATAGTAATTCAAATATGTCATTAGGTACTAGCATACTTTATCACAGTTGTTTTCTGTTAACTAGAAATCAAGTTACTAAGAGACAAACAACTTTTGCTTGTCCAAATATACGGAGATAGATAGGTGGTCTTCAAAAACCTCAAGAGATCTGTAGAATATGGCATTCAAAAATGTTTTTTAACTTAATATTTTTTTTATATTGAGGCATGTCAGCTCCTGACAGTACCCCTATTCTACTCCAAGTAGAAGATGAGCATCAAGGAATCTCCAATTGGAGGTTGCTGCATTAATGGCAAGCTTGTCTTTGGGCAAGAAAAGTCCCTTTTTTCAACTGCAGACAGAATGCTGTCCAAAAGGACAAAACTTGGAAGCCAGTAAGGGAACAACCTAGCTCTGCCAAGACAGGGTAGGCAAGTCTTTCAAAATTCCTGCTTTACAATTAATGTCTGTCAGAGATACTGGGCCAAAAGCCTGGAGATAGATGCTCTAATGTATTGAGAGAAACTGGAGACTGTCTAGCCAGCCAGTTGTCTGTCATTTCTTAGTTTTGGAAGCTGCTGGCCCTGCACTTCCTGTATAATCAGATATATTCATCCTTCTCGGGTCTCTGATGTCATTAAAGACTAGATAGTTATAGTCTCACGGTTAAGTTTTAAGTTTTTTAGGAATTAAAAAGATGTTCTAGGTCTAAGAAGATGTTTTTAAGTTGGTAATGAGGGTTAGGATGGAAATTGAGTTAAGTATAGAACTTTAAACTCATGGAGATAGATACATAATAGAATATTAATATCAGCTGCCAAATATGTATGGACTGAACATTAGGAATGTATGTTATACCTTATAATTTTCATAATTGTGGCTTAATTATTTAAAAAAAAGAATTATGAGTTCTGGGAGAAGGGGAGAGGATGGGAGGGTGGGACTGGGAGGGGTGGAGGGAGGAGACTGTGATGGAGATGTAGCTTGAAGTAATAAATAAACATTGAAAACAAAAACAAAAAAATCTCAAATAAAGGATGTTATATGAAAACTGATTATATGTTTGACAAAATTTTTAAATGAGCAGTATTGTTAATTTATTTTGGTTTGTACTGTTCTTGAAGCACATTCTAATGAAGAATCTTTGTTAGGTGAGGTCAACCGATGGCCAACTAAGAACTAAGTATAGTAAAATATATATATTCAAAAATGTAATCATGATGCTCATTTCTTTGTGTGCTAACAAAAATATTAATATTTTCACTGCTTAAGATCATCTTTCAGCAATAGAATTTTACCTTCGAGTTCTGGGAGGCAACTAAGACCACTAGCAACTGTTGAAGACACCACACAGTTTATTAACAAGACTTGGAGGAATCAAGCTGGAACTACCCTGGATGCCTCCTACCTAAGGAATAGCTCTTACAGTATCTGAAGACACTATACAAACTGCAAAGGAAGAAATGTAATCAGTAGTTCTGCCAAACAGTAACGCCTATGAACCACAGCAAAGACTGGCCTGGCAATATGTTCCCAAGGGTGTATTATATAATAGTGGCACTTATATCTTAGGTGTAACTTATTGCCATTTACTTAGACTTAAGGCTTACTTAATAGAAGGGAACACATGTCTGTTGTTCTAAACCTAGCCAACTACTCAGGGTTGGTGAGGTTATAGACCCTAGAGGAAAAATAACTACTTCATTTTTCCTAAGCCAGTATAATTTCTAACTCTAATCTAAATACTTATCCTTCTACCCACAGAGAAGTATAGATCTCACTCCTCATCTTCTTTTTGCAACAGACAACTATCACAAAAATTCACAACTGGTCAGAATGCAAAGAACAACTCATAGTAGGGTGCCTAATCCAATTGAAACACCTACAAAGCAATCACTATACCTCAGTGAATACCATGAAAAGAGGAGCATAATTTGTTTTATTTATTCTTTTCTTATATATTACATCCCAACCAAGTTTCCTGTACCTCTTCTCCTCTAATTCATGCCTCTCACCTCACCCTCCCATCCACTTCCCCATTTCCAGAAAATAGCAGACCTCCCATGAATATCAACCAAACATGGCATATCAAGTTGTAGTAAGAGTAGAGACCTCTGCTCATATTGAGGCTGGACAAGGCAACCCAGTATGAGGAATAGGGTTCCAAATTCAGGCAAGAGCATCAGAGATAGCCCCTGCTCCCACTGTTAGGAGTCCCACAAGAAAACAGAGCTATACAACTATCATATATGCAGAGGAACTAGGTCAGACCCATGCATGGGGAGCATAAACATCTGTAAGGGCCAGAAGACCAGGACTTTTTCTATGAGATTGTGTCTTCTACATAGGGCAGGGATGCCACACTCTTGAAATCTCAACACTATGGCTACATAAAGAATACCTGAGCAAAGACACCAGTTGGCATGCTAACATGGATGAGGGAAATCTCCCAAGCCTCCAGCTCTAGTCAAAAAGCTACAGGTAATTAATGACTGTTAGGAGAAGGAGAATAGGGGGTACAGAAATGGCTCAATGGTTAAGAGCACTGAATGCTCTTCCAGAGCACCAGAGTTCAATTCCCAGCACCCACATGGCAGCTCTCAACTGTCTGTAACTCTAAGAGCTGATACTCTCCTGCAGACATATATGCAGGCAAGACACCAATGCACATAAAATGTAAATTAAAAATAAAATAATGTGTCTCTGAAAAGAGAAGGAAAATAAACCTCCTTCTGCAGGAATGAGCCCCCTGATATGTTTTCCAGTCCCAAGTGGTTGGTCTTAAACACATAAAAGCAACACTAAATGAACTCAGGACACTGTGTGTGTGTATGTGTGTGTGTATGTGTGTGTGTGCTATTTAGCTAAACCAGCTGCCTCCCACGACATGCACTCACTGTGTCCTTATGTACCCTTAGCTGAGGCTCCAGGCTGAACCTGGCAGGTAGTCGTTTATAGACTAATAATGCTGATGGATTCTGGGGTGCAGAATAGCACAATAATAATGAAAAGATCATTAATTTGAGAGGAAGTAGGGGGTGGGAAAGACTGGAATGTGGAGGAGTGGTGAAAATATTGTACTATATAAAAATCACAGATATTTAAAATTAAATTTAAAAACACATTTCAGATAATGGAAAATGTATGTCTATTGTTCCCTTGGAAACAATGGGCTTGTGGAAGTTCAGTGTCCCAAGTAAATAAGAACTTCACAATGCAAGATTGTCCATGATTTGATGAAGTTCACAAAACTAATGGACATATACAGGTTTACAGTATTTTCTCTGTTTTAATCAATTAGACTCCTTCTGTAATAAAAAGTTGGGGAGAGATGCTCTTTTTTTGTATTGTTTTGGGGGGGGGTTGTTTGTTGTTGTTATTGTTGTTTTTAGACAGGGTTTTTCTGTGTAGTCCTAGCTGTCCTGGAACTCACTCTGTAGACCAGGCTGACCTCAGACTCAGAGATCCGCTGGACTTTCCCTCTTGAGTGCTGGAACAAAAGGTGTGTATCACTACTGTCTGGCAGGAGGAATGTTCTTTGATGGGACAAAAGCAATGTGAATACATTTTAATGACCACAAATAAGCATTCAATGTTTGAACTCAAGAGGGTGATGACATAACAAAATGGTAAGGAGGAAAGGGTCTGGGGACTAGACAGCCCCAGCATCAAGGCAAGTCAGCGAAGTAAGGCAACTGCTATATGGGTTAATACTACCTGAAACCAAGATCTTCCAGGCCTGTGTGTGATTCAGTGTCTCTGGGGTAGTGCACTCAAATCTACACCCCAGAATCCATCAGCATTATCAGTCTATAATCAACTACCTGCCAGGTTCAGCCTGGAGCCTCAGCTAAGGGCACATAAGGACACAGTGAGTGCATGTCGTGGGAGGCAGCTGGTTTAGCTAAATAAGGAATTTGTTCCCCATCAACAAGTAGCACGAGGCATCACAACATTTTTCATCGTTTTACACTCTTATTCCTAAGCATGGAAGAGGAGTATTCATACACCAAAGGAAGTAGCAACAGAGTAGATATTCTCATAAATTTTTCTGGCCTTTGAAAACCATAAAAATTTCCATTCCAGGCAATAACAAGCTGGTTAAGATTTTTAATTGAAGCCACAGTCAGTTGTCTGTGGTTGCCTCTGTCATAATCACACTAAACTGTATGGAGGTGTAAGGAGAAACTTACCCCAGAGAAAGAATTACAGAGGAATAGACATCACCCCTGCTCTTTTCTAACACTGTGTCCTTGCGTGAGTAATCAATCACTTGAGCCTCAGTTTTACTCATCTGTAAAATAGGATTATTTGCACTTAGCTCATGGAATTAATATAGATTTTCTTTGAAACAATTATAACTACAAGCTCTTACTCATTAGCCATGTCACTTCTGCTACATGACTTATTTTGAAATGTAAAGTAGTTCTGACACAACTGGTGTGTTAGGAAACAATTTAAGCGTAATGCAAGCTTCATGTTTGTTTATGCCATATGTCATCTTCTCCAAACACAAGGTGCACCCAGCCACAACAAGCTATGTAAGAGCACACATAGCACACCTCAAATATCTCTGAGCTCCTTCATCTGTACACATGGTGTATATTTTATGTGCCACACCCATGCACTTCTGTTAAAACAATTTCCTATCTAATCTCAAGAAACTCTTCTGTAACTGGGTACAATAACTCACAAAGTACAGCCCATTTGAACCCAACATGCACAATCCAATATTATATGGAAACACCACAGGAAAGCTCATTAATATGAATTCATAATTATGACACAAATAAGATAATAAAGTAACAAGTTTTAGTATTTATACATTTGGTAAATAAACCTGCTACTACCTAATTAGGTCTCTACTTTTGTTGTAGATGGAGATCAATACACATGCTGTGCCTATATTATTGATGGAGTTTCTGGACAGTTTTCCTTTTTTTAAAGTGTGTGTGTGTGTGTGTGTGTGTGTGTGTGTGTGTGTGTGTGCGCGCGCACATTTGAGAGGAGTGCCTACAGAGACCAGAAGAGGGTATTAGATCCCTGGAATTATAGACAGTTTTGAGCTCCCTGGTTTGAAGGCTGACAATCAAACTCCCGTTCTCTACAAGAGCATTATCTTCTCTTAATCGCCACACTACCTCTCCGTCCCCTGAATGACTTTTCTTCAACCTCATTCTCCCATAAGCCTTATGGCTTTTACTGTGGGATCTTGCCCAGCACAATGAATCTTAGAAACAAATATGTTGTGCTTTACCAGAACTGGCTACAGTAAGCAATTTATAGACTTTCAATTTTCCCAGAACCTCAGTGAGATGAATGCATTATTATCCTCCCATTATAGATACTCAGAAAGTGACAGCTGCTGCTATTACTAATAATGACAGTTAAATAAGGCCAAGATTGTAAAAAGGATCCTTGTCTGCTACTGTGACACTTTTCCTTATGGGTAACCAAGCAGTCAAACTATAAATGATGGTTTTTGGAGGGAAGTATGATGCTATCAGCTTCTCATAGTCTGTGTGATCCTGAAGCCCCTGGGGATATCAGAAACCTCTGTGCACCAGTACTCTGGTCCATCCAGCTGTCAGTCAGGCCTGCTAGCCAAGGGCTGGACTTTCCCTCTTGATGAGTGTGGGGGGTGTTTATTAATACCCCTTTCTCTCAATGACTCAAGACCTTCATTACAAGGTAATTGGTGGATGGCCTAGGGAATTTTATAATAGGTCATCCAAATACCTTCCATGAAATTTCCTTGCTTACTTGTGTCCCAGAAATCTCAAAATAAGTTACTAAACTGTTTTTGCTTGGATGAAGCTCTGCTCTAGATGCCCTTCAGGTCCCTAGAGTTCTATCTTTAGTTCTACAGACCTTCTCCACTGCAAAGTATTTAGAAAGTGAAAGATTTCTTGAAATAAGAAGCTAAGAAGTTAAAGGTTCATCTACTCATGTACCCCTATGTTGAGCTTCTACAATGCTCAGGAGAAAATCTCAGTAATGTGGACATGCTAGGCAACCATTCAACCAACCTTACCACCTCCTGCAAAGACTTTTTCATTATCAAGTATAATAATACATAAACTTTCGGCATTGTCAAGAAATGAACTGTGAACAGTCCATTCAAGTTCCTTGAAAACAGTGGCTTTAAGTTTTGATCTGGGCAAATCAAATATCAGACAGTGTCAAGATTTAGTGTATGGATGTGTGCTAAGTCATGGTTTGAAAATACATTCAGTGGTTCAGGGAGTATAGCTCAGTAGTAAAGTGTTTGCCTGGTATGCAAAAGGCCCTGGATTCACCAAGCAAAGAGTAGGCATGAACTGGACCTAGTCTCCCTACACATGTAATCGATGGGCAGCTTGGTCACCATGTAGGTCCCCTAGCAAATAGAGTGGGGGCTATCTCTGGCTTGGACTCTGATGCCTGCTTTTTGATCACTTCCCCCTAAGGGGGCTGTGGTGCCTGGCCTCAGTGGAAGAGGAAGCTCTCAGTCCTGATGAGACTTGATGTGCTGGAGAGGGATGGTACAGGGAAGGGGCCTCCCCTTTTCTGAGGAAGGGTATAGGGGAAAGGAGGAAGGAGGGTAGGAAACAGAGGAGGGGAAGGAGATAGCTACAATTGGGACATAAAATGAATAAATAAATTAACATTAAAAATAAATAAATAATTTTAAAAGGGGAGGGCCTTGGTTCTATCTCTAGGACTGCATGAAAACAAATGAACAAAATTAAAAAGTACAAGTATGTGGCATACAAAAATAACCTCCTTGTTACTAGCTTCCACACTCATTGGAAACAAGAATTAGTATCATCAGTTCCAGCTCCTGTTACCACTTGAGACTGTCCCCAGCCTTCATCAAAGAAGTTCCTTAACGCAGCAGGAGATAGTCAATAAAGAAAGTCAAAACCAGACTAAGTGTGGGGAATACATGATGGTGGAGTGCTCTTCCCTAAGTATTACAGCTATATCATCCCCTCCAAGGCTGAGGGGACATTTGAAAAGAAGGGACAGAAAGAATGTAAGAGCCAGAATATGAGAAGACAAGATCCGTAAAGTAAAAAGGTGTCTTCTGCACATTGACATAGCTGTTGCATTCACAAACTCACTGCAGCAGAAGTTGTTCGCAAAAGACCCACAGAATATTGAGCCTGTCAACATCTTATCACAGATTGGGAAGGGACCCATGAGGTCTCACCCCACCCCAAGGGACTATTGGCAACTAATGCTTCCTGTGGGGAAGGGATGCCATTTTCTTCAGAGGTGTAACCACTTGTAGGTTGATGTTCCTCCAGTAAGTAACCTCCCAAACATTCTCTAGCCAGAAACTCTAATTAAACCCAATAGTCCACTTGAAGAATAGGAATGAAAGGGTGAGTTGCAGCAGGAACAAGATAAGAAAGGAGAATGGGGTAATGGGGTGTGAAAATGAATAGAAGTCATTATATAGATACATGAAATTGTCAAACTAAATTTTTTTGAAGAATTATGATTGTCAGCCTCCTTACAAATAAAGATTCCATGGCCCAAAAATGCACAGACCAAAAAGTACTACTTTGGCTCCTTTATTAGGACACTGTTCTATAGATCATGGATACAACGCAAAATGTTCACAAAATGTATTCATCAACATAGTATGGAGTAAACTTTTTGTGTTTCATAAGTGTCTATTTCCCTCTCTTCCACTCATAATAACCCCGAAGACCACAATATAGTTCACCTTGATATTCTTTCACCAAATGTGCTCCCTGAATGCAAAAACACAGTCTAATTTCTCAACTCTTACTGGTAGTCATGACGGTTTGAGGCACTGAGCAGTTTACCATCAGATATTCAAAGTTGCCACTTTAACCTGAGCTCAGTGACTAGAACAGAATTAAAATTAGATAAATACTGCACAGTGAATAAATGTATGAAAGTCATATCTGCTGCTCCTGATGTCCCCTGGGTCTCTACTACAATGTTCCTTCATGAGGGTTTTTCAGAAGGACCTTCCTAATCCATCTATGTATCTATTTCCTCCTACTTCATTCCTGTTGGTTCATCTGCCCCCTTTACAAACTAGCTGTGCCCAATCACAACAATCAAACCTAATCACATACAACTCAACTCTCCCTGCCTTTGAACTCACCAACCTGAGGGTAAGGCCCATCTGATTTAACCTCCACCCAAGAAGCCACCTCCTCTCTGACGGCTCCCCACCCAACCAGAGCAACCCAAGCACACTCCCCTGTGTCACCCTGAAGCACCTGGAGGATGCGTGCTTTTAGGCATGATTCATGCTACCACTGGTGATTTCTCTACTGCCGTTGCAAGTAGGCTGTGAGATCTCTGAGGATAAGCCCCATGTAATACTCATCTTTGCATCATCTTGTATCTGATAGGAAGCTTCAACTGCAAGTAATAGAATATGCAACTAGGGCCTTGTGTAATTGAGACACTCGTTATCTCATAAAAGGTCTCAGAGTATCCTGACCACAGGACTGCCTAATTCAAGACCTCAGCACACATCCAGTGTCCACTGTTTCACTCCAGCCTCCCTCATTTCTTTTCCTAGGGTTACCACACAGCAAGAGCTCACATGTAGACCAATGTCAACAAAGGAACTGTGTGGAAAATGGGGGAGTGCCTTTCTCCAGTGCTTCTATTTCTTACTGAAGCATACTCCTCCAGACATTCAAGCTGATTTCCCCTCATACTGATTAGAAGTGTATCAAGTGTCCAGACAGAAAACATCCATTGGCAAGGAAAATGAAACTATCTTGACACCTGGGATTAATTCTTCCTCTTCACTGACAGATGAGGCTTCAGAACAGGCGAGTGTAATCTAGGCTGTGTGTGGAAAAGAGAAGAGTAGCCCTTAGTAAAGTTACAAAGATGGACCCTGGACTCAAACTGTCTTGAACCCAGACCAGTAGTCATTAGCTGTGTGGACTTTGGAATATTCGGGTCAATCTCATGTCTCTTTGCCTGTAAAATAGGAATAACTATGTCTACTCCATAGGATTGTGACAAACTTAGTAAGATAAACCTTAATTCTCATCAACAAAAGAATTTATACAATAGAATACTTACTGAATGTCAAATAGAATCATGATAACCTTTTTATTACATTCAAAGGGTAGTCTTCAAATTAGACCCCATAACTCTCACCTCTGCTCATGCTATTCCAAGACTCCCTCAGCTAGACATCATCTCTCAGCCTAGAAAAGGCCCGTGGGCCCATAGTGGTGTACAGGAAGAAAAACAAAGCAAAAGATAACAAGCAACAGCTTTGACAGGCTGTTCCTTTAGAAGGTGCTTAATCATAGACAAGTCAAACGGACTGACAGATGCAAATGACAAGCTTGGGACGAGTAAATATACCTTGGCCTCCTGATATCCAAATCTGACTTCGAAAGAAGAAATCGTGCTTAAGAGTCAAAAAAAAAAATGGGTAAGTGGAGGTCATCAAACAATGGAGAAGTCTAGGCTCTTGTCTACAACCAGTGTTACTAGGAGGATAGGTTGCCCTCTCTACACAGAAGAAAACCAACCCTGTCCCCACAAGTTCTTACTAAAAAGGTATCCTGGGGTCACATGCTTCTCCTTCTCTTTTGATTAAGGGGACTGGTTTTAGCAACATGATCTTGTGCCCATTTGCACACTGTATTAAATGAGGAACCTACATGGTCACCACTAGCAATCACCACTGCATCCTTGAAGCAGCAGCTCCTTCGTACCTAAGAAGTACTGACAATGTGGGACTCAGAGGACCTCTCCTGCTTCTCTCTCAAATATCATCCATAAGGAGAAGCTGAGCTGAAGAGAGCCTCATCCCAGTCCCATGGCTACTGAGGAGTGGCTTACATCCACCAACCTGACTCAATTCCTACTCATGTGATCTTAGGCAAGTTATATAACAGATTCCAGCATATGCAACAATGGGATCTTTATTGTTGTTGTTCCTGTTGTTTGGTTGGTTGGTTGATTTTTTTGAGACAAGGTTTCTTGGTGGAGCTCTGGCTATCCTAGAACTCACTCTATACACCAGGCTGGCCTTGAAATCACAAAGACCCATTTGCTTCTGCCTCCCAAGTGCTGGAATTAAAGGCATGAACCACCAAGTCCGGCCGTTATAGGCAGTTTCAAACTGCCATGCGGGTGCTGGGATTTGAACCTGGGTCCTTTAGAAGAACAGCCAGTGCTCTTAACTACCAAGCCATCTATAGTCTACATATTAGACAGATTTTTTATATATCTGTATATTCATATATGGATGTAATAGCAACTAGTGAAAAAAGAGGCCATAAGTCTGAAGGAAAATGGGGGAAGGTGTATAGTAGGGTTTGGATGGAGGAAATATTGTAACTATCTTATAATCTCATAATTTTCCAAAAAATAGAAATAAATTAGTCCCAGTGACCTAACTCTAATTAGAAATTGTGAATCTACAACACTTACTGGCTAAGGTTTATTACCTACCATCACCCATAAAGCAGACACTATACAAGGATCTGCAGCTTAAAAACTGATCTGGACAGCTTTGCCATTGGCATCTCAGAAAAGTACATCCCCAACCTTTGCCTACACATTTTTCCTGACTACAAACACTGCTTGAAAAAGTTAACCCCTCTACATCTCTGCCTAACCCAGAGACCTGACAATTACTCACATTCTTCCTCCCATCCAAACTACGTTATTCACCAAGGCCAATTGACACATGAGATTCCTCCTCTCCTCTCTGGGTCTTTGATTTGACTTCCAGTCTTAATTCTTCATCAGAACTTCAGCAGGTAGATCCCTCAGAAGCACCTCCTTCCCCATACCCTGGGATTCCCCTAACACTTTACATATTGCTGCTGTGTGGGTTGGAAGGGGTTTTAAAAGTAAGCAAACCACAAAAGCACAAACACACACACCCAAATAAACAAACGTATCACCTTTCTGCTTTAAAAGGTGGAGGGCAGCTGATGTTATCTGGTCCAGTGTTTCTCGAACTTGAATAGTCACAAAATCACCTCTGGGTTCTTGTTAAAGATACAGGCCCTGGGCCCCACCTTCAACCTACTTACTAGGAATTTTTTTTAGGGAGGGGCCTGGGAATCTCTTTTACATAAGATGTTCAGATAGTGTTATCATTAGACACATTTAGGAAATAGCTATTACATTAGAAAGAGACTGAGCTATGAGTAGACAAAACACTGAAACAAGACATAATGACATTTACTTCATCCTGAGAGGGAATTTGGTTCCATGTTGGCCAGTGTCTTTAGCCACCTTGTCATTACCCAAAATGGAAGCCTGAACATTTCTGGCTCAGGATGGAAGAAGTAAATATTGCATGGGGTCTGAGTCTTCTTGAGAGTTCCCAGGACTGTCATATGATGCATCTGCTGAGAGAAAAGCACATTGACCCAAGGTTAGTCATGCAGCCATATACATCTGCTAGAGAGACTGAGAAATGAAGTGTTCATGTTCCCATCAGGCAATAATGACAGTGAGGGGTAGCTAATAAGCCCAGCATTTCCACTTAGCAGAAAAAGAATCTAATGACCAACGAAGTTAAGTAGTTCGCTGAAGACCACAGAGCTAACTAACATCCCCCAAACATAGGCTGTAATTTATTTACTCTCTTAAGAAGAAGAAATTGCAGGGCTGGAGAGATGGCACAGCAGTAAAGAGCACTGGCTGTTCTTCCAAAGGACCCGGGTTCAAATCCCAGCATACACCTGGCAGTTCACAGCTGACTATAGTTGCCAGACATGGTGGTGCACGCCTTTAATCCCAGTGCTCGGGAGGCAGAGGCATGCAGATCTCTGTGAGATCAAGGGTAGCCTGGTCTACAAAGTGAGTCCATGTCAGCCAAAAATACACAGAAGAAGAAGGAGGAGGAGGAGGAGGAGGAGGAGGAGGAGGAGGAGGAGGAGGAG
>CAJQZJ010004888.1:9501986-9523182 GCA_907164525.1 Lophiomys imhausi
TCTCTCTCTCTCTCTCTCTCTCTCTCTCTCTCTCTCTCTCTCTCTCTGGAACTACCTGAAGTCCATTCAGAACCATCACATCAGGTGAAGCTGAGGATACCACCCTAATGACATAATTGCTTCCACTTGAATTCATCTCTAAAGACCTCATCATCTCTCACATAATGAAACTGGGAACCAAGCTTCCAATGCATGAATCTTTGGGGTACAGATTCAAACCATATCCAAACCAGAGTAGATTTAATACTTAATTTAGGAGAAAATTATTAAGAAACAAGAAGAGTTTTTACCGTATCCTCCATCCATCTATTCCAAGCCCCCTTACCCCCACCTCAGATCTTGTGAAAGGGGAGGAAGAGGAACCTGCTACACATCCTTCATTGACCATCAGCAAGCTTCAGACTCATGGATGGATATCCACTTGATTGATGGAAATCAATCATCACCACATGACAGAAAATATCCATGCGCTTAACTCACTCAGAGTAATATGTAGTAGTAGGCAGCAATTGTGAATAGCAGAAATCTGATACATGGGAATCTTACTGAAAGCCTCTAAGTAAAATATAGAAAGATAATGTCTTAGTTTGTTTCTCTGTTACTGTGATAAACACCATGGCTAAAAGTAACTTAAGAGATTAAAAGACTTATTTAAGCTTATAGTCCATTGTTGAGGGAGACCATGGCAGGAATTGAAGCAGAAACATTGTCAGGAACAGTGGAAAAAAGCTGCTTACTGGCTTGCTCCCTACTTCTTCTCAGCTAGTGTTCTTACACAGCTCAGAACTCCCTGACTAGGAATGAAACCACCCACAGTGGGCTGGACTCCCCTACAACAATTAGCCATCAGGACAATGCCCACAGACAGGCTCACAGGATGATCTGATTGAGGCAATATCTCATTGAGATTGTCTCAAATAACTCTGGGGCTCATCACATTTATAGCATAAGCTATCTCAGAGAAAGATGGAATTTTTTGAAATCTGGCAAAACACTGATGATTGCTAAAGACAAATGATGAAAATTTTGATTATATTCTTCTCTCTAAAGTTAACCAAAAAGTCTGACAAATGAGCTACGTGTATTTAGGTTAGGTTCTACATGAACTGTATGGAGGCTTATTAATTGTCATTTGTTTTTCACATATAATAAAGACTGGTCTTCATCTACAGAGTAAGTTTGAGGCTTGTAGGATGTCATAAGAGGCAAAACTCATTGACATGACCTGTTCCCAGACAGTGTGTACAGGAATAGTCAGGACAGGAAGCCATGCAGAAGTATATGCAGAATGTCCTGACTCTACTTCTTCAGAGAAACAGAAATTAACAACTCATCCCTGGCATTGACCTCGTATGCCCACTCCCCTCCCTGTTTACTTTTCTGAGATAGAACCTCATTGTGTAGAAATGAATTTGAATTCACACACCTCTTGCTCCCACCTGCCAAGAGCTAAAATTACAATATGCAGCACCACACCCAACAAACTTCCTGCTCTCCTTTGAAGTGTTCCAGGTACAACTGTTCTTGAAAATGAGCAGGAGGAATTTTAATAGTCATTATCAGTCTAGTGAGATAACTCAGTGGATAAAAGGGATTGCCACACAAGCCAGATGAGCTGAGTTCAGTTCTTAGATGTCATGGTGTAAGAAGAGAACCGAGTCTTTGGAAGTTATCCTCTGACTTAAACACACTCATGCACATGCACAGGCACACACAGGCACGTGCACAAAAACACACACCTAATAATAACAAGTAAAATAACCTTTTAAATATATAAATAAATAATGCTATTAGATTGGCATGGTGGTTCATGCCTGTACTCTGAGTAGTTGGGAGGATGAAACTGAAGGATTGCTATGAGTTCAAGGCCAGTCTGAGTTTTAAGTTTCATGAAAACCTGTGCTATAAAGTAAGACTCTATTTCAACAAAACAAACAAGAAATGAAAACATAAAAAAAAGCAAAAATTCCAGCATGTGATCCAGGGATCATACTTGGTATTCATTACATTGAAAACTTAATCTACACATGACACCTCTACACAATGTGCACACGGTAGCTTTATTCCTAACTCCTGAGACATAGAAGCAACCCAGATGTCAGCAGGTGAAAGTGTAAACCAACTGTGGTCAAGCCATACAATGAGTTCTTATTCTGCAATAAAGTGAATGAGCTATGAGTATGAGTCATGGCCCTACAGGCAGAGTTCTAAATGACAGAAACTTGTATGAAAGGACTGTGTGCTATATAATTCAAATTATAACACATTCTGGGAAGACAAACACTGTAAAGATGGTTAAAAAATAAAAGATCAATGGTCTTCTCTCAGGAGAAGAGAGAGCAGGAGAAAGGATGAAAGAGCAGATCACAAAGGAATATATTTTTCTATATGGCTTACTTAATTTAGTTATTTATTTTATTTTTAAGTATAATATAATTACATCATTTCCTTTTCTTCCTTCAAACATTCCCATGTACCCCTCCTTTCTCTCTTTCAAATTGATGGCCTCTTTTTTCATTAATTGGTGATATACTAACATGTACATGTATATCTCCATGTTCCTGTTCATATATCCCTAAATGTAATCTGCTCAGTCTATATAATGTTAATTGTATGTATGTTTTCAGAGCTAGATATTTGGTATTAGTTGGCAAATTGGTGAGCACAGAGCAATTTTGAGGAGTGAAACTGTTCTTTTTGATTCTGAGGCAGTAGAGATATGCCAACTAACCTTTGTTAAGAGCTGTAGGGTGTACAAAGCTGAGACTGAACCACTTTAACACAAACTATAGAGTTCAGTTAACAATAATATCAATATAGATCCATCAATTATGGCAAATTCATCACACCACCAACACATGACCTTAACATAGGAAGCCTTGATACTGGGGACTTGTAAAAAATACTGCTTTCTGCTCAATTATTCTATGAATCTAGCACTGTTCTAAAATAGTCTATTTTTTGAGATAAGAATCCTAAATGATGGTTATAATATCCTCCCTACCACTGGATAGATATAGGTGAATTCTAAATTAATAAAGGGGTCCATCATGGCATATAGTATAGGATAACAATCCTACAATCCACAGACGCAAAGGAACAGGAACCTAACAGAACTATCCTGCAAGAAATTCCACCCAGCAGTAGAACAAAACAGAGGCTGAGACACACAGTCAAACATTAGGTGGAGCTCTGGAAGCCTTATATAATAAAGGGAGGAGGAATAGAGAGACCTGGAGGGATCAAGATCAACAGAGCCAACCAACCTAGGCCCCTAGAGGCTTACAGAGACTGAAATGCTAACCAAAAAAGAAGAAAGAAGCTTAGACTAGACCTAGTCTCCCCTATCCATATATAGAGGATAGGCAACTTTGCCCTCATACAGCTCCCTTAGCAAGTGGGAGGGGGGCAGTCTCAGTGATGGGCTTTGTTACCTTTTAGTGGAACACTTTACCTTAACTGAGTTGCCATGTCAGGCCCCAGAGCAAGGGGAAACTCTTAGCCCTCATGTGACTGATGAACTGAGGGGGCTGATGTGTGGGTGCCCCCCACACTGGAGGGGAAGGATAGAGGGGAGAGGGAGCAGAAGGTGGGAGGGTGGAACCAGGAGGGGAGAAGGGAAGGAGCTGTGATCAAAATGTAACTTGAATTAATAAATAAATGTTAAAAAATAATAATAATTTAAAAAAAAACCAAGTCCATCATGGTACCTAAACTATCAGACCAGGCAGAGGAATGGTGTGGTCTCAGCCCTATTTGGGAAAAGTTCCTAGCCTCTCTTCTCCAATGCATCTTTTTCCCATGGCTCTGGCCAAGAGTGGCAGTGTGAAGATACACTCGAAATGTTGCCTTCTTGGACTTCCCCAGTTCCCCACTCCCCTTGGTAAAAGTTCAGATGGTAGGAAATAAGTATGACCATAAAGCACATGAGCAAACGAAAACCTAGCCGATTCATTCATATATACAATATTGATAATTCCAAAGGTGTTTATTAAAGATAAGCAAACACTTCAAAGCATTTCTGTAACACTGAATTTGAAGGGTAGATCACAAGGACACAATGTCCTGTGGGCATGGGACAACAATGAAAGTATAGTCTGGGTTGATGTTATGATTAATATCTGATTCTACATGTGTGTGCTCATAAATTATGTGGAATTTGATTGGCATCACAGTTAAAATTGCCCTTAAAAACATGACAGGGAGAAAAAATGACAGGAACAAGCACACATAAAGCATTAGAGTTGTAACATTAAAATGCTAGGATTGTGTGTGATTGTAGAATGCTATATTACTTTCGTCACTTAAATTTATGTTTTAAATGTCAGCCACCAACCACTCCTTTGCCACACAATGAATTATTCTATGTAGAGGCTATGAGTCTTGGGAAGTGGGACCCTGGGTATGGCATATATTGTCTTTGTCTTAGGCTCAGTATTAAGATTCTGTGTAGGAACTGATAGAGTGAACATATGCTATAAAAGGGAATTTATTAAATTGGATTATACAGTATGGATTAGACTATTCAACAATGGCCACTTACACACTAGAGAGGCTGAGAAACCAATATCTGCTTAGTCAAGGAAACTGGATGCCTCAGCAGTTCCAATCTAGACAAGCCTGGAAGATTCTTGGAGAGTCACTATTCTTCAGTACTTGCTACAACCCAAAGGGGTTGGGCTCTGATAGCCCCCAAAGAAAGGCAGTATGATGGAAGAGACACACTCCACAACCAAAACTGGAGACAGGCCAGTGAAGTGCATTGTGTTTCCCTCACACCCCACTATATGTGAGATTGTAAGAAATGGCCTGCTGTAGAGAAGGAGGTTCCCTCCTCAATTAGTCCTCCCTGAAAGTGGCATTATGGACTCTCTGAGAGGAGTGTCTCTTGATTCCAGATCAATCAAGTTAGCAATTGAGACTAACCTTCACAGATGCAAACACAAAAGAGGAAATAAGGTCTATATAATGTGTTGAAATTGTCTTATTAGCAGAACCATGACAAGTGGATATTAGCTTTAGTACTGACTCTGGGCCTGCTCACTGAAGTTCTTATCTGCAGACCCACTAGATGCTGAGCACTGTTTACCTGATTCCTTTCTCTCTCCCCGTTAGTCATCTTATTCCCTAGTAAACAGTAGGTACACATCAAATGAAAAATGAAGTCTTCTAAACAGTGGCTAGGGATCTCCTGGAGTTACATTCTAGGACTCTGGCTTGATTACATGCCTAACAATTAAAAATTCTTTGACAGAAAAGATGACTTGTATTGTACCAGCATTTTCTCCAGATACAACATACAAGGCTTAGGACATGTACAGTGCTTGCCTAGCATCCACAAAGCCCTGAGTTCTGTCCTCAGCACCACATAAACTTCACAGTGGTGTACACTTATAATCTTAATACTAGGGAGATAGAGGCAGGGGAATCACAAGTTTAAGACTAGGCATGGTGATTTGGGCCTTTAATCCCAGCACTTAGGAAGCAGAGGCAGGAGGATCCCTATGAGTTTTAGGCCAACTTGATCTACATAATGAGTCATACCAGCCAGAGCTGCATAGTGAAACCCCATATCAAAAAAGAAAAAGAAAAAACTCAAGGTTATCCTACTACAAGGTGAGTTTGGAGCTAGCTTGGGATATGTGAGACCCTGTTTAAAACACAAAACAATGCTAGGCAAAGTGTTCATGAATTAGTTGATAGGTGAAAATAAAATTGTGAACTGATAAATTCATCAGTACAGTTGGCATTGATGCGAACCATCACACTTGAACATTTGAAACATTCCCTATGACGTTATCATGATGCCCAATGCCCACCAAAGCTTCTTGCTCTCCTGGACACTTTATGTATCTTGTCTTATTTAGCCTTCAGGATTTTACACAGAAAGTACTGCTGATGTCTCTACTTCCTATGTGACTAAAATGAGGCACAGGAGAGCTAACTATAGAGTTAGCAGCTACTTAACAAGTAAAACTGGCACACAAACTCAGTCTTACCTCACAGTCCATCCATGTTCATCACGGCCATTCCTTGTCATTCTCAGATCTCACAAGCAAGATCTTCCCTCTGGCAGAATTTTCATAACAGGAGTCAGGATTTTATCTGAGAATGGACCTGGGGACCACCAACATTACAGGGATATCCATAACTGGCAGCATAGCATGGCTCATACTGTTTTCTATAGAATATAGCATCTGCCAAACTACCACTGTCCCATCTGACTGACCATTGACACGACAGGGAACACTTCATTCTCAAATGTAGGGACAACTCTTGACAAACAATACACGCTGCCATTCAACGCTGACTCTCAATCCAAAAATTCTGGAGCTTGCAGGAAACTGACAGAAGCAGAATGCAAAGTGCTGTCGACACTTGTAACAAATGGTAGTTAATAAAACTTGAAAAAATTATAGTTCAGAAATTGACTTCCTGTGTTTCCCATTATTTAATAATTTACTATATGAAATCTATTGACCTTTCCATGGACGTCTATCTTTTCTTTTTTTTTTCCCTGAAAAGAAGCTGGAGGGTTAATTATGCTTTAGCTGTTTTATTGAGCAGCATTAGCATACAAATAGGACATCAATAACCAATTACAATCTTCATCTTGGAAAAGCAGGTCTCTTTCAGTGCCTCTCTGACTGCTAACTCAGCCACTTAAAGGTCCTGAGAATTTAATGATGATGGCGTTCACGGCTCTTCTCAATCAACCCCCAGGGGATTTCTAGTGTGACACCTGCTTCTACCTTCTGTATAACCCACTTTCTTGCCCAGCTTGATCACTTGCTTCACTGTGACTATACCCTGTATGTGTCTCTTGTTTTCAGTTGACCCTATCCATTTAATCTGGGGCCAATTCACTTCTGTATTCTGTACCACCCCTCCTGTTCCTTATTCATCTGTAGATGCTGATTGGATTCTAGCTAAATGCCAGTCACTGCTTGGCCATAGGGGGCACTAGGAGTCAATGGACATGATACCTTCCTATTGGCGGTTCACAAACTAGTGCAGGAGACAGTGGATTTTATGAAAGGCCAAGATATCAACTGTTTGGGGCCCACTAGCCATGTGTTTCCTGTTAAAAAAAAAAAAAGTCAGTTCTTTGTGAAGGAATGCAGTCACAAAGACAGGAGTGGATAGGTACAGAAGGTACATTTTCCAGTGGCACTTCATGTTTAAAAAGAAGACAGGATCCTCCTCCCCCACAAAAAAAGGTAATTGTCCCAGAGTTGGGATTAGGGCAGGGTTCTGTTCTTTGTTTTTTTTGGGGGTTTTTTTTTTTTTTTTTTTTTTTGGTTTTTCGAGACAGGGTTTCTCTGAATATCTCTGGCTGTCCTGGACTCGCTTTGTAGACCAGGCTGGCCTCGAACTCACAAAGATCTGCCTGCCTCTGCCTCCCAAGTGCTGGGATTAAAGGCGTGCGCCACCACCGCCCGGCTTAGGGTTCTGTTCTTATCTTTCCAGGAGATTTAAAGCATCCATTCAAAGAATCCAGGGACAACTGGACAACGGAAACCTCAGCAGAAAACAGATCAGACACCAAAGAAGACGAGTGGTCCAGATGATCCAGCCTTGCAGACTTCCTCAATAGCTGTTTCCTCAAAAGTCTACAACCACAACAACTCAAAATCGCTAAGATTGTTCAGCTCCACAGACTGATCCAGCCAGAACTTCAGTAAAGCCCTGAAGATCAGCTTCTGTCTACAAACTTCTTAGGACATCTAAATAGCTGAGCACAAAAGGACTGAACATAAAATGATTCTATTAACATTTTTAACCATTTTTCCATTCTTATTTGGGCCCCAAACAGGTTTACTACATCTCAAATCAGCAGGAAGTCATTTTAAGAGAACAACGTCCCATCCCCAGAAGGTGGGGAGTGTGTTTCTCCCCCCCCCCGCCTTTGGTTATTTGATGGATAATAGAAAATTTTGTTATTTAGGGGAAAAGACTACAAGCTGTTAAATGGTCTTGTTAAATGGGTTTTGGAGGTTAGACCCAGGGACTTCTCTCTCTTTTTTTTCTGTATCCTTCTTTCTCTCCTATGTAGGAGTGAACAGACTTGAGAAAAAATGGGACATAGACATAGTATAGGAAAGATCAAGAAAAAAGGACAGATTATTGAATATGGCCTTATACCTTTGTATATTGATACAAAATTAATATTATATTTGGCTAAATTGATATTGATCATTGTATATTAATGCAAAATTAAGATTGTATTGCGCTACATCGGTATTGATCTTTGTATATTGATACAAAATTAAGATTATATTTGGCCACAATGGTATTGACCCTTGTATATTGATGCAAAATTAAGATTGTATTGGGCTACATCGGTATTGATCTTTGTATATTGATACAAAATTAAGGGTAACTCTTCTTAAAGGTAATGTTCCTAGTAATGCTTAAAAATGAAATGTAAAGTTTTGGCCTCTTGCTACCAAAGGTCATAAACTGTTTAGGATAATTAAGAAATGGAAACTAATAGTCATGCAAACATGTCATTTTGTTAGTTACTATGACAGTCTATCACAGTTATTTTCTAAGCTACTCAGAAATCAAGTTGCTAAGAGACAAGCAACATTAGCTTATCTAAATATAAGAGATAGATAGGGTATCTTCAAAAACCTCAAGAGATCTTCAGAATATGACATTCAGAGATGTTTTCTTAGCTTAAGGTTTTTTGATATTGAGACATGTCAGCTCCTGACAGCACCCCCTATTCTACTCCAAGTAGAAGATGAGCATCGAAGAATCTCCAGGGGGAGATGATTGAATTAGTGGTAAGCCTATCTCTTGGCAAGAAAAACGCTTTGCTTCAACTGTAGACAGAATGCTGTCCAAAAAGGACAAAACTTGGAAGCAGGTAAGTCGACAGCCTAGCTCTGCCAAGACAGGGCAGGCAAGTCCTTCATAATTCCTGCTCTACAATCAATGTCTGTCAGAGAAACAGGGCCAAACAGCTGAAGATTGATGCTGTAATGTATGGAGAGAAAATGAGAACTGTCCAGGCAGCCACTGGTATGTCATTTCTTAGTTTTGGAAGCTGCAGGCCCTGCACTTCCTATATAATCAGATATATTTATCCCTCTCAGGTCTCTGAGGTGGTTGAAGAATAGATAGCTAGAGTCTCACAGTTAAATTTTGAGTTGTTTGGGAATCAAGAGGGTGTTCTGGATCTAAGAAGATGGTTTTAAAATTGTGATGCAAGTTAGTATGAAAGGTGAGTTAGATATAGAACTTTAAACTCGTGGAGATGGTTAGATAGTAAAATGTTAAAGTCAGGTGCCAAATACATATGGACTGGACATTGGGAATGTATGCTAAGCCATATAACTCTCATAATTGTGGCCTATTTATTTCTGTTGTTTTGTATTGTATATAGTTATAAGAGAAAGAACCATTTGTTGGACTGAAAGGGAGAGCTGTTGGGGGGAAAAAGAAATACCTTAAACTAAAAAAAAAAAAGGAAGAAGATCAGGGGTTAAGGGGGAGGAGGGTGGAAGGGTGAGACTGGAGGGGGGAGTAGGGAGGGGATTGTGATTGAGATGTAACTTGAAGAAATAAAAAATAAATTATTATAATAATAATTTTTAAAAAAAGAAGACAGGAGGCTTGAGTTGGTCCTTTTGTCACAGCTTGCTGACTCCTGACTTATAACATTGGCCTTTGTAGTTGGAGCTAATATGTCACCTGCGTAGGGCTCTCAGGAGGTTCTACTATGCTCCCTGCATCTTGGTTTCTACATCTCGGAAATGGAAGTAGTAAAATTCCTGTCAGATTCTCTTAAAGCCCCTTCGGTGATTTTCTGTTATTCACAGTCAACTTTCCACCATGATCCATAGAAAAGTATGGAACAACATCCTGCCTCTTCCTGGCCAAGTTCCACTGGCCTACATCTTTCCTGCCCTACTAGTCTTTCAAGCCCAGAGCTTTTATACACATAGAGCTCTCTGTCTAGGACTCCCTTCCTCCTACTTGTCATGTGCTCAGCTCCATCCTGCTGGTACAATTTCAGATTTAGTTTCTATTTGTTATCTTTCTCATCATTGTAACCAAATAACTGACAAGAAGCATGTAATCATAACTCATCGTAGCATGGAAGGCATGTCACGAGTGAAGCTTCTTGCTTATATCTAGGCAGACTTTGAAGTACAGATGGTATGGGAATTAAGGTCTTATTGCAAACCCTTAAGCCTACTCTCCACAGATCCATTTCCTCCAATTAGGTTTCACAGCCCAAAGTTTCCATGACCTCCACAATGCCATTAGTTGGAGTATTCAAACACGTAAGACTACAGGATGCATTTTACATCCAAATCCTAACATAGCCCCCTCCTCTAGGACTATCCCATCTTTATGTATGTCCATAAATGGGGAAAGAGGGGCTGACAAGGCCCCAACCTTCCTCCACTTTTTCTCTATGTTTCTTATGTAGCTCGTATCTCAACTTTTATCTGTTTAACAATACATTTCACATCTTCCTACTTGTCATATGAGTACAAGAACTTCCCCACAATGTCTCTGTCATTTGGCTCTATGTCTGGCATGAACCAATTAGTCAGTTGATAAGTATGCATCATTAATAAATAAATGAACACATTCTAATATGATGAATGTGTCTCAATCAAGAACCTACCCTGGCACTTTCTTCCTCTCAGTGTTTCATCAAACACAGTGGAGCAGTGACTCACGTGCCTTCATGATACTGTTTTGACTTCTACACTATTAAGTCAAAGATGTGGAGAATGTTCAGCACTATTCTCTTATTTCTAGTGGAATTCATTTTCCTCTATGGGAGATGTCCCTCAGATCGAGGACTAAAAGGATGTGTTTGTGGCTTCCTTCATTGCTAGGATAAAATGCCTGACAGAAATATCTTAAAGAGTTTGTACTGGCTTGTGTTTTCAGAGAGATTTTAATCTTTCAGGATGGAAAAATGTGGCCATGGAAATGGCTCACCTGTCCTGTAACAGAAGGGACATGAGGTAGCAGTCATTTTTGTGGCATAGACCAGAACACAGCAAAAATGAGACTTGAACCAGTGGTTCACTCACTTCTAGCGAAACACCTCTACTTGTTAAAACCTACACCCTAAAAATCTTTCCAGACTCCAAAATAGCACATTAGTTGGGGACCAAGCCTTCCATTATGTTTAATGTTCACTTTCATCTTTGCTTCTCACTTGGTTACTTTTCTAGTGCCGTAACAAAATGCTATGAATAAGGCAACTTGTAGAAGGAATAGTTCATGGAACCTTATGGTACCAGAGGGTGAGTTCATGACATCACGGTGGGGATCATGGTGACAGGCAGGCAGAGGCAATTCTGGCGTGGAGCAGTAGCTGAGAGCTTACATCTGATCTATACACAAAAGGTTGGGGGGGGGTTATAATTGGGAATAGTATGAGCCTTTGAAACTCCAAAGCCACCCCACTGTGACACACCTTCTCCCTTGAGGCTGCATCTGCTAATCATCGAACAGTTCCATCAACTTAGGACCAAGCCTTCAAATATATGAGCCTATGTGGGCCATTCTCATTCCAACTGTCATAACTACATTTGAAAGTACCTAAAAGACACAACTTCTGGACAATTACCAGAGAGTGTAACAAGGAAAGATGGACCCTGAATGTGGGTGGGATCATCCCATAGTCTCAGCTCTTGAACTGAACAAAAAAGGGAGACAGCAAACTGAGCATCAGCATTTATCATTCTTTGCTTCTTGACTATGGACAGATGTAGTCATCTTCCTCACACCTCTACTGCCATGGTGCACCCAGACCGTGAGTTAAAATAAACCTTTCCTTCCTTAAGTTGTTTTTGTCGGGTGCTCTGTCACAGCCAGGATAAAAGTAACTAATTCATACTCAAAATATGAGCCTGTGGAGGTACATTTCAGGTTCAGATCCTAACAGAAGTCTAAGGCTTGAAAATTTGATAAACCTAAGTTTGGATCCCCATTCTCCTCTATTAGCTATGTGAAGCCAAGCATTTGAGGAAACTTCCCTGAACTCAGTTTCTTTGACTGCACAAAAAGAACATGTATTACTGCAACAATACTCTATGAAGCCACCTCCAACTCCCAAGACATTGGTGTCAGAGACAAAAGCAAGTGAGAAAAAAAAAATGGGAACATCCTTGCTCCACAGAAACCCACTGCTTCAGAGCAAGCAATTCAACACTATTCCCTCTTGCCGTGCTCTCAGCCGGGGTAGACCTTCCTGTGCCAAGCCTATGCCTGAAATGATTAATTATTGTAAAGGCAGAGAGGTAGATGAAGAAGCGACAGATGGCCCACGTGAAATAGCCTAGAATCACCTGCTATGAAATTAATTCCATTTCTTGGCAGCTCCGGGCTCAGAACACCATGCAAAAAAAATGACTGTTGATAAATTGTGTGTGTTTGTGTGCCGGTCTCTCTACAAACACCTAAATAATATGTCATGTCATGTTTTCTTTCCTCCATCTCATTTTAATCCGTTATCATTTATGGAAAACTGCAGGGAAACACCAACATCAATCAAGCCATTAATTCCTGAGATTATGCTAATGAGATGACTGGAGTGGTTGTTTCCCAGAATAGCTTCTTCCCCTGGAAGGATGCAGTGGACTCTCCCCACTTGGTCTTCTGTGCTTGGATCAGGAGCCATCATGCCTCTGTGGCAGTCCTCTTAAAAGGGCACCCAGGATGTCAGCACAGGCACAAAGAGGATTTTCCCAGGCAGCCAGGCAGCCAAGGCCAGCAGCTTCCTGGCAAACTGCAGATTGAAACAGAAAACGTGTGAGACATGAAAAAAGGGGAGACATGAGACCACAGTGACAGACTTAGGAAGTTGCTGTGGCAGATACTCTTCTTATTTGGGAGGAAATTTAAGGAAGAAGACATAAATGAACTAAAGAACTTCCAAAATAGTTTGCACCATAAGCTAAGATGCTAAGTAGGGACAAAGGCAACAACATACCCTACTCCTATGGAACAAAATCAGAATAATGGGTTGGTGTCTGAGCAGAAAGCCTTGATGGTAGCAACCAGCCTTCTCAAGACACACGTTGGTCATTGTTCATCAAGGCTGCACAGTATTTCAAGTACTGGCTCCCCCATCCTCATCAACAAGGCTAGAAGTGACTCAAGGTTACCCTTGAGTTGCAAACACAGGTACAACAGATTCCAGAGGCCATGCTCATTCTGCTTTGAACACTGTGTGTATTGTCATCCCTCCTTAGCAGCAATACCCAAACCCATGGTGTTATGGTATAAATATGAATTGTCCCCCACAGACTTTTGTGTCTGAACACTTGACCTCTGACTAGCAGAACTGTTTAGGGAAGCTGTGAAGTCTTTTGGAAATAATGCCTAGGTGGCAAACAAAGAGGCCTGAGGAACCAGACTTGAGGGTTCTAGGACAGCTTCACTGCCTGCCCATTTCCCATCTGTTACTAAGCAATGTAATAGTCATATCATAGATGGGAGTTGCCTTTCTTTCCTCACCTGAAACTCTTCAATCCGTGAGCCAAAATAAACCCCTCTTCCCTTAAGCTACGTGTATCAGGTACTGTATCACAAGGACAGAAAAAAAATAAGCCAGTACACAGGAATTCAACTAAGTGGGTCGTAAAATATTTTAACACTTGGGTCTTACTGAACATGTGCAGACATTGGCTGTTATTCTGCAAGAAACACAATTAGGAAAAAATGCATAGCATATGCATTATACTAAGCACTAGAAGCCATCCAGAGATGTCAGAGGATATAAGCAATATATGTTGGTTCTATGTCAATACTACACCATTTTATAAAGAGACTTCAATGCTTAGATATCTGAGCATTCCCAGAGAACCTGAAACTAATATTTCATGGATAGGAAAGACATTGATGTATTTAAAAACTAAAGTCAAGCATACTGTTTTAAAGTCACCAAAAATAAAATTGGTTTTAGCAGCAATGTCTTAAGATCCTTGAAACAAAATCACGGGCTACGAGTTGGGCAGCACCAGGGTCTGTGGTCATGGAATAACTCTGGGGTTGGATTGCAGAGGTGGATGCTGGAGTCTGTGCCAGTGATAAAGCTGCAGCAGGCTCACACTATACAGATACAGACACCCAAGAGGACAAACATAAGTTACAAAATCTGTACAAGTTATGAAGGTTGAACGATAGTGCATCTCCTGATTTTGATGATATCATACTGTAACTATGCAAGATGTTGCTACTTTAAAAAAAAAAAAAAAAAAACAGAGTATTGGGTCCATCCCTCCTAACACATTTGCCTGCAGTTTTGCTGTGACAAGTTGAAGTGAGAACTTATAGTCAATCCTTCCAAGGAAACACTGGCCATAACTCTCCTTTGCATCAACTTCCACTCATTCACCATATTGCCTGTGCTTCCTGGTTATTAGGGGTACATAGTCTCCAACTTCACACCAGAAGTACAAATTATAAAGGAAAACATGAAGAATTTGACCTTGTTAAATACAACACTCTCTTACAAAGATATAATAAAGTATATGAAAATACAGTACATAGATTAGAAAAATTGCAATGATAAAATTAATCCAGAACATATGGGCACACATATATATTTTTACTATTATAAATGCAGAATATATATATATATATATTCATCAATACAAAAGCATAGACCAAATGAAAGACAATTCACAGAATAGGAAACATGATTGGTCAGGAATCAGATATGAGAGTGTTCACCTTCAACTCAGCTCCTGACAGCACCCTCTATTCTACTCCAAGTAGAAGATGAGCATCAAAGAATCTCCAGGGGGAGATAGTTGAATTAGTGGCAAGCCTATTTCTTGGCAAGAAAAACCCCTTGCTTCAACTGTAGACAGAATGCTGTCCAAAAAGGACAAAACTTGGAAGCAGGTAAGTCAACAACCTAGCTCTGCCAATACAGGGTAGGCAAGTCCTTCATAATTCCTGCTCTACAATCAATGTCTGTCAGAGAAACAGGGCCAAACAGCTGAAGATTGATGCTGTAATGTATGGAGAGAAAATGGGAACTGTCCAGGCACCCACTGGTATGTCATTTCTTAGTTTTGGAAGCTGCAGGCCCTGCACTTCCTATGTAATCAGATATATTTATCCCTCTCAGGTCTCTGAGGTGGTTGAAGAATAGATAGCTAGAGTCTGATAGTTAAATTTTGAGTTGTTTAGGAATCAAGAGGGTGTTCTGGATCTAAGAAGATGTTTTTAAAATTTTGATGCAAGTTAGTATTAAAGCTGAGTTAGATATAGAACTTCAAACCCATGGAGATAGTTAGATGGTAGAATGTTAAAGTCAGGTGCCAAATACATATGGACTGGACATTGGGAATGTATGCTAAGCCATATAACTCTCATAATTATGGCCTATTTATTTCTGTTGTTTTGTATTGTATATAGTTATAAGAGAAAGAACCATTTGTTGGACTGAAAGGGGGAGTTGTTGGGGGGGAAGATATACCTTAAACTTAAAAAAAGGGTAGAGGATGGGGGATTGAGAGGAAAGAGGGTGAGAGGTTGGGACTGGAGGTGGGAGTAGGGAGGGGATTATGATTGAGATGTAACTTGAAGAAATAAAAAATAAATTATAAAAAAAGAGTGTTCACTCTTACTAACAATCTGAAATTTCACACAGTAATAATATATTCCAGTTTACACAGTGTTGCACAGTCTGATTTGCACAGTGTTGAAAGTAAGACTATAAGTGCATGGTCAAAAAGACTCAAAATTTTCATAGACTCTGATGGTAGCATGAACTATGGCTGCAGGTTTTTGAGCACATGGCAATGCCTACTTAACTAAAAGGAGTACCTGGTTTTAAGCAGCTCATCTCTTAGAAGTGTACCCTCTCAGATACTCAGAAATGAGCACACTGAAAATGAGCTCAGTCTCTATTCCAAGCAAGTGTATGCCAGTATGTATGCATGTATGTATGTTTATGAGTGCAGAGCCTTTCTATCAGATTTCATTAACATAAGATAAACTTTGCCATAACAAAGGCATTCTGGTGGCAGGGGGCAAGCAGCTGGAACCAAACTGGTGCCAGGTATGGGAATTTGTTTGTGAATCATAAGCAAATTGTCGTGTTCAAAGGTCTACTGTCAAGACAAAGAGTTAGACGAGTCTCCAACCATTCAAGAGATGGGGGATGTGTTAAAAGAAATATGGCTAATTAAATTGTTTAACCAGTATTTAGGTTATATTTAATTGATTCGGCAGCTGTTAATTCTTATCCAGACATTATAAATAAGCACACAGAGACCACATGGATTTTACCAAGCCTTGGCCTGAATTGTGCAATCTTAGCCCATCTAAGCTAGCTCTTAATTCTATTGCCCAAATATGACCCCATATATACATATGTCCCCTTGGACCGCCATTCTCCACACTAGGTGATGTTCCTGGCCATGTAGAATGAGGCTCCTTTTTTCTAACCCATGGTGTGTGTTTTCTTCTTCTTGCTCCTGGCTGGAATGCCTTCTTCTTCCTACTGCTGGCTGGAATGCATTCTTCTCTGTCTAAAGTGCAGGCTTCCTGTTAGGAAGTCCCACCTTTCTCTGTCTTTGCCCAATCTTAGGCCTCGGCATTTTATTTAACCAATCAGAGTCAATGTAAGAAACAGACAGCAAGCAGGACCAATTAATTAACATTTAAAATGCTTAACACTACCCCAACAGGGATGTCAATGTCTCCTAAGTCAAGAATACAGGAGATATTCCAAGTAGATGAACAAGGCACATTAAATTACAGTTGTCAAAAAGGGGGGGGGGGTTAGATTAAGCTGCTTGGAGAAGCATAGAGAGAAAGAGGAAAAAGCAAGGTTTGGGTTCATGGTCAGGAAATGATCTTGACCAACTATAAAACGGGATCCAGAATACTGGGGGCATCACCTGGCAAATCTGGGCTATGTTTTGTGCTAGATGCTTTCCAATGTTAAGGACAGTCTTCATTCTCCTTTATGGGTCACTTGAGTTCCAGAGAGGCTAAACAATTTCCAGGTTACAAGAGATAAATCCAAGATCCAAATCCAAACTGATTGGACCCCAGCAGTCATGTTCATCTGAGGTCATTTTATTACCTATAGGAAAGGCAATTCCTTTTGTATTCACCCTGCCCACCTGCACTTGTAGACCTATGAACCCAGATGCAGAGCTGTTGGAAAGAGTCACTAACTGATTCTGAAGCACTGAGAGAGAGGCCAGTTAGAGGTGGCCTTTGGGGACAAATGTACTTAGCTATGTCTGGAAAGTCAACACTCCAGGTTTAATTGACAAACAAAATACATATGCATTTATAATGTGTAACCTGTTGTTTTGAAACATGTATACATTGTGGGGTATCTACTTTGAGCTAATTAACATATATATAGTTACCCCCCTACTTACCGATTTTTTATGATGAAAAAGTTTGAAACCTACTTTTCGAGTTGACAGGATTATTGCGTGGAGAACAACACAAGCCTGACCACCTGAGATTGATCACTAGAAACTATATAAAAGAAAAAAACACTAGATACAGTGGCATGCATCTGTAATCCCAGCACTCTGAAGAGAGATGGGAGTCATAGATAGGAGAATTGCCTGGAATTTTGCAGGCAAGCAAGCCTAGAGTATGTAGCACAACAGAAATAAGGGACACCCTGTCTAAAGGAAGCTCAGGTGCCAGTGTACATCTGAACACACACAGACACACACACACACACACACACACACACACACACATGCACACACTAAAAACTTAAAAGTGAATAATTTTCTTAAAATGTATTACTTATTTTTATCTTATGTACACAAGCATTGTGCCTGTGTGTATATTTGTGGTTCCACGTTGTACCCACATGTGTATATGCTATCTAACACTGTGCCTACATGTATATACAAGATCACATGCATGACTGGTGCCCAAGGAGGCCAGAAGAGTGCGTTGGATGCCCTGAGTTAGAGTTAACTAACAGTTGAGCACTGTAATATGAGTGATGGGAAGCAAACTGATACCCTCTGTATTACCAACAAGTACTCTGAACCACATAGTCAGCTCTCCAGCCACTAAATAAATACTTTCCAATTTACATTCTTAATGTCCTTTGAAAATTTCCTGGCACATCTTTTTTTTTTTTTTTTTTACTGGGTTTACATTTATTACCCCCCTCCCCGTATGCTTACTGTATTAGCTACTGTTTATTGGCCATAACCAAATATCTGACAGGAACAACTTAGGGAAGTTTTTTATAATTTATTTTTTATTTCTTCAAGTTACATCTCAATTGCAATCCCCTCCCTACTCCCCCTCCAGTCCCACCCTCAACCCCCCATCCTCTTCCCTTTTTTTTTATTTTTTTTTTTTTTTTTTTAGTTTAAGGTATATCTTTTTCCCCCAACAGCTCCCCCTTTCAGTCCAGCAAATGGCTCTTTCTCTTATAATAATAAATACAATACAAAGCAACAGAAGTAATTAGGCCACAGTTATGAGAGTTATATGGCTTAGCGTACATTCCCAGTGTCCAGTCCATATGTATTTGGCTCCTGACTTTAACATTCTACTATCTAACCATCTCCATGAGTTTAAAGTTCTATATCTAACTCAGCTTTCATACTAAGTTGCATCACAGTTTTAAAAACATCTTCTTAGATCCAGAACACCCTCTTGATTCCTAAACAACTCAAAATTTAATTATGATACTCTGGCTATCTAGACTTCAACCACATCAGAGACCTGAGAGGGATAAATATATATGATTATACAAGAAGTGCAGGGCCTGCAGCTTCCAAAACTAAGAAATTACATACCAGTGGGTGCCTGGACAGTTCCCATTTTCTCTCCATACATTACAGCATCGATCTTCAGTCGTTTGGCCCCGTTTCTCTGGCAGATATTGATTGTAGAGCGGGGGTTATGAAGGACTTGCCTACCCTGTCTTGGCAGAGCTAGGCTGTCGACTTACCTGCTTCCAAGTTTTGTCCTGGCACATCTTTAATGCTAGCATTGCAGAGGGAGAGGCAAGCAGATCTCTAAGTTCATGGCCCGGTCTACATAACAACTTTCAGTACAGCCAGGGCTCCACAGAGAAACCCTGTCTCAAAAAAAAAAAAAAACCCAAAGAATAAGAAGAAAGGGGAGGAGAAGAAAAAGAAAGAAAGGAAGAAAGAAAGAAAGAAAGAAAGAAAGAAAGAAAGAAAGAAAGAAAGAAAGCCATATCACACAAAAATAAAGTTTTGTATCCTTAGACTGATGTTTCTACAACACTCTTCCAAACAATACCACTCTACCCCTTCAAAACCTCCTTTACATTTTCTTTTTCTGAGTTCAACTTTTTTAGGTTCTGTGTGTAAATGGAATCATATGACATTTATCTTCCTGGGCCTGGCTTATTCACTTAGCATGATGTCCTCCAGGTCCTCCCCCACCCCCCCCCCCCCCGCTCTGGAAAATCAAGTGGATTTTCTTCTTTTGAAAGATGATAGAATTCTATGGACGCACATTTTCTGTTTTCATTCATCTAGTAATGAGTACACAGGTTGATTCCATATCTAGCCTGTAATGAAAATGGCTGCAATGAAAGTCGAGCAGAAAACTGCTCTATGCATTGATGCCATTTTCCTTTGCAATCTTTTCTTTAGTTGTGTGGACCAAACCCACATGGCTCCTTACACCACTCACAGGTGCTCTGCCACTGAGCTGCTCCCTCTCCCAAGCCTCGTAGTTCTATTTTTAATTTTTGAGGAAATTCCATATTGCTTTTCATATTGAGTATATTAATGATACTCCCACCAGTAGTGTTTGTTTTTTCTTCACATCCTCTCTGTCAGTTGTTTTCTTTCCTCTTTACAACAAAAATAATTCTAACAAGTAGAAAATGATATCACACTGTGAGTTTAATTTGCATTTCTATGATAATTGCTTATTCTGAGCTTTTTAAAACATCTCCATGGCTTCTGAGTGTTTTTTTTTTTTTTATAAGACTCTGCTAAGATTCTTTCCCTTGTTGGACATGGTGGCCCATGCTGGTTTCTATAAAACCAGCACATGGGAAGCTGGGGCAGAAAGAGCAGGAGTTGGAGGCTAGCCTGTGCTACAGAGTGAAATCCTGCCTCAAAAACAACTTGTTTATCCCCAAGTATTTTATTTGCTTTTAGCTATAAAATTTTTTTTATAATAATATGATAAATGGGATTTTTTTCTTAATTTCTCTTTCAGATGGTTGTTACTAGGTAGAAACACTGCTGAGTTTTTTGGAGTGCGTGTATGCATGTGTGTATCTTGTGTGTGTTTATGTTGTGGTGTGTGTCCACATGTGTATACAGATGTGGGGGTCCATGAAGAAGACAGAGGAGGATTTTGGCGATTCTGCCCTGGCACTCACCACCTCAACCCTTTCAAATATAGTCTCTCACTGAACTTGGAGCTAAGCTAGCACTGAGCAAGCCCAGCAATCTTCCAGTGTCTACCTGCAAGACGCTAGAGTGATGGGTGTTAGTGGCAATGCTCAGCACTCTACCTGGGTGCCAAGGGAGCAAACTCGGGTCTTTGTGCTTGCACAGCCAGTGTTCTTGTGCAGCAATCTTTTCTCCCTACTCCTGGAACGTGTCTGACTTTTGCATGTTGACTTTTAAAGGCAAACTAACTTTTCATTTCACATCTCACATAATGAACAGAACAGAGCTGTCTATTGGGTGCTTCTACTCGACAGTAAATGGAACAGGAGCAGTCTGGGAAACCTGGAAGCTTTGCTTTCATTGGCTGTGGCTCTACAATTGGAAGCAAGCATTGTTTGAAAACTCTGTTCTCAGAACAAAGGCTGGACCAGGATGGCACACTCAGAACTGTTGCAGAAACTGGGTTTTATGTGCCCTTCAGGGCTAGAAGGAGGTCTCTTAGATGCTGTTTGAGTTCATCTATAACCATCTTCCTCTGCCAGTTGTGCCCAAATTTTGAACTCCAAGTAGCCTGTTCTGTCATAATCACTGAAACATTTTGTTAAACACACCTTAGAACATTGTGGTGCTTTAAAGGACATGGGCCCCCATAGGTTCATGTGTTTGTACACTTGGTCCCCAGTTGGTGGAACTATTTGAGAAGGATGAGAAGGATTAGGAGATATGATCACTGGTGGTAGGCTTCCTGGTTTCAAGACTCGCTCTTCTCTCTCTCTCTCTCTCTCTCTCTCTCTCTCTCTCTCTCTCTCTCT
>CAJQZJ010004888.1:9523192-9566712 GCA_907164525.1 Lophiomys imhausi
TCTCTCTCTCTCTCTCTCTCTCTCTCTCTCTCTCTCTCTCTCTCTCTGCCTTGTGCTTGTGGACCAAGAGGTAACCTCTCAGCTACTGGTCCAGGGCCATGCCTGACTGCTGCCACACTCTCCATCATTATGGTCATGGATGTTAACCCTCTGGAACAGTGAGCTCGCAAATTAAGTGTTTCATTTTACAAGTGTTTTACAACAATAGAAAACTCAACTAAGACAAGCATAGAAGTAAAATGTGGTGAGAAACAGCTGCCATTGTAGCTGGCCTTTGATGATGATGATGATGATGTCACAGGCAAGCACATTTAGGGCAGAAAAATGCCAGTGGCCAGAGTGTCTCAGATTTCTCTGGCTCGTGTACATACAATGCTTCCTTTGGTCTTAATTATAACACTGACTATGGTCCTGATTAGATATGGCTCAGACAGGAAACTAAGGTGTTAGGGGCACAGTCACTTGAGAGATACAAAACCATGAAAGGAAAGGGGGAGGAATAAGACAAGGTTACCAGTTCTAAGCCAAAGCCCATTCCTTAGGGCTTATTCCAAGAGCCACATGAAGAATGCACTCTTGCTGCCTCACCAGTCCTGTGGTTCACTTTCTCTACCCTCAGTTAAATGGCCAATTCATTAATGACTTTCAACTTCTGCTTACACTTCAACAGTGACTCGGCCTTACTTAACTAGCAAAAAAGTTACTTTTTTTCTCCAGTATAATAGACTAAGCTTCCTGGGTGAGAGGCAGGCACTGTGGACTTCAAGAGTTCTGACACTAACCTGGTGTGTACTTTTGGCTTTCCCTACCTTCATATCTCTAGGCTGAAGTGCCAGCCCTGAGCCATCTTGTGGGGTCGCTGCAAAGACACACCAAGATAACAGATGTAAAAGCATTTTGAAAATGTTATGAGCACTCTACAAATTTTGGTATCATTATTGCAAAGGCAATAAAAGGATTTATCATGCTGATTTATGGTGAGTATGCATGTGTGCCTTCATGGTTTCCAAGAGTGGAAGCAATTGCAGTTGGCAGACAAACCCTCAGTTGTTAACCAAACCCAAGAGTATTGGAGAAAAGGCACAGCTTGGCCAATTCCAAATGCTTTTAAAAGTCTCTATAAAAATAAACAAACTATCCCAATATAATTAATTCCTGTTCTGCCCATCATCCCTGCTACTCGGAGCAATACAGCTTGATCTGAAGCAATTACCCTTTGAATCCATCTAATCCCAGTTGATCGTTTTCAGCTTTAATTTTGTTGCTGGGGTTTGAATGTCTTAGTTCAAATGAAGCCACTTAGCACCAGCCTGGCTGGTTCTCATGCAAAGAGCGTTTCTTAAAATCTCAGTTGTACTTTGCCCCAGATAGTACCAAGAGCTCCAACCCTTACCTTCAACTGCTGTTCAGTGGAATAAGGTCCAAAAAGGAAAATATCAAAAGCAATGAGCCAAGCTCAGTAGGACTCAGGGGAGGAAAAGATAAAATTCCCTTTCCAGTAGCAAAGACCTTCCTATGAGAGAGTGTAAGGCTCTCTGGAAGGATCTCACCCATCCCTCTCCAGAAGAAAGAATAGGAAACACAGAAAGGCATGCATAAATAAGTGGCCCTGCTCAAAGTGTGGTCCCACCCTCAGCATCATCTGGACTCCCCTACAAGGTGATCTGACAAGTTGTCAAAACTGTGAAATCTCTTTCCAGAACAATCACTGTGACTGACCCCAGACCTTCAGTCTTTTCCTCTTCCCAGCATGTGATCCCTGGTGAAATCATATTTCTTGGAGTCCATTGTTTTTAAGTCTGATCACCACAGGGAGGGGCACAAGTGTCTCTTTGGAATATCTTCCTTCCTGTCATGACTTTGACAGCAGGGCTGCCAGAAAGATAATCCTTCTCAGGGGAAATAAGAGCTTAAAGCACCTGAATGAAGATGAGTGGGAACCATCTTAATGAATGGATTTTAGGGTTTTGTTTTGTTTTTTTTTTTTCAAGACAGGGTTTTTCTGTGTAGCCCTGGCTGTCCTGGAACTCACTCTGTAGACCAAGCTGGTCTTGAACTCACAGAGGCAAGCAATCTGCCTACTTCTGCCTCCCAAGTGCTGAGAATAAAGAAAGGTATGTGTCACCACCTGGCTCACATTTTTGATGTTTGTTTGTTTTTTGAGACAGTTCCTGACAGCCCTGGAACTCACTCTGTACTCCAGACCGACCTCAAACTCACAGAGATCTGCCTGCCACTGCCTTCTGAGTGATGAGATTAAAGAAGTGCACCACCATGCCCAGTCCATATACACAAGTCCAATCCTGTTCTTCACTAACTTAAAGCTTCCTGTTATTTCATTCATCTGCAGAATAAAGCTCATGGTCCTTAGCCTGGTGGGTAATGCCCTTCAGAGCCAGCTGGCCACCATGATTATTACTACCAGCTGCATTGCATCCCACCCTATGTCCTTGCAATTTTCTTCCCAAACCACTCTTTGCTCACCAAGTCCCCTGCATCTGTCATACCTGGGTCAATGACCTCACCATACTTAGATGTTTATGGAGGAAGTTTAACATACTAGGGAAATGGTGTGTTGTAATCTTAGTTCTGCAGTGAAGTGTTGGACAGGTCCCACCATCGCAGTTTCCCTGTCCTCATTAGTAACAGATGGAAACAATAAGTCCTTTGTTGCCAAAAAAAAACAATATTAAAGGAGTCCCCTATGAGTCAACTCTTACTACAGTGGCTGGCATAGTACAAGCTACAAACTATTAGCTTCATTCTTTTCCCTTTAATTTCTCTCTAAATATAAGCAAAGATCTAGATGCTCAGAGTAGGCCTTCCTTGGCCACGGATTTTGCTGTATGGAAACTCATTGCTAGGTCCTAAGCCCCAGGCTCTATGTGTATTAGAAGGAGTTACCAATGAGGATCACAGATAGAATTCTTGCTCTCAAAGAGTGGTCTCAGAAGACCTACCTCACCTCACACCATGTATCATGGCAGCCACTTAGAGATGGAGGTTATAGGGGAAAGGAAGACATGCTTCTGTTCTGGAGTTCTGAAAGGTCATGATATTGAAAATTTCAACCTTCCCTGAATTTGTAGAAATTAGTCAAGTTTGTCATTTTCCCTCAATAAAAAGCAGCCAAGTTTAAATGGATGATGCCTTCACTTAAGGGACTGTTTCAGGGACTTCTAGATGAGTGGAGGAAACAAAACCACATAGGCAGAGAGCATCCTTCATGGCTTCACCCTCCCAGCTGGACCATTCAAGTTAGAGCAATGGGAATTAAAGACTGCCTGACTTAGACTTTTGCAGCCCCCAAAGGCTGGTGGAACCTAAGAGTGACAGGCCTTGTGAATTCATCATTAACAAATCTATCTCCTCCTTCTTCCACGTCCTCACCTTCACCACTGGGTGGATTTCTTTTCCATTCATGATGGATTTTTGTATCCACTTTAATTTACTCTCACAGACCTATAAAAATATTAAAGGGGGGGGGAGTAAAATCATAACTTATCCATGCCATCAAGCCCCTATAGGTTATCTGAGATCATGTCTTTGCCTGAGAAGATCCTGGCGTTCAAAGAAATTAGAAAGAAAAAAGAGAGAGGAATGGAAAGAGAAACAAAAGAGGAAACAAAGGATGGAGGGAGTGGGAGCAAGGAAGAGAGGAATAGAGAAGGAAGGGAGAGAGAAAAATAAAGGAGTCTGAGACAAAGGGGGAAGGATAATTGGTTATAACATCTACTGTGTGAGTAAAATGTTTTTGTGGCAGAGCTTTTGACATAAACAACTAAGGGAAGAAAGGCCTATTTTGACTCCTCACTTCAGAAGTCTCGGTCTACATTCCTGGGCTCTCTCTGTTCATTCTGAGCCCCTGGAGACACAGAATGTCATGGTGGCTGAAGTGTGTGGAGGAGACTGTTCTAACGACAGACAAGAAGTAGACAGCAAAATTACATTCAAAGTGACCGACTTCCCCACTTCTTCCAGCTAAGTATCACTTTCTAAAATTCCCGCTGTCTTCCAGAAGGGCACCACCTGTGGACCTGATGTCCACCATATTAGTTTGGGGGAGGGCTTTTCAGATGCAAACCTTGTCACCTCACATGTGAGCTACCCATTTCTCTAGACATTAACCCCAAAATAGTGAAAACTACATCTATATAAATACTTTTACTTAAATGCATAGAGAAACTTGCTTTGTGATACTCTGAAACCAAAGCAGCCATATAACCATCCATAATAATAAAAAAAAAAAATGTGGTATATCCATATGATAAAATCCTGCTCAACATTAAAAGTGAAGAAGCCAGGGCTGGAAAAGTAGCTCAACTGTCAGGGGCACTAGCTGCTCTTCCAGAGGACCTGGGTTCAATTCCCAGCACCCACATGGCACCTTACAATTGTCTATAACTCCAGTTCCAGGGGATTTGGCACCCTCACACAGACATGCAGGAAAAACACAACACACATAAAATAAAAATAAATAAATCTTTTAAAAACATTATAAATAAATAAATAGATAGATAAAAGTAAAGAAGCTAAGAAAACATGAATGGACCACAAAATACCGTGCTGAGTAAAAGATATCAGAAACTGTAAATGGTTCATAGTGTACAGCTGTGTTTACATAAGATTTAAACTGCAGTAAGGAAGAGAGCAGAGGTAACAGAGGGCCACAGATACCTTGGGAGTGATGGATAAGTTCATTATCTTGGCTGCAGTGATGGGTTTGTGTATGCACACATATAAGAACTTATCAAATAGCTACTTTAAATATGTTAGTTTATTATGTGTCAACTATACCTCCATAAAATCGATTTTAAAATAAGATACCTTATACACTGAAAAAGAATGAGGGAGGGAAGAAACAAGGGCAGTGAGATAAAGGAAAGGAGTGGGGGGAATCTGTAACCCAGGTGCCCTTCCCAAGGCAGAGAGATTGCTCTCCAATCTCTTTATTACCCGGGACTGGACTCTGGTCTCTCTGCGTGCGTGCAGGTGGAAAGGAGACTGAGGGAAAAAAAAAAAAAGCAGGGAACAAACTGATATGCTGGAGCCCTGGGTAACACGTGTCTGCAGAGCTACTCTATTCAAATGGCAGATAAATAAAAGCCTCTGGTGACTTCACATAGAAGAGAATACAAGAGCTTGAAAGGATGGCAACTGGAAACATAAGATGCAAACACACTGAAAGTTACAGAGAAAGGAGCTTGGGGCTTGATGCCTAGTACTGCAGGGAAAGGAATGAACAGGGGCTGGGAAGTTGGTTCAGTCGGTAAAGGGCTTACCATGAAAGCATGAGGACCTGGGTTCAGATTCAGATTCCAAGAATCCAGATTAAAAAAAAAAAAAAGCCCAGTGCAGTGCTACATCCTGGTAATACCAGTTCTGGGGAGGTAGAGAAAGGAAGATCCTTGACGCTTGCTGATCAGCCAGTCTAGCTACATCAGGGAGCCCCGTGTTCAGTGAGAGACCCCTACGTCAAAAGATAAGGTGGGAAGTGGTTGATGGAGACCCATGACACCAATCTCTGGCCTCTATACGCACAACAGCAGAAAAGGCAAATAAAATAAATAAATAATGAATTAATAATCTAAGTGCTCGACCAGGTATGTCCATACTACTTCCCTGACGCAGCTAACATGTCTGAGATGAGGATGGCAAGCTCTACTGGTGAAGACGGGAAAGTGAGTTGAGAGGCTGAAGTGGGAGTTGGAGCTTAACGATGGGAACCAGAAGGGAAGGCTAAGCCATCCACATGCCATCCGCATGCTGACCTGGCCTGCGGCACAGCTGGCACTGTTGGCTGTTGGAATGGCCGGGGGGGGGGGGGGGGGTAGGCAATGAGCAGCTAGGACTTGGTGCTAGTAGGTGTGGGTTGAGTAAGACTGGCGGTGGCCGGCAGGTCACAGCCCTCATTTTGGAAATGAAGAAGCTAGGTTCCTGAGAGATGTGGTTTTTGTTACTGCAGTGTCCATCTTAGGATGCAAAGGGATGCTGCAGGTGGATATCCTCAGTTGATTGTCTATCATTTTTCACTGAAGCATGAGCTCAGCCCTATTATTAAGGCTTTTACTTTCCTCGATTGTACGGGGAACTAATAAAAACACCTCACTGAGATCGTTTCATTTGGGGCTTCAAATGCCTAGGAGGAAAGAGGGGGAAACTTATTTTAAAGAATTGTTGAGACTGGTGAATCCTAACTCCACAGGGGACATTTGTAGGGTGGAGAGCCAGTGGAGTGCTTCATCTCAAGTACAAAGTCACCTACTGGGAGAGTTCCTTCCCCCCTCAACCTGGTCTTTCTGTAGTAAGACTTTCTTCTGATTTGATGAAAGCCACCTACATGATGGATGCCAATGGGCTTTATTCAGTCTACTTCTAACAATGTTCATTTCATCTAGAAATTTCCTCTTTAGATAAATGTAGAAATAATGCCTGGGTATTGTAGCCCAAACAAGTTAATATCAAAAAATTAACTACCACCAAATAGTATGAGAATAGTTTTTGCTATTTTTTCCCCATGACAAATTTCACAACAATCATGCACTAACTTCAATTATATCCAAGGAAAATTTCATTCTCCTCCTTCTCCCTCTTCTTTCTTCTTCTGTTCCCACTATACAAAGCTCTCTGGAGGCTGAGTGGTGTTGTCATTTCCACACTCAGCTCCCCTGCTTTGGGTGGCCAGATGGCTCAGCAGGTAGGAGCTCCTTGTCAGCAAGCCTAATGACCTGAATTTGATCCTTAGGACCAACATGGTAGAAGGGGAGAATTTCAGGTTGCCCTGTGACCACCAGCACATGCACACATAACAAACAAAGAAGCAAAGAAATGTTAAGTGGCAGAAAAAGCTCTACAAGAGACCAGAGCACTTCACCTGCTCTTCATCCTTATCTGTTCCAGTTCCCAAGAGTTTCCCAAACAGCTCTGTTCTCTCCACCTTTTATCCAGTGAGTGGCAGTCAGCATTAGTTCTCTGCTCCTTGGGTCCTCTGCTTTGTATTATGCCACTACAGTTATTCCACATCCCATTCCTTTGAAGTCTATTCCCACAGAAGGTGGTCAGCTATCTCAACTGCTTCCACATAGTGATAGGTAAAATTTTCACTTTCCTAGGCTTCCTCTGAAACTATACCTTAAGAAACGCATGGTACAGGACACAAAAGGTGAGGCTCTCAGACTAGTGTGGGAATGCATTATTCAGAAAAACATTTCTCTAATAGAGCATCTCATGGGAGGCCATCTGATCATACAATCCACCTTGCTCATGGCAGAGCTCCTGGAAGAGCACCGAGGGCATTGAGAACAGCAAGAGAGAGCAGGACATGAACCCACTCAACAAAACAGGTCACTCGAGTAACCTTAGAGATCAGTGAGACATTCAAATCCTGAGTTCCCACTAAGAAGCATCGGGAATGGGTGTCTTCCAGGCCCTGAGGCTGTGCTCTTCAATTCCTTTACCCCTGTCAGTGCTGAGAAGTAGAACTCTTTGTTGTCACAGCTCAGCTCAGAAGCAAGAAGTGATGTGGCCATAACAGAAGTAAAGAAACCAGGATGTCACAGCAAAGTGTTTTTGCATTCATTGTCGTGGGGAACCCTGAACCATCTTCACTGAGCCTCTTTTTGCTCAGCAAGCCATACTTCTTTCACCATTTCCCTGAGCACACACTTCCCTGATAAGGAACCAAAGTACTGAAAGGTTGTGAAATTGCTGACCCAGGCCACATAACTGGTTACTCACAGACCCAGGCCTCACATCTCTACCTCCTCATGTCAGCTCTCCCCTGCTCTCTTCCATATATGGGGCTCTGCTTCTACTAACTGCCTCTCAAAAGCTGAACTACTGTCTTCCATCACTTGACTACTTGACTAAGTTATAACCAGCTGTCTGCAGATTCCACATCTGAAAATTTTGAACAAGCATAGATTAAAAAAAATATATGTGTGTGTATATATATAAATATTAAGGAATGATGTAATCATATTACAATATTAAAAAGAAAGCCATTAAGGAAAAAGTTGCATCTGTAACAAACATCTATGGATGCTCAACTGCGACACACAAAAGAATAGCATTTTATGGTTAGAACCTATCATTGAAGATAGCCACATTGGCTGTGTGACATAAGAAAATCAGTCGCAAACTAACAAGGAAATGTCCTCCCCACTGGCTAGCTTTCTTAGTGCTGGAAGATACTAAGTAGGCTGCTAGGGAGGAAGACATCAATGTTTTTACTCAGCATTGGTTCCTGCATGTTAACATACTGATCTGTCAGGCAAGATTTATCACTAGTGCAATAGTGGCACAACTTTTATGGGGTAACTGCTTTCTGATTGGATTTGAGGCCTCCTCCATAGGAGAGAATTTCATGCCTTGCCCAAAAGTGTATGACTGTAAGGTAGAGTCTGCTATTTTATTGTGCTAAATGGTCATGTTGTCAAATTAGTTTCGGAATATTTGTATTTGTACCCATAGAGTCGGCCTGTTCTCCGTCTTACTCAGAAACGCTTCTTTTTACCCTGGGCAGCAGTTAATACAGAGACACACCACTAGTCAGAGTGCTGAGAATAAGAGAGTGTGAGTACTCAGACCTAAATGGGACATCTTTATTACCCATCCACCCCCAGGCCAGCCTCAGAAAATATCACAGAAGAAGGAACAAATAACGTAAGAGCCAGAGGATGGAGGGGAGTGCTACAAAATGCCATCTTCTGGGCATGACAGGGCTATTTCACTCCTGGACTCATAGCAGCTGTAGTTATCTACACAAGACCTGAACAACATCAAGTCGGCTGAAAGGTCTCACCCTTTACTGAGGAGCTGCTGGAAGCTGATAGCCGCAAGAAAAGGGAGACTCGTCTTTCTTTAAAGATTGGGTTGCCTCCTCATCCAGCCTTAATATAAGGGGATATGCCCAGTCCTATTGTAACTTATTATGCCATGCGTGGCTGATATCCCTGGGAAGCCTACCATTTTCTGAAGGGAAACAGAAGAGGAAAGGAAAGGATGTGTTAAGTAAAATATGGAAGAACTGTAAGGGGACCTGGGGTGGATGTGATCATCTATGAAATTCTTAAAGAATAAAACTATTAATAGTACAAGTATAAAAGTAAAAGTCTAATGTTTGTATATACCTTTAAAACATGCTTCTGTATACTTACATCATACCTAGGTTACTTATAATCTCTAATATATTGACAATTCTATGTAAGGAGTTTTTATATTATATTCTTTACAGGCTAATGACAAGAATAAAAAACTTAGGCATGTCCACTACACACACATATTTTGACTACTTTCAATCCAAGGTTGCCTAGTCCACAGATACACAGTACATCATGCAGAGGGACAACTAGAATAATGTAAGGTTATCATATTACCCTGGCTACAGATTTGCATGAGGGTTGGATAGTTCTGCACAGTGCCATTGCTTTTAGACCCTCTGCCACTGTCACCAGCTACAAGTGATTCATCTGATAATGGTAAGGACAGAACAGCAATGCTAGCACTTTTTCTTTTGTTAGAGGAAACTGAGTGTAGTGTGGCTCACATTCAGACTCTGTGTCAGGATCTAGCTGGATTTTCTATAGGCAGCAGTGAAATCCAGTGGGATGCTAACCCCCGGCAGCAAACAGTGCCATTAGGAATAATATTTGTACATCTGACACAAGAAAGGGACTCTCAAAAGTAGAATTCCTGAAGAGAAGAGAAAAAAAATGCTGCCTTTCCTGGTGGACCCTGGGAAATGGACTGTCCCTACTCTGAGTCCTTATTCCCTTTTTAGTAAAACTATGACATTGTTTAAGGGAAGGAAAGTGGTGATCAGAGCCTAGACTTTGACGGAATTTATGATGGGGCAGGAATTCAAAACTACGCAGGGTAATTTCAGCAAGATTTTAGTGGTAGAGATAAAGAGGGAAAAGAAATTGAAAATTACACTGAGGGGTACGGGTGTGTGGTGCTGTAGTCACTAAATTAACAGAGTGAAGTTGGGAGAGAAGACAGAAAAGACTACAAATTGTTAAAGTCACGCTGAGGCATGTGGGGTTTAAGGTGATGGGGAAATCCAAGTAGAGAGACCCAGCACACAGCTGAGCCCTTAGTCTAAGGCTAGGGATATAGAAAAGGGCTGCAGACTGAGACTGAGACTGAAGCAGCATCCTCACCATGGTGCATTTGCCACAGTAAGAGTACATTCAGTAAGAAATGCCGATGGAGTGCATTCACAAAGGCTTTCCTCTCTCCGGTTCAGTTTTCTTACCTCCACAGTAGTTATTGCCACTGATGGACTACATGCTTTGTGGGAGTTGTTCATTCTCTCTCGACCTCCACTGAAAAACCCAACCTTCATGAGAACAAAAACTATTACATTGGTATAGAATTTTGTATATTGATAAAAAATAAGATTAATTTTGATAGTAAGGGAGAGAGTTTACAGATGGAATGCTAAGCTACTGAGGATAACAATGGAGGAAGGGAAAAGGCCAGATCTGATACAAAAGATGTCAGCGGGAGCTCACAAGTGCCTGAGAACTAGGTGCTTATCAAGAGTATCTGGGAAAGGCCCACCAAGGATATACAGTCAAAGCTAGATTTCAGGAATTATAAACAGAACTGTAATTATAACACGGGATGGCACAATTAGACAAAGGCTTTTGGAATGTTGTTGTTTCTTTGCTTGAATTTTGTTTGGATGTCTTTGATTTTCCTAGATGGGGAGGTAAAAAAGATGTTTTTGTCATTTGACAATGCTGAGCTATAAGAGATTTTAAAGATATAAAGAGAAAGGGGTCACATTAGACCCTAGGGGAGATATCTTAATCCTTGAAAGAGATTTTAAAGATATAAAGAAAAAGGGGTCACAAGCCAGTCTCCTTAGATGTGGGACACCACTGGAAAACTGCTTTCAACAGAGATATTAGACCCTAGGGGAGATTTGTTGGGTGTGATGTGCATGCCTTTAATCCCAGCATTTGGAAGACAAAGACAGGTGGATCTCTGACCTTTGCCAAGGTCAGTCTGGTCTACAAAATAAATCCAAGACAAGGATATACAAAAAAAAATCCTGTCTCAAAAGAAAAAATAGAGAGATATGTTAATTTTGAGAAACTATATATTTTCAGAGTAAAGGGACCAAACACCAAAGAAGATAAGCCCAGATGATCCAGTTCACAGACTGTTCCAGCCAGGATTTCAGTGAAGACCTGAATTTTTCCATCCAAAGTTCAACAGACTACAAACTGCTCAGGACATTCAAATTGCTGAGCACATAAAGACTGGACTATTAAATTGCTTAACCAATTTTTTCTATTTTATTTGGGCCCCCAAACAGGTTTTCTATGACCCAATTCAGCAGGAAGGGTAGGTGATTTTTTTTTTTTTTTGGTCATTTGATATGTTATAGATGTTGTGTAGGGGGATTAGTTACAAATTGTTAAATGGTCTTATTAAACAAGGTATAAGAGGTTAGCCTCAAAGACTTTTCTATTTCTTTTTCTTTATCCTTTCTCTCTTATATGGGGAAAGGACTTTAAAAGAAAAGAAGAGGAATATATGTATATAATATAAAAATGATAAGATGTAAAGATAGATTATTGACTCTTCTCTGAAATTTAAAACTGTTGTTATTCTTAAAATAAGGTTACCTTTCGATACATTGGTATAGAATTTTGTATATTGATAAAAAATCAGATTAATTTTGATAGAATTTTACAATTTGCTTATTCAATGATAGATAGATAGATTTATAAACCAATAGATATCTTCAAAACCCTCAGAGATGTACAGAAAATGGCATTTAAAGATATTATTTTTTTAATATAAGTACTTTATTTTTTTTTTCAAGTTACATCTCAGTCACAAACCCTTCCCTATTTCCCTTTCCTGTCCCACCCTTCCACCCTCTTCCCCCCCAACAGCTTCCCTTTTCAATTCAACAAATGGTTCTTTCTCTTATAACAGTAAATTCTATACAAAACAGCAGAATTAAATATGCCACATTTATGAGAGTTAAATGGCCCAGTATACCTTCCCAATGTCCAGTTCATATATATTTGGCCCCTGACTTTAACCTTCTACATTCTAACCATCTCCATGAGTTTAAAGTTCTATAACTGACTTAGCGTTCATACTAACTTGCATCACTATTATAACCATCTTCTTTTTTTTTTTTTTTTTTAATAATTTATTTTTTATTTCTTCAAGTTACATCTCAATCACAATCCCCTCCCTACTCCCCCCTCCAGTCCCACCCTTCCACCCTCCTCCCCCTCAGCCCCACCATCCTCTTCCCTTCTTTTTTTTTTTTTTTTTTTTTAGTTTAAGGTATTTATTTTTCGCCCCAACAGCTCTCCCTTTCAGTCCAAATAATGGTTCTTTTTCTTATAACTATAAATACAATACAAAACAACAGAAATAAATAGGCCACGATTATAAGAGTTATATGGCTTAGCATACATTCCCAATGTCCAGTCCATATGTATTTGGCACCTGACTTTAACATTCTACTATCTAACCATCTCCATGTGTTTAAAGTTCTATATCTAACTCAGCTTTCATACTAACTTGCCTCATAATTTTTAAAATATCTTCTTAGATCCAGAACACCCTCTTGATTCCTAAACAACTCAAAATTTAACTATGAGTCTCTAGGTATCTATTCTTCAACCACCTCAGAGACCTGAGAGGGATGAATATATCTGATTATATAGGAAGTGCAGGGCCTGCAGCTTCCAAAACTAAAAAATGACATACCAGTGGCTGCCTGGACAGTTCCCATTTTCTCTCCATACATTACAGCATCAATCTTCAGCCATTTGGCCCCATTTCTCTGACAGACATTGGTTGTAGAGCAGGAATTATGAAGGACTTACCTACCCTGTCTTGGCAGAGCTAGGCTGTCGACTTACCTGCTTCCAAGTTTTGTCCTTTTTGGACAGAAGTCTGTCTACAGTATAACCATCTTCTTAGATCTAGAACGCCCTCTTGATTCCTAAACAACTCAAAATTTAACTATGAGACTCAAACTGTCTATTCTTCAACCACCTCAGAGAGCTGAGAAGGATAAATATATCTGATTATATAGGAAGTGCAGGGCCTGCAGCTTCCAATACTAAGAAATGACAAACCAGTGACTACCTGGACAGTTCCCATTTTCTCTCCATACATTCCAGCATCAGTCTTCAGCCTTTTGGTCCTGTTTCTCTGACAGACATTTATTGTAGAGCAGGGATTATGAAGGACTAACCTACCCTGTCGTGGCAATGCTAGGCTGTCGACTTCCCTGCTACAAAGTTTTGTCCTTTTTGGACAGCAGTCTGTCTGCAGTTGAAGCAAGGAGTTTTTACATGCCAAGAGATAGGCTTGCCACTAATTCAACCATCTCACACTGGAGATTCTTCGATGCTTATCTTCTACTTGGAGTAGAATAGGGGGTGCTGTCAGGGGCTGATATGTCACGATATCAAAAAAAATCTTAATTTAAGACCACATCTTTGAATGCCATGTTCTGCAGATCTCTTCGGGTTTTGAAGATGCCCTATCTATCTCTTGTATTTAGATAAGCAAATGTTGCTTGTCTCTTAACAACTTGATTACTGAGTAGCTTAGAATATCTGTGATAGACTGTCATAGTAGCTAACAAGGTGACATGCATGCATGACTAGGAGTTTGTTTTACTTAACTATCCTAAACAGTTTAAGACGGTTGGTATCAAGAGGCCAGAGCTTCACATTTCATTTTTAAGTATCCCTAGGTATGATCTCATTAGGAAGCATTACCTTTAATTTTGTATCAATATACAAAGATCTATTCAAATGTGGCTAAATATACTCTTAATTTTGTATCAATATACAAAGATCAATGCCTATGTGGCCCAATACAATCTTAATATTGCGTCCATATACAAGGGTCAATACCATTGTGGCCAACTATAATCTCAATTTTGTATCAATATACAAATATCAATACCGACGTAGTCCAATACAATCTTATTTTTGCACAATAAACAATAGTCAATACCACTTTAGCCAAATATACTACTAATTTTGTATCAATATACAAAGGTATAAGGGCATATTCAATAATCTGACCCTTCTTCTTGGTCCTTCCTGTGCTATGTCTATGTCTCAATTTTTCTCAGGTCCATGCATTCCTACATAGGAGATAAAGAAGGATACAGAAAAGGGAAAGAAGGAATACCCTGGGTCTAACCTCCAAAACCCATTAAACAGGACCATTTAACAACTTGTAATCTCTTCCCCTAAATAACAGAGTTTTCAGTTGTCCTTCAAATAACCAAAAAGAGGGGGGGGGGGCGGAGAAACACCCTCCCCACCCTCTGGGTATGGGATGTCGCTCTCTTAAAATGACTTCATGATGATTTGGGTCGTAGTAAACCTGTTTGGGGCCCGAACCAAAATGGAAAAATGGTTAAAAATGTTAGTACAATCCTTTTATGTTCAGTCCTTCTGTTCTCAGCTGTTTAGATCTCCTAAGGAGTTTGTAGGCAGAAGCTGAACTTCCAGGCTTTACTGAGGTTCTGGCTGGGGCATTGTGTAAAACTGAACGATCATAGCGATATTGAGTTGTTGTGGTTGTAGGCTTTTGATGGAGACAGCTATTGAGGGAGTCTGTCAGGCTGAATCATCTGGGTCACTCGTCTTCTTTTGGTGTCTGATTCTGTTTTCTGCTGAGGTTTCCGTTGTCCAATTGTCCCTGGGATCCTTGAATGGATGCTTTGATTCTCCTGGAATGATAAGAACAGAGCCCTGCCCTAATCCTCACTCAGGGACAATCACCCTCTTTTTTTTGAGGGGGGGTAGGTATTATTTCTCCTGAAGCAAATTTGGTTTTTTGACAATATATAAAGTGTTATCTTTCAATCTGGTTTAAAGAAGAAATTATTTTGTTATTTTGGAGCTAAACCACCTTTAGTGTATATATTTTGAGGTCTCGAAGGACAATTTGTTTGTATTGAGTGGTCCTTTTGTAAGTAGCTTTTAAACTTAGGTCCTTCCAAATCCTATGTGTGTGTCACTGCATTCTAATTATTGGGATCAGAGACCTGTGGTTCCCATCTGAAGGGATTAAAGATGTGTTCCACCACTCCTGGATCGAAGTTTTTCTCTATTTAGAGTTTGTTTTGTATCAGGCTGACCTTGAGCTCTGAAATCTGCCTGTTTCTGTCTATAGTGTGTTGGGGTTAAGGGTGTACTCTTCTTGAATGATGGGATTAAGGGTGTGTACCCTCACGACCCTGTTCCGTGTAACTCTAGAATTTATAGGTCCACTAACTCTATGGTGCTCCTCCCGTCTCTGCTGAGGTTAAAGGCATGGGTTAACACCACATTTCACCTGTATTTTACCTTAGCTCTATGTTTTTTCGACACTTGGAGGTTTATAAAACCAGGTTGAACGGCTGTATCCTTTATTTTATTTACAGTCTTTTAACGTTGTTACCTGCTTTTTTTAATTAATAAATTTATTTGTTTGTTGCTACAGGTTACATCCTTACATATTTTCCTCTTTTCCCGCTTCCCAGCCCCACCCTCCCATGCTCTACCCCCTGACCTTCCATCTTGATCCTCTGGGATGGAGAGTCCCTGCATAACAGTCTCTCACCATAGATCAGGAGTCATATGAGGGCCAAGAGCCTCTTCATACACCGGGGGCCTTCGAGGCAGTACTGCCAGTGAAAGGTGTCTCCTTGCTACGGGGGTAAATTAAAAAAAAGACCAACAGACACACAAACCCACAAAAACAAAGAACAACAACAAAAAAAGAGAGGAAAAAGAAAAAGAAAAAAGGAAAAGGAAAAAGAAAAAGAAATGAAAAAAAAAGTTTATGTCCATGTTCCTTTTGGTGTGTTGGTTGTAGTACAGATATCATGTACGATATAGCTAAAATCCTACTATAAGTGAATAGATGCCATGTGCATCCTTCTGAGTCTGGGTTAGCTCACTCAGGATGAGCTTCTCTAGATCCATCCATTTGGTTGCAAATTGCATGATTTCATTGTTTCTTATAGCTGAGTAATATTCCATTGTATAGATGTACCACAGTATTTTAATCCATTCTTCAGTTGAGGGACATCTGGGTTGTTTCCAGTTTCTAGCTATTACAAATAAGGCTGCTATGAACATAGATGAGGAGACTTCCCTATGTCTCCGTGAGGTGTCCTTTGGGTGTATACCCAGAAGTGGTATGGCTGGGTCCTGAGGCAAAGTTATTCCAAGTTTTCTAAGATATCTCCAGACAGACCTCCATAGTGGTTGCACAAGTCTGCACTCCCACCAGGAATGGAGGAGGGTTCCCCTTTCTCCACACCCTCACCAGCATGTGCTGTCATTTGAGTTCTTTATCTTAGCCATTCTGACAGGTGTGAGATGGAATCTCAGGGTCCTCTTGAGTTGCATTTCTCTGATGATTAAGGATGTTGAGCATTTCTTCAGGTGACTCCCGGCCATTAGGGATTCCTCCTTTGTGAATTCTCTATTTAGCTCCGTCTCCCATTTCTTGATTGGATTATTTGGTTTCTTGGCATTTAGTTTCTTGAGTTCTTTGTAGATTTTAGATAATAGCCCTCTATCAGATGTGGGGTTGGTGAAGATTTTCTCCCAGTCTGTTGGTTGTAGTTTTGTTCTAATGACTGTGTCTTTTGCCTTACAGAAGCTTTTCAGTTTCATGATGTCCCATTTATTGATAGTTGATCTCAGGTCCTGAGCTGTTGGTGTTCTGTTCAGGAAGTTGTCACCTGTGCCAATGAGTTCGAGGGTTTCTCCTACTTTTTCTTCTAGTATCTTTAGTGTGGCTGGCCTTAAGTTAAGGTCTTTGATCCACTTGGAATTAAGTTTTGTACAAGGTGAGAGTTATGGGTCTAATTTCATTCTTTTGCAAGTGGACACCCAGTTGGACCAGCACCATTTGTTGAAGATGCTGTCCTTCTTCCATTGTGCGTTTTTGGCTTCTCTGTCAAAGATTAGTTGGCCATAGGTGTGTGGGTCCATGTTTGGGTCTTCAATTCGATTCCATTGATTCACTGGTCTGTTTCTCTACCAGTACCATGCTGTTTTTATTATTGTTGCTCTGTAGTACAGCTTGAAATCTGGGATGGTGATACCTCCAGATGCTTTTTTATTGTACAGGATTGATTTAGCTATTCTGGGCATTTTGTTGTTCCATATGAAGTTGAGTATAGCTTTTTCCAGGTCTATAAAGAATTGTGTTGGTATTTTGATCGGAATTGCATTGAATCTATATATTGCTTTTGGTAGATTTTTATTATGTTGATCCTACCTATCCATGAGCATGGGAGATCTTTCCATCTTCTAAAGGCCTCTTCCATTTCTTTCTTCAGAGGCTTGAAGTTCTTGTTATATAGGTCCTTTACTTGCTTGGTTAGAGTTACCCCCAGTTATTTTATATTGTTTGTGGCTATTGTGAAGGGGGTTGTTTCCCTTATTTCTTTCTCGGTATGCTTGTTTGTTGTATAAGGAAGGGCTTCTGATTTTTTTGAGTTAATTTTGTATCCAGCCACCTTGCTGAAGTAGTTTATCAGCTACAAGAGTTCTTTGGTGGAGTTTTTGCGGTCGCTTATGTATACTAACATATCATCTGCGAATAGGGATAATTTGACTTCTTCATTTCCAATGTTTATCCCTTTGATTTCCTTTAGTTGTCTTATTGCTCTAGCAAGAACTTCAAGTACTATATTGAAGAGATATGGTGAAAGTGGACATCCTTGTCTTGTCCCTGAGTTTAGAGGAAATACTTCAAGCTTCTCTCCATTTAATTTGATGTTGGCCACTGGCTTGCTGTATATTGCCTTTATTATTTCTAGGTATGGTCCTTGTATGCCCATTCTCTCCAGAACTTTTAGCATGAAGGGGTGTTGGATTTTGTCAAATGCTTTTTCTGCATCTAGCGGGATTATCATGTGGTTTTTTTTCTTTCATCTTGTTTATATGGTGAATTACATTGATAGACTTTCATATATTGAACCATCCCTGCATTCCTGGGATGAAGCCTACCTACTTGATCATGATGTATGATATTTTTGATGTGTTCTTGAATTCAGTTTGCTAGTATTTTATTAAGTATTTTTGCATCTATGTTCATGAGGGAGATTGGTCTGAAGTTCTCTTTCTTTGTTAGGTCTTTGTGTGGTTTAGGAATCAGAATGACAGTGGCCTTGTAGAATGAGTTTGGCAGTGTTCTTTCTGTTTCTATGTGGTGGAAGAGTTTGAAGAGTAATGGTGTTAGCTCCTCTTTGAAGGTCCGGTAGAATTCCATGCTAAAGCCATCTGGCCCTGGGCTTTTTTTGGTTGGGAGATTATTAATGACTGTTTCTATTTCCTTAGGGGTTATTGGGCTGTTTTAGGTGTTAATCTTATTTTGATTTAGTTTTGGTAGGTGGAATTTATCGAGGAAATTGTCCATTTCACTTAGGTTTTCAAATTTGGTGGAGTATAGATTTTTAAAGTAGGACCCGAATATTTTCTGGATCTCCTCAATGTCTGTTGTTATTTCTCCCTTTTCATTTTTGATTTTGTTGATTTCGGTTCTTTCTTTTTGCCTTTTAGTTAATTTGGCTAAGGGTCTGTCTATTTTGTTGATTTTCTCAAAGAACCAACTCTTGGTTTCATTGATTCTTTGTATAGTTCTTTTTGATTCTAAGTTGTTGATTTCAGCCCTAAGTTTGATGATTTCCTGCCTTCTGCTCCTCTTGGGCATGTTTGCTTCTTTTTTTTCCAATTCACCCAGCTTAGCTGTTAATTCACTAATATGAGCTGTCACAATTTTCTTTTTGAATGCACTTAGTGCTATGAACTTTCCTCGTAGCACAGCTTTCATTTTATCCCATAGGTTTGGGTATGTTGTATCTTCATTGTCGTTGGATTTTAAGAAGTCTTTGATTTCCTTCTTTATTTCTTCCCTGACCCAGTGGCCATCCAGTAAGGAGTTGTTCAATTTCCATGTGTGTGTAGGCTTTCTGTTGATTCTTTTGCTGTTGAAGACCAGCTTTATTCCATGGTGGTCTGATAAGATACAAGGGGTTATTTTAATTTTCTTGTATCCATTGAGACTATCTTTGTTTCCAACTATGTGGTCAATTTTGGAGAAGGTTCCGTGGGGTGCTGAGAAAAAGGTGTATTTCTTTGTGTTTGGGTGAAACGTTCTGTAGATATCTGTTAGGTCCATTTGTTTCATGTCCTCTGTTAGACTCAATATTTCTCTGTTTGGCCTCACTCTTGATGATCTGTCCATTGTTGTGAGTGGGGTGTTGAAGTCTCCCACTACTAATGTGTTGTGATCGACGTGCGATTTAAGATTTAAAAGTGTTTCTTTTACAAAAGTAGGTGCCTTTGTATTTGGGGCATAGATGTTCAGTATTGAGATTTCCTCTTGATGAATATTCCCTTTAATGAGTATATAATGCCCTTCTTTGTCTTTTTTCATTGACTTCAGTTGGAAGTCTGTTTTTTTGTTTTTTTTTTTTGTTTTTTTTTGATATTAGGATGGCCACTCCAGCTTGCTTCCTGGGTCCATTTGCTTGGAAAACCTTTTCCCAGCCCTTTACTCTGAGGTAGTGTCTATCTTTGGTAGTGAGATGTGTTTCTTGTATGCAGCAAAAGGACGGGTCTTGCTTGCGGATCCACTCTGTAAACCTGTGTCTTTTTATTGGGGAGTTGAGACCATTGATGTTGATGGATATTAGTGACCTGGGGTTTTGTTTCCCATTAGTTTGGTATAGGTGATGGTCCTGTGCCTCTTTTGGTTTAGTTGCTGAGGAGTTTTCTATTCCCTTTGTTTTCTTGGGTGAAGTTTTCTTCTCTGGGATGGAATTTTCCTTCTAGGATTTTCTGTAGGGCTGGGTTTGTGGGGAGATATTGTTTAAATTTGATTTTGTCATGGAATATCTTGTTTTCTCCATCTATGTTGATAGAGAGTTTTGCTGGGTATAGTAGTCTGGCTGGGCACCTATGATCTCTCAGGACTTGTAGGATATCTGTCCAGGCCTTTCTAGCTTTTAAAGTTTCTGAGGAGAAGTCAGGTGTGATTCTGATGGGTCTGCCATTGTATGTGACTTGACCTTTTTCTCTTACAGCTTTTAATATTCTTTCTTTGTTCTGTATGTTTGGTGTTTCAATTATTATGTGGCGAGAGGAGTTTCTTTTCTGATCTAATCTGTTCTGTGTTCTGTAAGCCTCTAGGATTTTTATTGGCATCTCTTTTTTCAGGTTTGGGAAGTTTTCTTCTATGATTTTTTTTGAAGATATTTCCTGGACCTTGGAGTCGGAAGTATTCTCTTTCCTCTATGCCTATGATTCTTAGTGTCCGTCTTTTCATTGAGCCCTTGATTTCTTGGATGTTGTGGGTGAGAGATTTTTTAGCCTTCTCATTTTCTTTGGATGTTGTACTGATTTCTTCCATCGAATCTTCCATGCCTGAGATCCTGTCTTCCATCTCTTGCATCCTATTGTTGATACTCACATCCGTAGTTCCTGTTCTCTTCCCTTGGTTCTCCACTTCCTCTTTTAACTTTGATTGTGTTTTCTTTATTGTTTCTATTTCTATTTTCATGTCTTGTATGGTATTGTTCGTTTTGTACATTTCCTTCTCCAGCTTGCTTGTTTTTGTCTGAAAATATTTCATTGCTTTGTCCTTTTCCTGTTCAAGCTCTGTCCCCTTGGCTTGGAGTTCTTTAGTGGTGTTGTTCATTGTTTTGGCTTGTAAAATTGTGGCTTCTTTGAATTCTTTCATAGATTTAAGTTCTTCTTGAAGGGACTCTATCACTTTCCATAATGCAGAATTGTCATCGTTTTCATGTGTTACTGTTAGTGTGAGGTCATCCGAACTGGATGAGCTAGGATAATTCTGCTTTGTTGGAGTCATATTTCCTTGATTTCTATTTTTTCTTGGACCTTTGGCCATGTGGGTGTGTTTAGCTGTTTGTTCTTGTCGTTTTCTGTGCTTGGATCCACAGGGGATGCTTTGGTGAAGGAGTCGAATTGCTTGGCTATCTGTCGTTGCTTACAGGGGGATCTCAGGGTCACTGTGGTTTTAATAGCCTGAATCGCTGTGAGCTGGTGGAGCCTATTCCCAGGTAGTGAGTGGGTAATGGTCCGGGATTGTTTCACTGCTCCCAGTTCAGACTTCTCTATGTTGCACACTGAGTGATCAGCCTGTAATTGTTCTGTTGGTATGTACCTATTTGCCCAGGCACATATTTTGTGGGCTTTGTTTGTCGTCACGGAGGCTGACAGGGCCCGGCTCCACACCTAATGTGTCTGGGTTTACCCGAATACAGCTATGGTCCCCTGGCTTCTGGTTACCCACTAGGCTTCTCTGCCACAGGCCTGGCCGCTTCCCTCACTATCTGCCCCGCCTTGGGTTGGCAGAGCTTCGGCCCCTTCCGCCGTCTGAGCCAGCCTCCTTCCCTAGCTGCTTTGCCGTGGGTGCGCCAAGCTCCAGCCCCGCCTGCCTGCACCCGCTTCCCACCCCGACTGCTCTGCCGGCCGGCCTCCCACTCAGGCTCGAGCGGCTGCGGATCACCCGCCGAGTGCCCTGTTTCTTCCTTGTTAAGACTTCAACTATTCTGCAAAGTTTCCTAAGTAGTTATAAGATCCTCCTGAGGTGTGGGAAGCCCAGTAGGCTAGTGGGCGATCGCCATGTGGCCTTTGATTCTGCCTGCTGTGTGTTGGGATCGATCTTACCAGGTGCCTCTCCAAATGGGAGTTCCCGAATCCCAGATTTAGTGGCTTCTGTGTTTGTGAGAGATGGGGGAAGAGCCTTGCCCTGGGACTTTTAACAGTCCCTTGGGAGCTGTGAGTGTTCCTGGAGGGGCCAGACCCTCCGATTTTTGCACAGTGTCCAACGACTCTGTGTTTTCTATGGCTCTTCTCTCCCACATTCAAAATGCATCTGTGCAGTTCGCCGCCATCTTGGCCCCCTAAAGATATTATTTTTTTTCTTTTTGTTTTTTTTTTTTGGTTTTTTTTTTTTTTTTTGGTTTTTTGAGACAGGGTTTCTCTGTGTAACAGCCCTGGCTGTCCTGGACTTGCTTTGTAGACCAGGCTGGCCTCGAACTCACAGAGTTCTGCCTGCCTCTGCCTCCCAAGTGCTGGGATTAAAGGCGTGCGCCACCACACCCGGCTTTTGTTTTTGTTTTGTTTTGTTTTGTTTTTTTGGATAAGATATTATTTTAAGAACTGTTTGACTTTAAGACATCAGTTCCTGACAGCTCCCATTCGACTTAGAAGAAAACAATGAGCACCAAAACAATTCTCCCATCAGGAGATAATTCCTCAAAAAGAAATCGCCCATCAGGAGATAATTCCTATTGGGCAAAAATGTTCCTGCTTTCTCAACAGACAATATACAGTCCAAAGATGGACCAGAACTTAAATGCAGGTAAGTTGATGTCCTGATTCTGCAGAAACAGAATGGGGAAAATCTTTATTTCCTGCTTCACAATTATGTCTGTGAGATATGCTTGGCCAGAAGGCTGAAGATGATGTTCCAATGGTATGGAGAGATATTTGGGACTGTCTAGGCAACAAACTGTCATTTTTTCTTTTTGTAAGCTGCTCTTCTGTGCTTCCTATTCACTCAAATAATAACTTTATTCCTTCTTAAGTCTTTGATGTGGTTGAAGACATAATAGCTATAAAATTTCAATTAAACTTGACTTATTTAGGATTTAAAAGAAAATATAGGATATGATAAAAATTATTTACGTTCAGAACTTTAGACACACCAAGATAGATGTTTTTTCTTCTTCAAGATTGCCTGATAGAAATAGGCTTTATGTATGTACCTTTTATCCTTTTTATTAGTCAAAAGGAGGGAAATGATGGGGTGATGTTAAGCATTCTAAATGTTAATTTGTCCTGTTTGCTATCTGTTACTTAATTGACTCTGATTGGTTAAATAAGTGCTGAGGCCTGGAGATTGGGCAAAGACAGAGGTAGGCAGGACTAAGGTTTGCGGGCTTTTTAGAGAGATACAGAGCATCTTGGGAATGTTGCCAGAGAGAAGCACTCAGGAGTAAACAAGGAAGACGTGCCATGGGGTAGATTAAAGATCCTTCCACGTGGCCTGAAACATCGACCTAGTGTGGAGAATAATAGTGCAAAGGGACGTATGTATATATGGGGTTATATTTGGGTAATAGAATTATGAGCTAGCTAAGATGGGCTAGGATTGCATAACCCAGGCCTAGGCTTGTTAAGATCCACCTGGTGTCTGTGTGTATTCATTTACAATGGCGGGTAGAGGATTAACACCGCCGACCAATTAAAGATAAAATAAATACTAGTAAATAGTTTAATTAGCCATATTTTTTCTACAATTACCTGTGTTCTTCCCTTTTGTATCTCCTGTGTCTACGAGAGTTGACTGGCACATCACAAATACTTTTTTTTTCTGTTGTCTTCTGATCTTTTTTTTACATTAATTTATTAATTCAAGTTATATCTTGATTGAAGCTCCATCCCCCCTCCCAGCCCCACCCTCCCAAATCCCCTACTCCCTCTCCCACGTATCCTTCTCCTCCAGTGGGGGGGCCACATATCAGCCCCCCTCAGTTCATCAGTCACATGAGAGCTAAGAGCTTCCTCTTTCTCTGGGCCCAACATGGCAGCTCAGTTAAGGTAAAGTGTCCCACTAAAAGGTTACAAAGTCCATCACTGGGACTGGCCCCCCCATTTACTGAGGGGTCTGTGTGAGGATAAAGTTGCCTATCACCTACATTATATCACAAATACTTAAAGATGTGCTGAATGAATAAACAAATGATCCCCCATTAATGTTTACTGTCATTTAATATAAGATTACCTCAGGCATAAAATAATATTACACAAAGGAATTTAGTATCTCAGAGATACCTTCAACATTTGGGACAACATGCTTCTTTTCTTGTGGGGCTGGTCTGTGTACTACAGGATATTTACCACGGACTTCTATACACTAAGTACAGGGGTCCACACTGCTTCTTTGCTGTGACATTCCTTTCCCTGGTTGTGACACTAAAAATGGAGAGAACTGGGTAGATATCTCTGAACACCATTGTTTGACCCCAAAGCTTATTTCCCCCTCTCACTACAGCATATTGTGTGTGATCTGAGGTCTTCAGCAGATCTGTTCAGGGATGCCGCCTCTTTCCACTTGGACTTCCTGTTCTCCAAAGCACAACTTTCCTTTGTCCATCAGCCAGAGAGTGGAAGGAGGTCAGGAAAACAGTCAGGTCTATGCATATTTATTATACACCACCTAGTAGAAAGTGAAACTGGGAAATGTCACCTGAATCTGTACCTAAAAGGAAAGGAACATGGATTTAGGTGAAGACAAAAGATTATAACATGGCCATCAAAAGAAAAAAGAAAAAAAATCAGAGACTTTGTAGGAGAACAGCCTCCTAAGTCTGCTAAGATGGTCACTGAAGTTTTGTAAGGCAAGGCACTGTCCATCACTCAGTGATGGTTAAAACATCCTGATAAATAGGTCATTAAGGAAAAGAAGGGAATTCATTTTGTACACAATAGTTGTGCCACCCTGTAATTCTGTACAATGACCCAATACCAAACTTTTATTCTTTACTTTTACAGCCTATAAATATGTCAATAAATATGCCTAATATCTGAATTAATCCAATTCTTTACTATATGATGACCTTCATGAGAATAGAAGTGTCATTTCATTTGCTGCTACATCCCCAAGGCCTGTTCAGCATTACAAAATATATTTTGCTGAGCTGGGGTAAGGCTAACTCATACTTGCCTCATTAACACAAGGAACTGAGTTTGATCCAGGACCCAGGTAAAACTGTCAAGTATGGTGGCACAGGTTTGTAATCCCCTAAATGGTGAAGTGGAGACAGGAAGACCACTAGAGCTCACTGGCCAGCCAGTCTAATCTAATTGGTGAGCTACAGGATAAATAAGACCCTTTCTTGAAGAAAGTTCACACTATATTATTCCTGAGGATGACTGGTATGGTAGTCTTCTGCCCTCCAATTGTATGTAGACACATATGCATGAGTGCTACACACATTCATGCTCCTACACACACACACATGAAAAAATGTTGTTGAAAGAACTCCATAGACACAATCCAAAGTCAATTCTATATCTGAAAACTCCAGACCAAATATATTTTGAAAAATAATTTCATCAGTACTGAACAAGGACAATTCTCTTTTTTGCCATAAATTCTATAGGACAGCAACTGTTTATACAGGATTTATGATGTGGGAGGTATGGGAGCTGTCTAGAGATGGTTTGAAGTATATGGAAGGGTTTGGAGATGAAAGTAAGCTATATGTTAATACTGCACCTTTTTCTATAAGAAAACTGATCAACTGCAGACTTCGATATCTGCAGGAGCGTCCTGGAACCAATCGCCTGTGGATACGCAAAGGTAACTGTGTTATGAGTCCATGCGTTGGGCTTGGCACTAGAGGCCATTCATCACCTCTTTACATTTCCAGAGTTATTCTCCAGAATCCCACCACATTGCTGAATCAAGGTAGGCCATCAAGTAACAAGTTGACTAAAATTACTTGTGAAATTACCACCGAGCATAAAAGGAGGGTCTACATCACACACACACACACACACACACATATATATATAGTTTTCTCGTCTGAGTCTCTTGTTCCACAGTCCAGAATCCTCTCATCTCCCAGAGGCACCACCCGATCCATCTTCAGAACCCTGCTGTTTTCTTTCCTGCACTTCCTTAACACTTTCACTTGTCATAGCCCTTTTTTCCCCCTTAAGGGGATGAACAGTGCAAATATTTGGCAAGTGTGAAGCCAAGCTTATGTGTCCTTTGCAGTCTTATGTGTCAGTAGGGCCTTAGGGCTAGAACAGGGTGCTTGAGTCAACTCTACACCCTGCTGTTTTCTTTCCAGTCTTTTTCTTCATCATCATCATCATCATCATCATCATCATCATCATCTGCTGAAGATTTAGTCAAGAGTATCAAACATTGTAAACATGTCTCTACCATTGAGCTACTCTGCTAGCCCAGCCCCACCACTTCCTGACTCTGCAACCCTGGGAATGTCCTTAATATCTCTGTGCCTCCATTTAACCATTTGTAAACCTGAGTCAATTCCATCCTGACACTTGGTATAACTCACAATCTAGAACTTTCTACTATAAGTATGAGGCTTACTAGCAAAATGGACAACCCTGAAGCACATGAGCATCTTCACATAACAAGTGAATACTCATCCTTTCAGCTAACCCTAGCACATAGTACTTATTAAACAGATGGATGTTTACTACTCTCATATCTGATTCTGACTTCTGGGAACTTTGCTAGAGGGCATCTGTATACCACCACCAATAATAATAATAATAATAATGACACTATTTTCAATTTATTTTCAGCCTTGGACAGACAGAAAAATGAAAGTTGGTTATTACCTCTCATGACATTTCTAAGGTTGTGGTAGTGCAAAGAGGTTCACAGTACAGTGAGCTTGTTGCTTTGTTGGGTTTTTTTTTTTTTTTTTGAGCAATAAGATTATGAATTCCAAAAGAAAAAAAAAGAGGTGTCATGTAAAGAGTCACATCTTATCATGAACTTTCTCTAACGTTATCTCCTTGCTTTCATATTGCACTTCTGTGTGTTTGAACTTGGCCTTGAACTCTTACTCACTCAAACACAAACACACTGCAAAGCAAGTTTGCCTTCAGTGAGTTCTACAGGGCAAGGTATTTGATTTTTCTTCCTTCCTTACCTGAAGTTTTTTGGGTTTTATTTTCTTTTCTCTTCTTTCCTTTTTTTTTTCCTTGAGACACGCTTTCCTCTTCTATCTGATCTAAAGTCCACGAACCTTTTGAAATTCCATCTCCATAAATTTCATCTCATTCATTCTTTAAAGCCTCTGTCTTTCAAGAAGAATATCAAGTGAAGTACACAGGGACAGCACCACCTACCTTCACCATCCTCTTCGATTTCCTATGTGTGACAATATGAACTCTATTTCTTTCCTCTATCTCCCTCGTCACATTAGCTACAGTCTCTACCAGATAGCATCACCAGCCAGCCCCATGGGGCCATGATAAGAAGCACCTTTCCAGAGACTAGACTCAACATCTCTAATTGCTCTGAGTCTCATCAGAACCAGCAGAGGAGGACAGCAAGAGTATCTGACTCTTTGGAACCCACTGAGGTTTCTCACCACAAACAGAGAAGGGGTAGCAGCAGAGAGCATCACCATTAGAAGGTACTATCTGGGACTGAGAATTTAACTCAGTGGTAGAATGCTTACTTCACATACACAGAGCCTGAGTTCGAGTCCCAGAGCCATACATAAAGGAAAAGACAATTTCTCTCTTTGTTACCTTTAAACACCTGGACCCCATCCCCTATATGTTAATTCTCAAGGCTCAACCAAAAATTGAAGTTTCTAAAATTTCATATTCTTTATAATCCACCACTCAGTTGGGGTTTGTTTTGGTTTGGTTTTGGTTTTTCAAGACAGAGTTTCTGTGTAATAGCCCTCGCTGGCCTGGAACTCATTCTGTGGACCAGCCTGGCCTTGAACTCACTGAGATCCACCTGCCTCTGCCTCCCAAGTGCTGCCATGAATGGCTTGAGCCACCACATCTGACCAGTTTTATTTTTCAAAGATTGTGCTATCAGTTGTGTAGTAGCAGTGTATAGTGTATCTCCCCCAAAGAAGTCTTAGAGACCATATTCCTAGGTTGCACAAATGGGAACTTGATGGAAGATAATGCCTTCATGGGTAGGATCAAGTTAAGATGACACCACACATAATAAAAATGGGCTCCAATCCAACGTGACTGATGCCCTTATAAGAAGAGATACAGGCAGGAACAAGAGGTAGAAACAAAAGTGATATTTCCACAAGCCAAGGAAACTCAACATCTTACCTCAATATGCTGATCCATTTCATTTGTTTTCCAGACTCAGTATCCATGACAGTCTCTCAAATGTTCACATTATAAACCACTTCATAAAGGGTTCAAACCATGGAGCCCCTCTGTAAGGTGGTTGCAGGGGAAATTACTAAGATGCAAGGAGTGCAAGCAGCACCAATGATCTCTGAGAAGGTCACAAAACAGGTTTACCTCTGGAATCTGTGGGAGCCTACCTCTAATAACACGTGGATCTTGGGTTTTACCCTTCTACATTTGTGCTATTTTGACCTTTCAGATTTTGGCTCATTATTACTGATTCTCTAATGAATTAACACAATATTCATGCTATCCTTTCCTACCTCTTTTCCTTTCCCTGGGACAACCCCTCTGCTTGTGTGAGCATACCAGCTGCTCTCATACTTCCCAAGGTGTAAAGACAGTGACCTCAGGCTCCTAAATGTCTGTTTCTACCAACCTAGCACTAGCACTCACCAAGGTGCACTCAGATTTTCTTGTTCCAGACACAAGCCTGTGTGTCAGTTGTCTGTGAATACTCACTTGGCAGACATTCAATACGAGACGAAAGAATCACAGAGAGCACTCAGATAGGTAGCAACTGAAGAGGAGAGATGAGTAAGAAGCCATCCTTACCCTGAAGGAATATGGTAATTCTCAAAAGAGAAAAGTTGTACAAATGACACAGTTCCAACATCTTACCTCAATATGCTGATCCATCTCATTTGTTTTCCAGACTCAGTATTCATGACAGTCTCTCAAATGTTCACACTATAAACCACTTCATAAAGGGTTCAAACCATGGAGCCCTTAATAAGGTGGCAGCAGGGGACATTACTAAGATGCCTGGAATAAGTCCTCTTGTGATACTAGCAAATGCTTTGGACTAAATGTTCCAAAGGAATTAACCATTTATAGTGAACACCGGTATAGCACAAGTCCAACCTCTGATCACTAAATATAGAATACCCATCCCTATGAACCCTTCTAGGCTCAGTTAAGGCTGCATATCCTTAGGCAATTATTCCTTGATTTTTCTGTATCAACACGAATTCCTTCTCACTGGCCCTTCTCACTTGAATGCACTGCCACCCTATTATTTCTGAGAATTATATCTGAGTCCAGTATCGTACCCCGAGCCTGAGGTCTAAGGCCAGGGAACCAGATTTTACCCTTATGAAATCATAGGACTCATCCCAACCTCTAACGAATCTAGCTAATCAAGAGGACATGAGTATAGGAGAGAAACTCAGGTCAAGGTTGCCTGGTCTTTGAGATTGAAGCATCTGAAAGCTGATCACCAGGATCTCAACAGTCTAGAAAGTAAATGTTGGGAAAATGCACCCAGCCTGAGACCATCTATAAAAACAATTAATTTACTTTATCTAAACACCATATAGAAGAGGCAGACATTTTTCCATCACCTGAACACCTGTGTGAAATTCATTTCCCCACTCAAGGCATGAAAAAGCTAACTGAGTAATTCTTGACCAAACTATGAATTTCAGCAACCGGATCTCTCCCATGAAGAGATGACCCATCTTATGCAGATTATTGACTTAGTAGATAGTGGCTGTTGACAGATCAATCATGCACTAAAGCCTAGCCTTGACCCACATCTCCTGCCTTCTCCTTGCAGGGCCCTGATTCATGTCTTGTGACACCTGACAGCTAGGGTTCTTGACCTGATTCCCAAGAAAGAACTGAGTGGCCTCAGAGAACAAGAGAGAGAGGCAGGCAGGGTGGAGGCACAATCTGGAGGCCAGCAGTGAGGGTGGTTTCCCTGGAAGACATACGTAAGCACAGCTCTGGGCATACACACTGACTGTTTACCTGGCAGCCTGGCACAGCATGTTGCAAGAGCTCTTTGCCGACAGATTGTAACCTGATTATTACTCAGCAGCGGTAGGCCTAGGTGAGCTTAGCTGCAAGGGTGAGCCTTCACAAGGAAGCCTGTCTGCCCCACCCAGGGTGTACCTTTTACCCCGAGAACTTGCCGGAAGCCAGTTCATATAATAGCTGCCAATAGAGAATGGAAGCTGAACAAGGAGATGGTGCTGGTCCAAGCAGCGCCAGAAGGTTCTAGGACTTGCTTCCCATCCTTTGCTCCTTGTTCAGCTCTCCTAAATTTTCCAGTGCATTCTGGGGTATGTCTGTAAAGGAAGTTTAGCAAAGCTAAGATCAAGGTGGATTTTTACAGCAGCCTTCTAACCCACTCTCTCCCTCAGGGGCTGTCTTGCCACATCTGCTGTCTTCTGCAGTACGCCAGAAAGAACTCTCAACTGTACACCTCGTTCACCTTTGAGAATCTTTGCAAAGGCTCCCTGTTTGCCTTAGGCCTTTTCCACTAGGAGGATGGGCACTGCCTACCCAACCTTAGTCTCTACAGATTTGCCTTTATGCTTCAGCCATGCTGGGGAGCAAATGGAGAGTAATGACCTCTGTCACCGCCATTAACAGTACACCTGTACCAGAGGGCATTGTCAACCTAGCCCAAATCCTGTTCAGACAGCTGCTCAAGGACAGCTTCACAGTCCCTCTGGCACAATTCACAGACATCTTGCCATACCTCCATTTAGGCTGCAAAGTAGAAGCTTATAGCTCCCCAAATAATACCATGATACCATCTCTTTTAATCTGTCAAATATAGTTTTGGATATAAGGACTGGCATTCCCACCAGAGAACACAGTCAGACCAGGTTTCTCAGATTCTTCCGTGGAGGGAAGGAGTGCTGAGCAAGCACCATAGCTTTTCATGCTCCCTTTCTTCTGAAAGAGTGACCTTCCTTTCCTACTTCCGACTCACTCAGCAAATATCCTTCCTCAGCACTCAGCCTGTGTAAACCTATTCCTAGCTTCTACCTGCGATGTGGCATAAAGGTTCTCAGTATAACTTACTGGACTTACAAAGGTTTGCTTTGCTTGTGTCGCTTCCCACGAAGTGTGATTCCTTTGGGAACACTTTCATTTCTGAATCCTCATAGTAGGATAAAACAGACCATCTCAGTGATGTGTGGATCCCCTTGAATATATAGGGTCGATATGATGTACCTACTGTACTGGGTAGTCCTATGTGTCAGTTTGACATAAGCTAGAGTCATCAGAGAAAAAGCAACTTTAGTTGAGGAAATGTTTCCATGAGACCCAGCTATAAGGCATTTTCTCAATTAGAGATCAATGGGGGGGGGGGGCGCTAACCCATTGTGGGTGATGCCATCCCTGGGCTGGTGGTCCTGTTTCTATAAGAAAGCAGGCTGAGCAAGCCAGTAAACAGCACCCCTCCTCAGACTCTGCATCAGCTCCTGCCTCCAGGTTCCAGCTCTGCTTGAGTTCCTATCCTGCCTTCCTCCACTGATGGGCAGCTATATGAAAGTATAAGCAGAATAAACCCTTTCCTCTCCAACTTCCTTTTTGGTCATGGTGATTTGTCCAAGTAATAGAAAACCCTAACTATGACAAGATGGTATCAGTGTAGTGGGGTATTGCTGTGTCAGACCTGACCATGTTTTGGGAACGATTGTGGAAGGACTTTGGAACTTTTGGGCTAGAGAAGCCATTAAGTATTTAGAGCTCAGAAGGATGTTCTGTGAGACCTTTAAAGATAATAATGTTGAGAACAGTACAGAAGACGGAGGCCTGAGTTGTGAAGTTTCAGAGGGAAGATTAAAGACTCTTTCAGGGCCATTTAGTATTTGAATTAAGATTCTGTGTTTCTCCAGGATCCAAGATGGTGGCAGTCGGCAGGGACACATTTTGAGCTCTGGGGCAAATAGCTACAACATCACAGAAATATAAACAAGCTGAGCAACATCATGAGAAGCGTGAACCCTCAGGGTCACACCTGGTGAACCCAGGGACTAGTGGGGGGTCCCGTGTGGGACCCTCAGACACTCCCAGGCAGCGGAAACTAGCATGGCAGGGCACAGTTCTGCGCAGACCCAGGCAGTCCTGAGCAGAACCCAGACCAAAAGGAGAAGTACTGCATGGGCCCAAGCAGTGGGGAGCATGGTGAGCAGCATGGAGTTGCATGTAACCCTTGCTGAGGAGCTAGCCGTGGAAGTGGGCAAAAGCCACTCAAAAACCCAACAAGTGGACAGGCTCAGGGGCCCAAAGCAGAGGTCAGTGGCACAGGGCACAGTCTTGGGGGCCCAAAGTGGAGGTTAGTGGCAAGAGACACAGACTCTGGTCCAAAGCAGACACCTGCAGTGTGGGGCAGAGGTCCTGGGTACAGAGCAGAGGCCACTGGTGCAGGACACAGGCCCGGGACCCAGAGTAGAGGCCAACTCGAACCCTGCCACAAAAGCGTGCAAAAGCCACATAGCAGCTGGCAGGGAGGCACAAGCATATCTGGGCTTACCCAGAAAGGTGTTGGACATAAAGGTCCCTCTACTGGATATACAATCACGTGGAAGAACATTTCACTCAGACAGAGCAGAGGGCTGCTCATCCTAAACCAGTACAGTCTCCTACAGGTCTGATTACTGCAGGGTCTGGGGAGGTAGCACAAACTGCCAGATAGAGGTACCTCCAAGCTACCTGAGCGCCCAATATTCACACGGTTACCACAACACCCTAAAGAGGACCGGCAGTGCCATTGAAATGGTCCAGAAGACATCAGGAACAGCTTACGGCAACCAGATGGCTAAAGGTCAGCAAAAGAACAAAACTATCAAAAATCAGGGAAATATGACTCCAACGAAATTCAGCGAGGTTAACACAGCAAGCCCTGAACATCCCACCACAGCTGAAACACATGAAGATGATGACAAATCTATACTTAGGAAAATGATGGAGTCCTTTCCAGAAGAAATTAAAATACTGAAAAAATACAATGAATCCTTAATTTTACAAATAAAACCATTGGAGAATACCATTAGAGACCTCCAAGCCCATGCAGCCAACATGAACACGAAAGAGACAAGGCAATGAAAGATTTGAAATATTTGAAAGATTTGCAGACAAAGACAAGCAAATTGGAGCAGGAAACATATAAAATGTTTCAAGACTTGAAATTGGCAGTAGAAGCAATAAAGAAAACACAAACAGAGATAAGGGTGGAAGTGGAGAATCAGGGAAGAGAACAGGAACTACAGACATAAGTATCAAAAATAGGCTACAAGAGATGAAAGACAGGATCTCAGGCATGGAAGATTCGATGGAAGAAATCAGTACAACAACCAAGGAAAATGAGAAAGCTAAAAAAGTTCTCATCCATAACATCCAAGAAATCAAGGACTCAATGAAAAGACAGAACCTAAGAATTATAGGCATAGAAAACAGAGAAGACTCCCGACTCCAAGGTCCAGGAAACACCTTCAACAAAATCATAGAAGAAAACTTCCCAAATCTAAAGAGAGAAATGACAATAAAATTCCAAGAGGCATACAGAACACCAAACAGATTAGATCAGAAAAGAAACTCCTCTCACCACATAATAATTGAAACTCCAAATGTACAAAACAAAGAAAGAATATTAAAAGCTGTAAGAGAAAAAGGTCAAGTAACGTATAATGACAGACCCATCAGAATTACACCTGACTTCTCCTCAAAAACTTTAAAAGCCAGAAGGGCCTTGGCAAATGTACTACAAGCCCTGAGAGAACATAGGTGCCTAGCCAGACTACTATACCCAGCAAAACCCTCTATCAACATAGATGAAGAAAACAAGATATTACATGACAAAATCAAATTTAAATCCAGTCACAAATCCAGCCCTACAGAAGATCCTAGAAGGAAAATTCCAACCCAGAGAAGATAACTACACCTAAGAAAACAGAGAAACCAAAAAACTCCACTGCAGCTAAACCAAAAGAAACACACAACCACCACCTATACCAAAATAATAGGAAATAACAACCTTTGGTCATTAATATCCATCACCATCAATGGACTCAACTCCCCAATAAAAAGACACAGGCTACAGAATGGATCCATAAACAAGACCCATCATTTTGCTGCATACAAGAAACACATCTCACTAACAAAGATAGATGCTACCTCAGAGTAAAGGGCTGGGAAATGGTTTTCCAATCAAATGGACCTAGGAAGCAAGCTGGAGTAGCCATCTTAATATCAAATGAAATTGACTTTCAACTGAAGTCAATCAAAAAAAGATAGAGAAGGGCACTACATACTCATTAAAGTAAATATTCATCATGATGATACCTCAGTATTGAATATCTATGCCCCAAATACAAGGGCACCTGCCTTTGTAAAAGAAACTCTTCTAAAGCTTAAACCACACATTGATCCCCGCACATTAGTAGTGGAAGACTTCAACAACCCACTCAAAACAATGGACAGGTTATTATCAAGACAGAAACCAAACAGAGAAATAATGAGTCTAACAGAGGTCATGAACCAAATGGACCTAACAAATATCTACAGAATGTTTCACCCAAACACAAAGGAATACACCTTATTCTCAGCACCACATGGAGCCTTCTCCAAAATCGACCATATAGTCAAACACAAAGCGTGCCTCAACAGATACAAGAAAATTGAAATAACCCCTTGTATCTTATCAGACCAGCATGGATTAAAGCTGGACTTCAATAACAACAAAAATAACAGAAAGCCTACACACTCATAGAAACTGAACAACTCTCTACTGAATGACTACTGTGTCAGGGAAGAAATGAAGAAGGAAATCAAAGACTTCTTAAAATCCAACAAAAATGAAGGCACAACATACCCAAACCTATGGGACACAATGAAAGCAGTGCTACGAGGAAAGTCCATAGCGCTAAGTGCCTTCAAAAAGATAATTGTGACAGCTCATATTAATGAATTAACAGCTAAACTGGATGAATTGGGAAATAGAAGAAGAAGAAGAAGAAGAAGAAAAAGAAGAAGAAGAAGAAGAAGAAGAAGAAGAAGAAGAAGAAGATGACACTCCCAAGAGGAGCAGAAGGCAGGAAATCATCAAACTTATGGCTGAAATTAACAACTTAGAAACAAAAAGAACAATCCAAAGGAATCAATGAAACCAAGAGTTGAAAATCAACAAAATAGACAAACCATCAGCCAAATTAACTAAAAGGCAGAGGGAAAAAATCCAAATCAACAAAATCAGATACAAAAAAGGAGAAATAACAACAGACATTGAGGAAATCCAGAGAATCCTGAGGTATTACTTTAAAAATCTATACTCCACCAAATTTGAAAACCTAAGCAAAATGGACAATTTTCTTGATGGATTCACCTACCAAAGTTAAATCAAGATCAGGTTAACAGATTAAACAGCCCTATAACCCCTAAGGAAATAGAAGCAGTCATTAAAAACCTCCCAACCAAAAAAAGCCCAAGGCCAGATGGTTTCAGCACAGAATTCTACCAGACCTTCAAAGAAGAGCTAATACCAATATATTCCACAAAATAGAATCAGAAGGAACACTGCCAAACTCATTCTATGAAGCCATAGTTACCCTGATTCCTAAACCACACAAAGACCCAACAAAGAAAGAGAACTTCAGACCAATTTCCCTCATGAACATAGATGCAAAAATACTTAATAAAATATAGGCAAACCGAATCCAAGAACACATCAAAAGTCTTATACACCATGATCAAGTAGGCTTTATCCCAGGAATGCAGGGATGGTTCAACATATGAAAATCCATCAACATAATTCACCACATATACAAGCTGAAAGAAAAAAAACCACATGATCATCTCGCTAGATGATGAAAAAGCATTTGACAAAGTCCAACACCCCTTCATGCCAAAAGTCCTGGAGAGAATGGGCATACAAGGTCCATACCTAGAAATAATAAAGGCAATATAAAGCAAGCCAGTAACCAGCATCAAATTAAATGGAGAGAAACTTAAAGCATTTCCTCTAAACTCAGGGACAAGGCAAGGATGCCCACTTTCACCATGTCTCTTCAACATAGAACTTGAAGTTCTTGCTAGAGCAATAAAACAACTAAAGGAGATCAAGGGGATACAAATTGGAAAGGAAGAATTCAAATTATCCCTATTTTCAGACAATATGATAGCATAGATAAATGACCCCCAAAAATTCAACCAGAGAACTCCTACAACTGATAAACACCTTCAGCAAGGTGGCTGGATACAAAATTAATTCAAAAAATCAGAAGCCCATCTTTATACAACAAATAAATGGTCTGAGAAAGAAATTAGGGAAACAGCACCTTTCACAATAGCCACAAAAATATAAAATTGCTGGGGGTAACTCTAACCAAGCAAGTGAAAGACCTGTATGACAAGAACTCAAATCCTTGAAGAAAGAAATTGAAGAAGCCATCAGAAGAAGGAAAGATCTCCCATGTTCATTGATAGGTAGGATCAACATAATATAAAAGGCCATTCTGCCAAAAGCAATATACAGATTCAATGCAATTCCTATCAAATACCACCACAATTCTTTATAGACCTGGAAAAAGCAATTCTCAACTTCATATGGAATAACAAAAACCCAGAATAGCTAAATCAATCCTGTACAATAAAAAAACATCTGGAGGTATCATCATCCCAGATATCAAGCTGTACTACAGAGCAATAGTAATAAAAACAGCATGTTACTGGTATAGAAACAGATCAGTGGATGAATGAAATCAAATTGAAGACCCGGAAATGAATCCACACACCTATGGTCACCTAATTTTTGACAAAGAAGCCAAAACCATACAATGGAAACAGTACAGCATCTTCAACAAATGGTGCTGGTCCAACTGGATGTCCACATGTAAAAGAATGAATTAGACCCATACTTATCACCTTGTACAAAACTTAAGTCCAAGTAGATCAAAGACCTTAACATAAGGCCGGTCACACTAAATCTACTAAAAGAGAAAGTGGGGAAAACCCTCGAACTCATCAGCACAGGTGACAACTTCCTGAACAGAACACCAAAGCTCAGAATCTAAGACCAACAATCAATAAATGGGACCTCATGAAACTGAAAAGCTTCTGTAAGTCAAAAGACACTGTCATTCAAACAAAACGGTAACCTACAGATTGGGAAAAATCTTCACCAACCACACATCTGACAGAGGGCTAATATCCATAATTTACAAAGAACTCAAGAAATTAAATTCAAAGAAACCAAATAATCCAATCAAAATATGGGGAACAGAGATAAACAGAGAATTCACAAAGGAGGAATCCCTAATGGTTGGGAGACACTTGAAGAAATGCTCAGCATCCTTGTCTTTCTCTCCTGTCATTTCAAAAGATGGAGCATCCAGGCTTAGCTTAACAAAGAGGATCCAGCTAGTGTCATAAAGGGTTCTCTCCCAGATTCTTCTAAGACTGCATCCCTCCAAGGCTGATTTGGAGGCTCTGCTTCCTCTGGCCACTGATGGATACTTTGTTTCCTTGACATATTAGCTTCATTTTGGGGCTGCTTCTGGAATAGTCCCCAGCTTCCCACAGAATTGGTGATGCAACAAAGAAAAGCAAGGAGCAAGTTAGAAGCTGCAAAGACTCTTGAAAATGACAAACTATCAAACAAGACTATCATTTCTGCCTTACAGACTCCCTGTGAGAAGGAACTAAATAAAGGCAAATTCCACAAGCAGGATGGCTGTGAGACTGGCTGCCACTGCTTGAAAAAGCTTGCTAGGAAAGTCTCTGGTAGGCACACAGTAGACACCAGCTGCATCCAAACAGCATTAGACAAAGTATTAGGGATATCTGCTCACTTCCCACACTAAGAGTTAAAAACGCAGATTCAGTTTAGTTCTATCGGCATTCGTATACCTGCTGCTTGGTATCAAGCCCTCTGTACTAAATATATTCAAGTAACTACTGAACTTATCACAGATTCATGATTTCAGGACCTAGATAATAACAATAAACAAAAAGGTTGTTTTTAGAATAAATACTCGTTTTCTTTTCTTTTTTTTTTTTTTTTTTTTTGCAGTTTTGCCTTCACTCTGAAACAGTTGTTTACTTCAAAAGCCTAAGACCAGTGTTGGAGTGGATGCTTGGCAAACAGGAGACCCTGTGTTCCCTCCCCAGCTCAATCACAAAAGGAGAAAAATGAAGCTCATAACAGGAAGCTGAGACAAGTTGCTACAGCTGAAGCTAGCTTGATCTACCTATAAGATCCTGTCTAAAATCAAAGTTAATAAACCAGGCAGTGGTGGCACACGCCTTTAATCCAAGCACTTAGGAGGCAGAAGCAGGCAGATCTCCAAGTTTCAGGCAAGCCTGGTCTACAGAGTAAGTTCCAAAACATCCAGGACTACACAGAGAAACCCTGTATTGAAAAAGAAAAAAAGGAGGAGGAAGAGAAGAGAAGTCTTTACCAGTGCAACAAGGAAAGTCCCTTTGGGCTGGATATCCTGTCCACTGGGGAGATGGTAGTCTATATTTGAAAGCAAGTCTAAGAAGTTCCCACTAGACATAGCAAGAAATGTGTGCCTTTGTGCATGATCCTTAACCATCCATACTTGGGTAACTGGTAAGTCAAGTTTCCATTTCTCTCACCTCTTTGTTGTCTCTTGAGATCTGCAGTTCTTAAATCTTGGTATCAGAATATGTTTCAAGGGTAGACTTGATGATAACAAATGTTGGCTTTCCCTTTCCAGAAGAGTGGCTACACTCTGTATCCTGATACCTGGGGTTCATGTCATCCTCTCCCATGCTCACTATGGTGGTTTCTTGACATTTTCTGGAATATTCTAAGCATGCCTGTCTATTCCACACCTGTGTCCCTGAGACTTTCTCAAGCCCATAAACTTCTTTATGTCTAGATATTGTATGGCTATTTATTTCTGGCCACCCCTTCTAACCTTTCCTCCTTCTTGAAGCAGAACATAAATTCAGACAGAGGAACGACTGCTCTGAAAGTTCACTGCACCACCTCCAGGAACCAAAACAGCTCTGGATGCATTGAAAGTGCTCGATAATACTTGTTAAATTATTGAACCAATGATGACTCAAATGAATCCCATGCAGGCTCTAAAAGTACTTTTAAAATACCTTCCACACCGCAAGCTGTTATTATTAGAGCCCATTAGAAGAAACCTCTGCTTTACTATTCATCATTCAATTTTTTTACTTTCCAAATGATAAAGACCAGAGATGGCAATATGTTGCCTAATATCAAACAGTTCCCAAGCTGCAGAGCCAGCAGCAAATAAATGTGAGCTTTGGCAGAGTTGTGGGGAGAAGAAAGTGAGGAATAATCACTAGTGATCTCCTGTGAGATTTGCAGATTCTAAACGGTTTTAGCACATCTCTTCCCGTTCAGAGGAGCAGTTTTCTCATCAGCAAAGTATATAGTAAAAGTGGTTCAGTTTCTGGGGGGTTATATAGAGTACTTAAGGATGAAGAGCTTGGCATGTAATAAGTGTTCGGTAGGTGCTTGACAGGCAAGTCTGAGGGATGACTTGGAGGTGGTCAGCAGTAGTGAAGACATGTGATTGAAACAACCACAGCCCAAGTACTAGGCTAGGCCACTTCTCACGCCTTGACCATTCCAGTTCCTGTGCTCGCTGCTGCTCTCCCTCCACTCCACAGAAGATGCTATGGTCAGGGAGCTCGTCTAGCTCCATCACAATCACTAACATGAACTGCCTTTACTAAGACCCTAGTGGATTTCTTAATCAATGATCTGGGTCTCTTAAAGAGAAGTGACCACATGGCCTTGAAGATCCTGTTGATTGTAAAGACTATGAAATAAAAAGAATCTGCCTTCCAGCAGGATAGGGCTCAAAACATTCCCAAAGCCTGACATCAGCTCCATAAAATCTCTGTAGAATGCTAATTCTGACCTTCCTAATGCTGCGACCCTTTAATACAGCTCCTCATGTTATGGTGATCCCCCAAACCTAAAATTATGTCGCTGCTACCTTATAACTGTAATTTTGCTACTGTTATGAATCATAACACAAATAACTGATATGCAGGATATCTGATATGAGACCCCTGTGAAAGGGTCGTTCAAAACCCAAAGGGATCATGCACCACAGGGTGACAACTGCTGCTGCAGAAGGAAATGCTTGTAGCTGTATACATACCCTGGAGTTTTCTCAGCCTCACAGTCCTAAAGTCTAGAATCCAACTCATTATCATTGAAGCCCATCTTCACTCTAGGTAGAAAACCTTACTTCAGAAAGTAAAGGCAGTACTGTGTTTACAGGAGACTCTCTTTCTCTCCCCTTGCCCCCTCACACGTACATACACGTACACATAGACATATACCACATCATGCCATACCACACTCTCTCCATCATTGATTGCCCTACTCCACATAGTCTCGGTGTGTTGTGCAGACCCACACCATCACACCATTAGCATCCCCTACGAACCCTTCAGAAGTACAATAGCCCACATCTGATAATGCCTCCAAAAGCACAACCCCTGGGTGGGGGGGAGAGTTAGGCACTCAACTGTTTCCAAAAGCCTTCCAGAGTGTCTTAGCTATACTGAAGTCTGAAAGTTATTATCTCCTTTCTCCCCACCCTTTCTTTCAAAGAACTCTAACATAGACCCCAGCTTTTCTCAGTCTTTTATAATTTCTCTTTTGAGACAAGGTCTCATGTACTCCAGGATGGTCTCCAGATCGGTATGTAATTGAGGTTGCCTTTAAATTTCTGATCTTCCCTGCCTCAGCTTCTCCAGGGCTGAGATCACAGGTGGGCACCACACCCACCTCTCCTCTTGACCATAAACTGGGCTCAGGCAACAAGGACCTCAGACCTTGGCCCCATGCTCAGATGAAGGTAGGTGTTCCAGGCCTTTGCACCACACTGAAAAACTCAGCTTCTCAGAAGAGCACCTCCCTTTCCTTTAGATATATAATAAAATTCGCATTTGGAATAAAAATAAATAAATAAGGAGACAGAGAAACAGGCCTAATAGGGAAGCAGCAGCCTCCTTATGGAAGAAGCTGGCTTTGGGGAGGGAGCAGGGGCCTCTGTGAAGAGACTCTTGGGGCCTTGCTGCCTCGCCAAAGTTAGGCCATAAACACTCCTGGCGTGCAGCGTACGATGGCCTCATTTGGCGCTGCTCGCTCACTTCAGTCATATAAAGGGCGATAAAGGAAGACAAGGGCGAAATACCCTCTAAATAAAAGATGAGGTAATTTTGAAGGCACATTAGGGTTTTATGTGTATTATGGCTTGTGTTTTTTTAATTCAAACCCGGGGAGGGCCAGCAGCGCTCCTGCCAGGGACTGTGGCCCTCATAAAGCGTCCAGCCCAGCGGTACAAATGGTCCAAGGCTACGCTCCACTGTTTGGAAGCTTTGAACAAAGCACCGGAGAGATGTGAAGGAGACCATTTTCATTGTCCCCTTGGCTTGGGTTTTTACCGCATCAGTTGTTGCCATCCCAAGAATGAAAATGAAGCATCCTACCTCTGCCCTTCCTCTCTGCTTTGTGTCCCCCAGAAAGGGAGGGCTTGAGAAAAAAAAGGAAAAGAGGACAATAGAGACCAGTCCTGAAATGAATTAGTAACAGAGCAGCTGTAGCCTGGAAGCTGCACTGGAGAATGAGAAAGGTAGCCTGCTAAAAGTGCTGAGGTGAGTGCCTTGGAAAATGAGAGTGTGTCAATGATACAGGAACCTAGAGAGTACAAGAAACCTCCTTTCCAAGGGGCGCAGAAGACCCAGGTTAATCTATGCTTAGGCAGTTAAAGACCTTAAAGAAGGCTAACTCTCCTGAAGAGACAATCCCAAACTACCACCAAGCCTCTATATCTCAGGCACCAAATGGAGGGCACATAGTGGCATCAGCAAGGCCGCTGGCATCCCTCGGCACTCACTATGTGGTTGTCTTAAACTCAGAGCTTTGCTTGCACAGCTCTAGAATCCTACAGGACAAGGAAATCAGTCCGCACTTCACAGCTCTGGGAGTTACAGCAGACCACAGGTGGAAAACTCACCAGAGACTTGATATAGAAATCAAAATCCAAAGCCAGGCTGCATGACTGCTGAGCTCTCATTTCATGTGGTGAATGTTTGGATTACATATCAGGAATGGGTAGTGTGGACAGAATACTTTTCTCACATTCAGGCAATTGGCTACATGCTAGTGTTCCATGGAACTCTTACCCCAGTAGCTAGCGTGATGACCCCATTTGACAGATGGAGCAACTGAGTCCTGGAGAGGCTGAACTGCCAAAGTCAAACTAACAGCTAACAACCAAGGAAACAGAGCACTGATGACACAAACCTCAATGTAGGAGCCATATCATGTTTTTGTTGATATTTCTGTAGCATCGGCTAAGCACAGAGCACCCTGTCAGGGACTTGTAGAAGCCAGAGGCTTGCAAAGACATGCATGCCTCCTGGTTCCTGCCTTCCACACAGTCTTCAGCCCTTGAGGAGGACAGATGCATGCAGGGAAAGAACGAGAGGGTCATGGAAACCTCTACAAAGGGTTCTTCAGTAAAGTAGTGTCTCTGTACTCATATCTCCCAGGAAGTTTTGCTATGTCCCACCGCCCCCCCCAGGGACATAGAGACACAAGGAAAATCCAGGAGTCTCTAATTCAGCCAGCTTAATTCAGTAAGTCAGCAGAAATAACAGCTATTCCTTCAGTCCTTTCCAGGCCCAAGTGCTCCAGTGTTTTCCAAACCCAGGAAAGATCGTTAAGTCTCGACCCTGACCCAGGAATGGAATAATGAGTTGCTTCAAAATTGCCTTCATTGTCTGTGGGAACCCGCCCCTGTCCCAGACTAAGTCATGTCACCCTGGCAGAAGGAGACATGGAAAGACATAATACGAAAAGAAAAACAGAACTTAGGAAGCAATGCTACAGGACAACAAAATGGGAAACAACCAAAATTCATTCTATTCCAAACCCTATTCTCTTTCTACATGACCTTGAGCAAGTAGCTTCACCTTGTGTGGCTGTTTTTTCACCCATAAAGAGAAACTAGTGAATATTTGCCCCTATAGTGTAGTTGTGAGTGATGCATAGGTTAATACGTACAGAGTTCTTAAAATAGCTCCTAGCATCTGGCAAGTGTTCCATAGACAGGGCCTGCTGCTGCTCAGTTAAGTATTTATAGCTGACCAGCTGGACTATGATGATTGACAGGAAGACGGTCTATACAAAGCATTCCAAGGATTCAACAGCTTAGGGTGAGGCATCCTGAGATCTCTGCGGGGGAAGCTTCTAATGTAAAGAGGCCAGTACCTTTTCTGTAAGTACTCAGTAGTATAAAACCCTTGGGATCAAACTCTGATCCCTCACTTGATGGCTGTGAAACTTTAGCCAAATTAGGCATCTGTTGGAAGCCTCAGTTTCTTAATCTGTAAAAGGGGAGGTAATGGTGATAGTTCCTTTCACGGGCATATTGTGAAGATATGATTTTAATAAGTAGTGTACAGAAGGGAGTTCATGGCAAATGATCAGAGAATATGTCATTAAAGAAGTACAGGCAGCTAAGGAATGGTGATTGGGAGAGATGGTCTTCCCCAGGGAACAGCATATCAATTGGTTATCTGATACCAAATGCTACTCCCTGAAAATGTCCATTCAAGTAACATTCTACTGTAATCAGCATTCAGACTGATAAGGCTGTATTTGTGTATGTACAAATATATACAGAAATGTATACAGCAACAATTAGCAAAAGAAAAGCAGGGTGTGGTGGCGCATGCCTTTAAGCCCATTACTTAGGAGGC